>CALSEM010000128.1:0-17678 GCA_943735885.1 Stelis phaeoptera
GCAAAACGTGCGTTTCGTGCACCAAAACGCTGCTTTTGCACAGTTTTGACACAAAAAGTGCGTTTCGTGCCCCAAAACGCTGCTTTTGCACAGTTTTGACGCAAAACGTGCGTTTCGTGCACCAAAACGCTGCTTTTGCAACGAAACGTGCGTTTCGTGACCCAAAACGCTGCTTTTGCACAGTTTTGACGCAAAACGTGCGTTTCGTGCCCCAAAACGCTGTTTTGCACAGTTTTGACGCAAAACGTGCGTTTCGTGCACCAAAACGCTGCTTTTGCACAGTTTTGACGCAAAACGTGCGTTTCGTGCACCAAAACGCTGTTTTGCACAGTTTTGACGCAAAACGTGCGTTTCGTGCACCAAAACGCTGCTTTTGCACAGTTTTGACGCAAAACGTGCGTTTCGTGCACGAAAACGCTGTTTTGCACAGTTTTGACGCAAAACGTGCGTTTCGTGCCCCAAAACGCTGCTTTTGCACAGTTTTGACGCAAAACGTGCGTTTCGTGCCCCAAAACGCTGCTTTTGCACAGTTTTGACGCAAACGTGCGTTTCGTGCCCCAAAGCGCTGCTTTTGCACAGTTTTAACGCAAAACGTGCGTTTCGTGCACCAAAACGCTGCTTTTGCACAGTTTTAACGCAAAACGTGCGTTTCGTGCCCCAAAACGCTGTTTTGCACAGTTTTGACGCAAAACGTGCGTTTCGTGCACCAAAACGCTGCTTTTGCACAGTTCTGACGCAAAACGTGCGTTTCGTGCACCAAAACGCTGCTTTTGCACAGTTTTGACGCAAAACGTGCGTTTCGTGCACCAAAACGCTGCTTTTGCACAGTTTTCACGCAAAACGTGCGTTTCGTGCACCAAAACGCTGCTTTTGCACAGTTTTGACGCAAAACGTGCGTTTCGTGCCCCAAAACGCTGCTTTTGCACAGTTTTGACGCAAAACGTGCGTTTCGTGCCCCAAACTGCTGCTTTTGCACAGTTTTGCCGCAAAACGTGCGTTTCGTGCACGAAAACGCTGCTTTTGCACAGTTTTAGCGCAAAACGTGCGTTTCGTGCCCCAAAACGCTGTTTTGCACAGTTTTGACGCAAAACGTGCGTTTCGTGCACCAAAACGCTGCTTTTGCACAGTTTTGACGCTCAACGTGCGTTTCGTGCACCAAGACGCTGCTTTTGCAACGAAACGTGCGTTTCGTGCCCCAAAACGCTGCTTTTGCACAGTTTTGACGCAAAACGTGCGTTTCGTGCACGAAAACGCTACTTTTGCACAGTTTCGACGCAAAACGTGCGTTTCGTGCACCAAAACGCTGCTTTTGCAACGAAACGTGCGTTTCGTGCACCAAACCGCTGCTTTTGCACAGTTTTGACGCAAAACGCGCGTTTCGTGCCCCAAAACGCTGTTTTGCACAGTTTTGACGCAAAACGTGCGTTTCGTGCACGAAAACGCTGCTTTTGCACAGTTTCGACGCAAAACGTGCGTTTCGTGCACCAAAACGCTGCTTTTGCACAGTTTTAACGCAAAACGTGCGTTTCGTGCCCCAAAACGCTGTTTTGCACTGTTTTGACGCAAAACGTGCGTTTCGTGCACCAAAACGCTGCTTTTGCACAGTTTTGACGCAAAACGTGCGTTTCGTGCACCAAAACGCTGCTTTTGCAACGAAACGTGCGTTTCGTGCACCAAAACGCTGCTTTTGCACAGTGTTGACGCAAAACGTGCGTTTCGTGCACGAAAACGCTGTTTTGCACAGTTTTGACGCAAAACGTGCGTTTCGTGCCCCAAAACGCTGCTTTTGCACAGTTTTGACGCAAAACGTGCGTTTCGTGCACGAAAACGCTGCTTTTGCACAGTTTTGACGCAAACGTGCGTTTCGTGCCCCAAAGCGCTGCTTTTGCACAGTTTTGACGCAAAACGTGCGTTTCGTGCACCAAAACGCTGCTTTTGCACAGTTTTGACGCTCAACGTGCGTTTCGTGCACCAGGACGCTGCTTTTGCAACGAAACGTGCGTTTCGTGCCCCAAAACGCTGCTTTTGCACAGTTTTGACGCAAAACGTGCGTTTCGTGCACGAAAACGCTACTTTTGCACAGTTTCGACGCAAAACGTGCGTTTCGTGCCCCAAACTGCTGCTTTTGCACAGTTTTGACGCAAAACGTGCGTTTCGTGCACGAAAACGCTGCTTTTGCACAGTTTTAACGCAAAACGTGCGTTTCGTGCCCCAAAACGCTGTTTTGCACAGTTTTGACGCAAAACGTGCGTTTCGTGCACCAAAACGCTGCTTTTGCACAGTTTTGACGCTCAACGTGCGTTTCGTGCACCAAGACGCTGCTTTTGCAACGAAACGTGCGTTTCGTGCCCCAAAACGCTGCTTTTGCACAGTTTTGACGCAAAACGTGCGTTTCGTGCACGAAAACGCTACTTTTGCACAGTTTCGACGCAAAACGTGCGTTTCGTGCACCAAAACGCTGCTTTTGCAACGAAACGTGCGTTTCGTGCACCAAACCGCTGCTTTTGCACAGTTTTGACGCAAAACGTGCGTTTCGTGCCCCAAAACGCTGTTTTGCACTGTTTTGACGCAAAACGTGCGTTTCGTGCACCAAAACGCTGCTTTTGCACAGTTTTGACGCAAAACGTGCGTTTCGTGCACCAAAACGCTGCTTTTGCAACGAAACGTGCGTTTCGTGCACCAAAACGCTGCTTTTGCACAGTGTTGACGCAAAACGTGCGTTTCGTGCACGAAAACGCTGTTTTGCACAGTTTTGACGCAAAACGTGCGTTTCGTGCCCCAAAACGCTGCTTTTGCACAGTTTTGACGCAAAACGTGCGTTTCGTGGACGAAAACGCTGCTTTTGCACAGTTTTGACGCAAACGTGCGTTTCGTGCCCCAAAGCGCTGCTTTTGCACAGTTTTGACGCAAAACGTGCGTTTCGTGCACCAAAACGCTGCTTTTGCACAGTTTTGACGCTCAACGTGCGTTTCGTGCACCAGGACGCTGCTTTTGCAACGAAACGTGCGTTTCGTGCCCCAAAACGCTGCTTTTGCACAGTTTTGACGCAAAACGTGGGTTTCGTGCACGAAAACGCTACTTTTGCACAGTTTCGACGCAAAACGTGCGTTTCGTGCCCCAAACTGCTGCTTTTGCACAGTTTTGACGCAAAACGTGCGTTTCGTGCACGAAAACGCTGCTTTTGCACAGTTTTAACGCAAAACGTGCGTTTCGTGCCCCAAAACGCTGTTTTGCACAGTTTTGACGCAAAACGTGCGTTTCGTGCACCAAAACGCTGCTTTTGCACAGTTTTGACGCTCAACGTGCGTTTCGTGCACCAAGACGCTGCTTTTGCAACGAAACGTGCGTTTCGTGCCCCAAAACGCTGCTTTTGCACAGTTTTGACGCAAAACGTGCGTTTCGTGCACGAAAACGCTACTTTTGCACAGTTTCGACGCAAAACGTGCGTTTCGTGCACCAAAACGCTGCTTTTGCAACGAAACGTGCGTTTCGTGCACCAAACCGCTGCTTTTGCACAGTTTTGACGCAAAACGTGCGTTTCGTGCACGAAAACGCTGCTTTTGCACAGTTTTGACGCAAACGTGCGTTTCGTGCCCCAAAGCGCTGCTTTTGCACAGTTTTAACGCAAAACGTGCGTTTCGTGCACCAAAACGCTGCTTTTGCACAGTTTTAACGCAAAACGTGCGTTTCGTGCCCCAAAACGCTGTTTTGCACAGTTTTGACGCAAAACGTGCGTTTCGTGCCCCAAAACGCTGTTTTGCACAGTTTTGACGAAAAACGTGCGTTTCGTGCACCAAAACGCTGCTTTTGCACAGTTTTGACGCTCAACGTGCGTTTCGTGCACCAAGACGCTGCTTTTGCAATGAAACGTGCGTTTCGTGCCCCAAAACGCTGCTTTTGCACAGTTTTGACGCAAAACGTGCGTTTCGTGCCCCAAAACGCTGCTTTTGCACAGTTTTGACGCAAAACGTGCGTTTCGTGCACGAAAACGCTGCTTTTGCACAGTTTTGACGCAAACGTGCGTTTCGTGCCCCAAAGCGCTGCTTTTGCACAGTTTTGACGCAAAACGTGCGTTTCGTGCACCAAAACGCTGCTTTTGCAACGAAACGTGCGTTTCGTGCACCAAAACGCTGCTTTTGCACAGTTTTGACGCAAAACGTGCGTTTCGTGCCCCAAAACGCTGCTTTTGCACAGTTTTGACGCAAAACGTGCGTTTCGTGCCCCAAACTGCTGCTTTTGCACAGTTTTGACGCAAAATGTGCGTTTCGTGCACGAAAACGCTGCTTTTGCACAGTTTTAACGCAAAACGTGCGTTTCGTGCCCCAAAACGCTGTTTTGCACAGTTTTGACGCAAAACGTGCGTTTCGTGCACCAAAACGCTGCTTTTGCACAGTTTTGACGCTCAACGTGCGTTTCGTGCACCAAGACGCTGCTTTTGCAACGAAACGTGCGTTTCGTGCCCCAAAACGCTGCTTTTGCACAGTTTTGACGCAAAACGTGCGTTTCGTGCACGAAAACGCTGCTTTTGCACAGTTTTGACGCAAACGTGCGTTTCGTGCCCCAAAGCGCTGCTTTTGCACAGTTTTAACGCAAAACGTGCGTTTCGTGCACCAAAACGCTGCTTTTGCACAGTTTTGACGCAAAACGTGCGTTTCGTGCACCAAAACGCTGCTTTTGCACAGTTTTGACGCAAAACGTGCGTTTCGTGCACCAAAACGCTGCTTTTGCAACGAAACGTGCGTTTCGTGACCCAAAACGCTGCTTTTGCACAGTTTTGACGCAAAACGTGCGTTTCGTGCCCCAAAACGCTGTTTTGCACAGTTTTGACGCAAAACGTGCGTTTCGTGCACCAAAACGCTGCTTTTGCACAGTTTTGACGCAAAACGTGCGTTTCGTGCACCAAAACGCTGTTTTGCACAGTTTTGACGCAAAACGTGCGTTTCGTGCACCAAAACGCTGCTTTTGCACAGTTTTGACGCAAACCGTGCGTTTCGTGCACGAAAACGCTGTTTTGCACAGTTTTGACGCAAAACGTGCGTTTCGTGCCCCAAAACGCTGCTTTTGCACAGTTTTGACGCAAAACGTGCGTTTCGTGCACGAAAACGCTGCTTTTGCACAGTTTTGACGCAAACGTGCGTTTCGTGCCCCAAAGCGCTGCTTTTGCACAGTTTTAACGCAAAACGTGCGTTTCGTGCACCAAAACGCTGCTTTTGCACAGTTTTGACGCAAAACGTGCGTTTCGTGCACCAAAACGCTGCTTTTGCACAGTTTTCACGCAAAACGTGCGTTTCGTGCCCCAAAACGCTGCTTTTGCACAGTTTTGACGCAAAACGTGCGTTTCGTGCCCCAAAACGCTGCTTTTGCACAGTTTTGACGCAAAACGTGCGTTTCGTGCACGAAAACGCTGCTTTTGCACAGTTTTGACGCAAACGTGCGTTTCGTGCCCCAAAGCGCTGCTTTTGCACAGTTTTAACGCAAAACGTGCGTTTCGTGCACCAAAACGCTGCTTTTGCACAGTTTTGACGCAAAACGTGCGTTTCGTGCCCCAAAACGCTGCTTTTGCACAGTTTTGACGCAAAACGTGCGTTTCGTGCACCAAAACGCTGCTTTTGCAACGAAACGTGCGTTTCGTGACCCAAAACGCTGCTTTTGCACAGTTTTGACGCAAAACGTGCGTTTCGTGCCCCAAAACGCTGTTTTGCACAGTTTTGACGCAAAACGTGCGTTTCGTGCACCAAAACGCTGCTTTTGCACAGTTTTAACGCAAAACGTGCGTTTCGTGCCCCAAAACGCTGTTTTGCACAGTTTTGACGCAAAACGTGCGTTTCGTGCACCAAAACGCTGCTTTTGCACAGTTCTGACGCAAAACGTGCGTTTCGTGCACCAAAACGCTGCTTTTGCACAGTTTTGACGCAAAACGTGCGTTTCGTGCACCAAAACGCTGCTTTTGCACAGTTTTCACGCAAAACGTGCGTTTCGTGCACCAAAACGCTGCTTTTGCACAGTTTTGACGCAAAACGTGCGTTTCGTGCCCCAAAACGCTGCGTTTGCACAGTTTTGACGCAAAACGTGCGTTTCGTGCCCCAAACTGCTGCTTTTGCACAGTTTTGCCGCAAAACGTGCGTTTCGTGCACGAAAACGCTGCTTTTGCACAGTTTTAACGCAAAACGTGCGTTTCGTGCACCAAAACGCTGCTTTTGCACAGTTTTGACGCAAAACGTGCGTTTCGTGCACCAAAACGCTGCTTTTGCACAGTTTTCACGCAAAACGTGCGTTTCGTGCCCCAAAACGCTGCTTTTGCACAGTTTTGACGCAAAACGTGCGTTTCGTGCACGAAAACGCTGCTTTTGCACAGTTTTGACGCAAACGTGCGTTTCGTGCCCCAAAGCGCTGCTTTTGCACAGTTTTAACGCAAAACGTGCGTTTCGTGCACCAAAACGCTGCTTTTGCACAGTTTTGACGCAAACGTGCGTTTCGTGCCCCAAAGCGCTGCTTTTGCACAGTTTTAACGCAAAACGTGCGTTTCGTGCACCAAAACGCTGCTTTTGCACAGTTTTGACGCAAAACGTGCGTTTCGTGCCCCAAAACGCTGCTTTTGCACAGTTTTGACGCAAAACGTGCGTTTCGTGCACCAAAACGCTGCTTTTGCAACGAAACATGCGTTTCGTGACCCAAAACGCTGCTTTTGCACAGTTTTGACGCAAAACGTGCGTTTCGTGCCCCAAAACGCTGTTTTGCACAGTTTTGACGCAAAACGTGCGTTTCGTGCACCAAAACGCTGCTTTTGCACAGTTTTGACGCTCAACGTGCGTTTCGTGCACCAGGACGCTGCTTTTGCAACGAAACGTGCGTTTCGTGCCCCAAAACGCTGCTTTTGCACAGTTTTGACGCAAAACGTGCGTTTCGTGCACGAAAACGCTACTTTTGCACAGTTTCGACGCAAAACGTGCGTTTCGTGCCCCAAACTGCTGCTTTTGCACAGTTTTGACGCAAAACGTGCGTTTCGTGCACGAAAACGCTGCTTTTGCACAGTTTTAACGCAAAACGTGCGTTTCGTGCCCCAAAACGCTGTTTTGCACAGTTTTGACGCAAAACGTGCGTTTCGTGCACCAAAACGCTGCTTTTGCACAGTTTTGACGCTCAACGTGCGTTTCGTGCACCAAGACGCTGCTTTTGCAACGAAACGTGCGTTTCGTGCCCCAAAACGCTGCTTTTGCACAGTTTTGACGCAAAACGTGCGTTTCGTGCACGAAAACGCTACTTTTGCACAGTTTCGACGCAAAACGTGCGTTTCGTGCACCAAAACGCTGCTTTTGCAACGAAACGTGCGTTTCGTGCACCAAACCGCTGCTTTTGCACAGTTTTGACGCAAAACGTGCGTTTCGTGCACGAAAACGCTGCATTTGCACAGTTTTGACGCAAACGTGCGTTTCGTGCCCCAAAGCGCTGCTTTTGCACAGTTTTAACGCAAAACGTGCGTTTCGTGCACCAAAACGCTGCTTTTGCACAGTTTTGACGCAAACGTGCGTTTCGTGCACGAAAACGCTGCTTTTGCACAGTTTTGACGCAAACGTGCGTTTCGTGCCCCAAAGCGCTGCTTTTGCACAGTTTTGACGCAAAACGTGCGTTTCGTGCACCAAAACGCTGCTTTTGCAACGAAACGTGCGTTTCGTGCACCAAAACGCTGCTTTTGCACAGTTTTGACGCAAAACGTGCGTTTCGTGCCCCAAAACGCTGCTTTTGCACAGTTTTGACGCAAAACGTGCGTTTCGTGCCCCAAACTGCTGCTTTTGCACAGTTTTGACGCAAAATGTGCGTTTCGTGCACGAAAACGCTGCTTTTGCACAGTTTTAACGCAAAACGTGCGTTTCGTGCCCCAAAACGCTGTTTTGCACAGTTTTGACGCAAAACGTGCGTTTCGTGCACCAAAACGCTGCTTTTGCACAGTTTTGACGCTCAACGTGCGTTTCGTGCACCAAGACGCTGCTTTTGCAACGAAACGTGCGTTTCGTGCCCCAAAACGCTGCTTTTGCACAGTTTTGACGCAAAACGTGCGTTTCGTGCACGAAAACGCTGCTTTTGCACAGTTTTGACGCAAACGTGCGTTTCGTGCCCCAAAGCGCTGCTTTTGCACAGTTTTAACGCAAAACGTGCGTTTCGTGCACCAAAACGCTGCTTTTGCACAGTTTTGACGCAAAACGTGCGTTTCGTGCACCAAAACGCTGCTTTTGCAACGAAACGTGCGTTTCGTGCACCAAAACGCTGCTTTTGCACAGTTTCGACGCAAAACGTGCGTTTCGTGCACCAAAACGCTGCTTTTGCACAGTTTTGACGCAAGACGTGCGTTTCGTGCACCAAAACGCTGCTTTTGCACAGTTTCGACGCAAAACGTGCGTTTCGTGCACCAAAACGCTGCTTTTGCAACGAAACGTGCGTTTCGTGTGTTACGTCCCGGGTCGAGCTTCGCGACGAGATGCGAGTTATGCTAATACCGGAACTAATTGTTGCAATCCTTTTTGGCCACGCGGTACGTACGCCCGTCGTCTGCCAGGGAGTCCGTATGTACTCGTAACGTATTACTTACCGAGGTGCTTCCTCTCGTTGTCTCTTTGTATCAATGCTCGTCTAGGATCGGCTGGATGGAGATCCTGTACGGAACACTCACTCGCGGGTATATCAATCGGTACGAGTTTCCACTTGTAGATAGTTATTCGCGACTGAGTTACTACGGTACGATCGTGACAGATAGGTAAATAATAGGATCTTATTAACTTGCGTAATTGATATCGACGACCTCCGTGTCGCGCACGTCCCATGAGCAGGTAATAAGCAAGGATATCAAATGCGTTAGCGTACCTCGTGCGGCTATGTCACGCACCACCAGGTACAACGCAGATCGCGGTCACTCGACTGGGTTGTAAAGTAACTCCGTGCGGCTATTTCTCGCACCACCGAGTTCAACGCGGTCGAGGGTTTATGACTACTATTATAGAAGGCTCGTAAGGACGATTATTGGATTAAGCTAATGCGATTAGATTCGTATCGAACAAGGTATATATATTGAATGGAAGGTAATTAAGGAATATAATGCAAGTTAATTTAACGTGTATAATATAATTAAGATCAAAAATACGAAGTAGTAATACAATTAGTAATACAATGAATTGGTAACAAGAAGTAATCGTACAATGAATCAGAATACAAATAGTAATATAATGAGTCGGTAACAAGAAGTAATAATATAATGAATTGTAATAAGAAGTAGTAATATAACGAATTGGAATAAGAAGTAGTAATATTTAGAATTAGTAAAGGGGCTCTAACCCTAGGCTTGGAAATAGTAACGCTTGGAGATGAGTCGCGAATGAGCGCGGTGGCTCGAATGGCGAATGAATGGCGAATCGCTCCTGTCTCCAGGGCTTTATATAGTCCTTTCGACGTAGGAGGGGGAATGCTTGAATCATCGAGAAGGATGATTCAAGTTACAAATGTTTGGGTTTGCAGATTATTGGCGGATGTTTATAATGAATCGAATTGCGGCTTGAACAGAGGATGTTTACAATAACGAAGCGGTTTAAGGTGATGTTACAGTGGAATTTGGTGGGTTTATATTATGTCTAACGAATCGGTTTACTTCTAGGAATAATACGCATTTCGGCTTATGGCTAAAAGGATATTGGATTACGTTCTAAGAAGAGTACATGATTGTCTTATAGGCTATGGTTATATAAAGGTATAGTATGTGTATAAATGTATAGTATAATATAATGTGAGATAATATAATATAGTGTATATATGTATGTAATATATATGAACTTATGTACTAACTCAAACGGAGGACATCCGTCCGACGTCACACGTGCACCAAAACGCTGCTTTTGCACAGTTTCGACGCAAAACGTGCGATTCGTGCACCAAAACGCTGCTTTTGCACAGTTTTGACGCTAAACGTGCGTTTCGTGCACCAAAACGCTGCTTTTGCAACGAAACGTGCGTTTCGTGCCCCAAAACGCTGCTTTTGCACAGTTTTGACGCAAAACGTGCGTTTCGTGCACCAAAACGCTGCTTTTGCACAGTTTTGACGCAAAACGTGCGTTTCGTGCCCCAAAACGCAGCTTTTGCACAGTTTCGACGCAAACCGT
Source organism: Stelis phaeoptera (assembly GCA_943735885.1). Lineage (NCBI taxonomy): Eukaryota > Metazoa > Arthropoda > Insecta > Hymenoptera > Megachilidae > Stelis > Stelis phaeoptera. The sequence continues at coordinate 10,143 of CALSEM010000128.1, forward strand.
GCGTATCGTGCACCAAAACGCTGCTTTTGCACAGTTTTGTCGCAAAACGTGCGTTTCGTGCCCCAAGACGCTGTTTTGCACAGTTTTGACGCAAAACGTGCGTTTCGTGCCCCAAAACGCTGCTTTTGCACAGTTTCGACGCAAAACGTGCGTTTCGTGCACCAAAACGCTGCTTTTGCACAGTTTTGACGCAAAACGTGCGTTTCGTGCCCCAAAACGCTGCTTTTGCACAGTTTCGACGCAAAACGTGCGTTTCGTGCCCCAAAACGCTGCTTTTGCACAGTTTCGACGCAAAACGTGCGTTTCGTGCACCAAAACACTGCTTTTGCAACGAAACGTGCGTTTCGTGCACCAAAACGCTGCTTTTGCACAGTTTCGACGCAAAACGTGCGTTTCGTGCCCCAAAACGCTGCTTTTGCACAGTTTCGACGCAAAGCGTGCGTTTCGTGCCCCAAAACGCTGCTTTTGCACAGTTTCGACGCAAAACGTGCGTTTCGTGCACCAAAACGCTGCTTTTGCACAGTTTCGACGCAAAACGTGCGTTTCGTGCACCAAAACGCTGCTTTTGCACAGTTTTGACGCTAAACGTGCGTTTCGTGCACCAAAACGCTGCTTTTGCAACGAAACGTGCGTTTCGTGCCCCAAAACGCTGCTTTTGCACAGTTTTGACGCAAAACGTGCGTTTCGTGCACCAAAACGCTGCTTTTGCAACGAAACGTGCGTTTCGTGCCCCAAAACGCTGTTTTGCACAGTTTTGACGCAAAACGTGCGTTTCGTGCACCAAAACGCTGCTTTTGCACAGTTTTGACGCTAAACGTGCGTTTCGTGCACCAAAACGCTGTTTTGCACAGTTTTGACGCAAAACGTGCGTTTCGTGCCCCAAAGCGCAGCTTTTGCACAGTTTCGACGCAAACCGTGCGTTTCGTGCACCAAAACGCTGCTTTTGCACAGTTTTGACGCAAAACGTGCGTTTCGTGCCCCAAAACGCTGTTTTGCACAGTTTTGACGCAAAACGTGCGTTTCGTGCCCTAAAACGCTGCTTTTGCACAGTTTTGACGCAAGACGTGCGTTTCGTGCACCAAAACGCTGTTTTGCACAGTTTTGACGCAAAACGTGCGTTTCGTGCCCCAAAACGCTGCTTTTGCACAGTTTTGACGCAAAACGTGCGTTTCGTGCACCAAAACGCTGCTTTTGCACAGTTTTGTCGCAAAACGTGCGTTTCGTGCCCCAAAACGCTGTTTTGCACAGTTTTGACGCAAAACGTGCGTTTCGTGCCCCAAAACGCTGCTTTTGCACAGTTTCGACGCAAAACGTGCGTTTCGTGCACCAAAACGCTGCTTTTGCAACGAAACGTGCGTTTCGTGCACCAAAACGCTGCTTTTGCACAGTTTTGACGCAAAACGTGCGTTTCGTGCCCCGAAACGCTGCTTTTGCACAGTTTCGACGCAAAACGTGCGTTTCGTGCCCCAAAACGCTGCTTTTGCACAGTTTCGACGCAAAACGTGCGTTTCGTGCACCAAAACACTGCTTTTGCAACGAAACGTGCGTTTCGTGCACCAAAACGCTGCTTTTGCACAGTTTCGACGCAAAGCGTGCGTTTCGTGCCCCAAAACGCTGCTTTTGCACAGTTTCGACGCAAAACGTGCGTTTCGTGCACCAAAACGCTGCTTTTGCAACGAAACGTGCGTTTCGTGCACCAAAACGCTGCTTTTGCACAGTTTTGACGCAAAACGTGCGTTTCGTGCCCCAAAACGCTGTTTTGCACAGTTTTGACGCAAAACGTGCGTTTCGTGCACCAAAACGCTGCTTTTGCACAGTTTTGACGCAAGACGTGCGTTTCGTGCACCAAAACGCTGCTTTTGCACAGTTTTGACGCTAAACGTGCGTTTCGTGCACCAAAACGCTGCTTTTGCACAGTTTCGACGCAAAACGTGCGTTTCGTGCCCCAAAACGCTGCTTTTGCACAGTTTCGACGCAAAACGTGCGTTTCGTGCACCAAAACGCTGCTTTTGCAACGAAACGTGCGTTTCGTGCACCAAAACGCTGCTTTTGCACAGTTTTGACGCAAAACGTGCGTTTCGTGCCCCAAAACGCTGTTTTGCACAGTTTTGACGCAAAACGTGCGTTTCGTGCACCAAAACGCTGCTTTTGCACAGTTTTGACGCTAAACGTGCGTTTCGTGCACCAAAACGCTGCTTTTGCACAGTTTTGACGCTAAACGTGCGTTTCGTGCACCAAAACGCTGTTTTGCACAGTTTTGACGCAAGACGTGCGTTTCGTGCCCCAAAACGCTGCTTTTGCACAGTTTCGACGCAAAACGTGCGTTTCGTGCACCAAAACGCTGCTTTTGCAACGAAACGTGCGTTTCGTGCACCAAAACGCTGCTTTTGCACAGTTGCGACGCAAAACGTGCGTTTCGTGCACCAAAACGCTGCTTTTGCACAGTTTTGACGCTAAACGTGCGTTTCGTGCACCAAAACGCTGCTTTTGCAACGAAACGTGCGTTTCGTGCCCCAAAACGCTGCTTTTGCACAGTTTTGACGCAAAACGTGCGTTTCGTGCACCAAAACGCTGCTTTTGCACAGTTTTGACGCAAAACGTGCGTTTCGTGCACCAAAACGCTGCTTTTGCACAGTTTTGACGCTAAACGTGCGTTTCGTGCACCAAAACGCTGTTTTGCACAGTTTTGACGCAAAACGTGCGTTTCGTGCCCCAAAACGCAGCTTTTGCACAGTTTCGACGCAAACCGTGCGTATCGTGCACCAAAACGCTGCTTTTGCACAGTTTTGTCGTAAAACGTGCGTTTCGTGCCCCAAAACGCTGTTTTGCACAGCTTTGACGCAAAACGTGCGTTTCGTGCCCCAAAACGCTGCTTTTGCACAGTTTCGACGCAAAACGTGCGTTTCGTGCACCAAAACGCTGCTTTTGCAACGAAACGTGCGTTTCGTGCACCAAAACGCTGCTTTTGCACAGTTTTGACGCAAAACGTGCGTTTCGTGCCCCAAAACGCTGTTTTGCACAGTTTTGACGCAAAACGTGCGTTTCGTGCACCAAAACGCTGCTTTTGCACAGTTTTGACGCAAGACGTGCGTTTCGTGCACCAAAACGCTGTTTTGCACAGTTTTGACGCAAAACGTGCGTTTCGTGCACCAAAACGCTGCTTTTGCACAGTTTTGACGCTAAACGTGCGTTTCGTGCACCAAAACGCTGCTTTTGCACAGTTTCGACGCAAAACGTGCGTTTCGTGCCCCAAAACGCTGCTTTTGCACAGTTTCGACGCAAAACGTGCGTTTCGTGCACCAAAACGCTGCTTTTGCAACGAAACGTGCGTTTCGTGCACCAAAACGCTGCTTTTGCACAGTTTTGACGCAAAACGTGCGTTTCGTGCCCCAAAACGCTGTTTTGCACAGTTTTGACGCAAAACGTGCGTTTCGTGCACCAAAACGCTGTTTTGCACAGTTTCGACGCAAAACGTGCGTTTCGTGCCCCAAAACGCTGCTTTTGCACAGTTTCGACGCAAAACGTGCGTTTCGTGCACCAAAACGCTGCTTTTGCAACGAAACGTGCGTTTCGTGCACCAAAACGCTGCTTTTGCACAGTTTTGACGCAAAACGTGCGTTTCGTGCCCCAAAACGCTGTTTTGCACAGTTTTGACGCAAAACGTGCGTTTCGTGCACCAAAACGCTGCTTTTGCACAGTTTTGACGCTAAACGTGCGTTTCGTGCACCAAAACGCTGTTTTGCACAGTTTTGACGCAAAACGTGCGTTTCGTGCCCCAAAGCGCAGCTTTTGCACAGTTTCGACGCAAACCGTGCGTTTCGTGCACCAAAACGCTGCTTTTGCACAGTTTTGACGCAAAACGTGCGTTTCGTGCCCCAAAACGCTGTTTTGCACAGTTTTGACGCAAAACGTGCGTTTCGTGCACCAAAACGCTGCTTTTGCACAGTTTTGACGCTAAACGTGCGTTTCGTGCACCAAAACGCTGTTTTGCACAGTTTTGACGCAAAACGTGCGTTTCGTGCCCCAAAGCGCAGCTTTTGCACAGTTTCGACGCAAACCGTGCGTTTCGTGCACCAAAACGCTGCTTTTGCACAGTTTTGACGCAAAACGTGCGTTTCGTGCCCCAAAACGCTGTTTTGCACAGTTTTGACGCAAAACGTGCGTTTCGTGCCCTAAAACGCTGCTTTTGCACAGTTTTGACGCAAGACGTGCGTTTCGTGCACCAAAACGCTGTTTTGCACAGTTTTGACGCAAAACGTGCGTTTCGTGCCCCAAAACGCTGCTTTTGCACAGTTTTGACGCAAAACGTGCGTTTCGTGCACCAAAACGCTGCTTTTGCACAGTTTTGTCGCAAAACGTGCGTTTCGTGCCCCAAAACGCTGTTTTGCACAGTTTTGACGCAAAACGTGCGTTTCGTGCCCCAAAACGCTGCTTTTGCACAGTTTCGACGCAAAACGTGCGTTTCGTGCACCAAAACGCTGCTTTTGCAACGAAACGTGCGTTTCGTGCACCAAAACGCTGCTTTTGCACAGTTTTGACGCAAAACGTGCGTTTCGTGCCCCAAAACGCTGCTTTTGCACAGTTTCGACGCAAAACGTGCGTTTCGTGCCCCTAAACGCTGCTTTTGCACAGTTTCGACGCAAAACGTGCGTTTCGTGCACCAAAACACTGCTTTTGCAACGAAACGTGCGTTTCGTGCACCAAAACGCTGCTTTTGCACAGTTTCGACGCAAAACGTGCGTTTCGTGCCCCAAAACGCTGCTTTTGCACAGTTTCGACGCAAAGCGTGCGTTTCGTGCCCCAAAACGCTGCTTTTGCACAGTTTCGACGCAAAACGTGCGTTTCGTGCACCAAAACGCTGCTTTTGCAACGAAACGTGCGTTTCGTGCCCCAAAACGCTGCTTTTGCACAGTTTTGACGCAAAACGTGCGTTTCGTGCACCAAAACGCTGCTTTTGCACAGTTTTGACGCAAAACGTGCGTTTCGTGCACCAAAACGCTGCTTTTGCACAGTTTTGACGCTAAACGTGCGTTTCGTGCACCAAAACGCTGTTTTGCACAGTTTTGACGCAAAACGTGCGTTTCGTGCCCCAAAACGCAGCTTTTGCACAGTTTCGACTCAAACCGTGCGTATCGTGCACCAAAACGCTGCTTTTGCACAGTTTTGTCGTAAAACGTGCGTTTCGTGCCCCAAAACGCTGTTTTGCACAGCTTTGACGCAAAACGTGCGTTTCGTGCCCCAAAACGCTGCTTTTGCACAGTTTCGACGCAAAACGTGCGTTTCGTGCACCAAAACGCTGCTTTTGCAACGAAACGTGCGTTTCGTGCACCAAAACGCTGCTTTTGCACAGTTTTGACGCAAAACGTGCGTTTCGTGCCCCAAAACGCTGTTTTGCACAGTTTTGACGCAAAACGTGCGTTTCGTGCACCAAAACGCTGCTTTTGCACAGTTTTGACGCAAGACGTGCGTTTCGTGCACCAAAACGCTGTTTTGCACAGTTTTGACGCAAAACGTGCGTTTCGTGCACCAAAACGCTGCTTTTGCACAGTTTTGACGCTAAACGTGCGTTTCGTGCACCAAAACGCTGCTTTTGCACAGTTTCGACGCAAAACGTGCGTTTCGTGCCCCAAAACGCTGCTTTTGCACAGTTTCGACGCAAAACGTGCGTTTCGTGCACCAAAACGCTGCTTTTGCAACGAAACGTGCGTTTCGTGCACCAAAACGCTGCTTTTGCACAGTTTTGACGCAAAACGTGCGTTTCGTGCCCCAAAACGCTGTTTTGCACAGTTTTGACGCAAAACGTGCGTTTCGTGCACCAAAACGCTGTTTTGCACAGTTTTGACGCAAGACGTGCGTTTCTTGCACCAAAACGCTGTTTTGCACAGTTTTGACGCAAAACGTGCGTTTCGTGCACCAAAACGCTGCTTTTGCACAGTTTTGACGCTAAACGTGCGTTTCGTGCACCAAAACGCTGCTTTTGCACAGTTTCGACGCAAAACGTGCGTTTCGTGCCCCAAAACGCTGCTTTTGCACAGTTTCGACGCAAAACATGCGTTTCGTGCACCAAAACGCTGCTTTTGCAACGAAACGTGCGTTTCGTGCACCAAAACGCTGCTTTTGCACAGTTTTGACGCAAAACGAGCGTTTCGTGCCCCAAAACGCTGTTTTGCACAGTTTTGACGCAAAACGTGCGTTTCGTGCACCAAAACGCTGCTTTTGCACAGTTTTGACGCAAGACGTGCGTTTCGTGCACCAAAACGCTGTTTTGCACAGTTTTGACGCAAAACGTGCGTTTCGTGCCCCAAAACGCTGCTTTTGCACAGTTTCGACGCAAAACGTGCGTTTCGTGCCCCAAAACGCTGCTTTTGCACAGTTTCGACGCAAAACGTGCGTTTCGTGCCCCAAAACGCTGCTTTTGCACAGTTTCGACGCAAAACGTGCGTTTCGTGCACCAAAACACTGCTTTTGCAACGAAACGTGCGTTTCGTGCACCAAAACGCTGCTTTTGCACAGTTTCGACGCAAAACGTGCGTTTCGTGCACCAAAACGCTGCTTTTGCACAGTTTTGACGCAAAACGTGCGTTTCGTGCACCAAAACGCTGCTTTTGCACAGTTTTGACGCAAGACGTGCGTTTCGTGCACCAAAACGCTGCTTTTGCACAGTTTTGACGCTAAACGTGCGTTTCGTGCACCAAAACGCTGTTTTGCACAGTTTTGACGCAAAACGTGCGTTTCGTGCCCCAAAACGCAGCTTTTGCACAGTTTCGACGCAAACCGTGCGTATCGTGCACCACAACGCTGCTTTTGCACAGTTTTGTCGCAAAATGTGCGTTTCGTGCCCCAAAACGCTGTTTTGCACAGTTTTGACGCAAAACGTGCGTTTCGTGCCCCAAAACGCTGCTTTTGCACAGTTTCGACGCAAAACGTGCGTTTCGTGCACCAAAACGCTGCTTTTGCAACGAAACGTGTGTTTCGTGCACCAAAACGCTGCTTTTGCACAGTTTTGACGCAAAACGTGCGTTTCGTGCCCCAAAACGCTGCTTTTGCACAGTTTTGACGCAAAACGTGCGTTTCGTGCCCCAAAACGCTGTTTTGCACAGTTTTGACGCAAAACGTGCGTTTCGTGCACCAAAACGCTGCTTTTGCACAGTTTTGACGCTAAACGTGCGTTTCGTGCACCAAAACGCTGTTTTGCACAGTTTTGACGCAAAACGTGCGTTTCGTGCCCCAAAACGCAGCTTTTGCACAGTTTCGACGCAAACCGTGCGTTTCGTGCCCCAAAACGCTGCTTTTGCACAGTTTCGACGCAAAACGTGCGCTTCGTGCACCAAAACGCTGCTTTTGCACAGTTTTGACGCAAAACGTGCGTTTCGTGCCCCAAAACGCTGTTTTGCACAGTTTTGACGCAAAACGTGCGTTTCGTGCACCAAAACGCTGCTTTTGCACAGTTTTGACGCTAAACGTGCGTTTCGTGCACCAAAACGCTGTTTTGCACAGTTTTGACGCAAAACGTGCGTTTCGTGCCCCAAAACGCAG
>CALSEM010000129.1:0-25463 GCA_943735885.1 Stelis phaeoptera
TCAAAACTGTGCAAAAGCAGCGTTTTGGGGCACGAAACGCACGTTTCGTTGCAAAAGCAGCGTTTTGGGTTACGAAACGCACGTTTTGCGTCAAAACTGTGCAAAAGCAGCGTTTTGGGGCACGAAACGCACGTTTTGCGTCAAAACTGTGCAAAAGCAGCGTTTTGGTGCACGAAACGCACGTTTTGCGTCAAAACTGTGCAAAAGCAGCGTTTTGGGGCACGAAACGCACGTTTTGCGTCAAAACTGTGCGAAAGCAGCGTTTTGGGGCACGAAACGCACGTTTTGCGTCAAAACTGTGCAAAAGCAGCGTTTTGGTGCACGAAACGCACGTTTTGCGTCAAAACTGTGCAAAACAGCGTTTTGGGGCACGAAACGCACGTTTTGCGTCAAAACTGTGCAAAAGCAGCGTTTTCGTGCACGAAACGCACGTTTTGCGTCAAAACTGTACAAAAGCAGCGTTTTGGTGCACGAAACGCACGTTTTGCGTCAAAACTGTGCAAAACAGCGTTTTGGGGCACGAAACGCACGTTTTGCGTCGAAACTGTGCAAAAGCAGCGTTTTCGTGCACGAAACGCACGTTTAGCGTCAAAACTGTGCAAAACAGCGTTTTGGGGCACGAAACGCACGTTTTGCGTCAAAACTGTGCAAAAGCAGCGTTTTGGGGCACGAAACGCACGTTTCGTTGCAAAAGCAGCGTTTTGGTGCACGAAACGCACGTTTAGCGTCAAAACTGTGCAAAAGCAGCGTTTTGGGCACGAAACGCACGTTTTGCGTCAAAACTGTGCAAAAGCAGCGTTTTGGTGCACGAAACGCACGTTTTGCGTAAAAACTGTGCAAAAGCAGCGTTTTGGTGCACGAAACGCACGTTTTGCGTTAAAACTGTGCAAAAGCAGCGTTTTGAGGCACGAAACGCTCGTTTTGCGTCAAAACTGTGCAAAAGCAGCGTTTTGGTGCACGAAACGCACGTTTTGCGTCAAAACTGTGCAAAACAGCGTTTTGGGTTACGAAACGCACGTTTTGCGTCAAAACTGTGCAAAAGCAGCGTTTTGGTGCACGAAACGCACGTTTTGCGTCAAAACTGTGCAAAAGCAGCGTTTTGGGGCACGAAACGCACGTTTTCCGTGAAAACTGTGCAAAAGCAGCGTTTTGGTGCACGAAACGCACGTTTAGCGTCAAAACTGTGCAAAAGCAGCGTTTTGGGGCACGAAACGCACGTTTTGCGCCAAACTGTGCAAAAGCAGCGTTTTGGTGCACGAAACGCACGTTTTGCGTCAAAACTGTGCAAAAGCAGCGTTTTGGGGCACGAAACGCACGTTTTGCGTCAAAACTGTGCAAAAGCAGCGTTTTGGGGCACGAAACGCACGTTTTGCGTCAAAACTGTGCAAAAGCAGCGTTTTGGTGCACGAAACGCACGTTTTGCGTCAAAACTCTGCAAAAGCAGCGTTTTGGGGCACGAAACGCACGTTTCGTTGCAAAAGCAGTGTTTTGGTGCACGAAACGCACGTTTAGCGTCAAAACTGTGCAAAAGCAGCGTTTAGGTGCACGAAACGCACGTTTCGTTGCAAAAGCAGCGTTTTGGTGCACGAAACGCACGTTTAGCGTCAAAACTGTGCAAAAGCAGCGTTTTGGTGCACGAAACGCACGTTTTACGTTAAAACTGTGCAAAACAGCGTTTTGGGGCACGAAACGCACGTTTTGCGTCAAAACTGTGCAAAAGCAGCGTTTTGGGGCACGAAACGCACGTTTCGTTGCAAAAGCAGCGTTTTGGTGCACGAAACGCACGTTTTACGTTAAAACTGTGCAAAACAGCGTTTTGGGGCACGAAACGCACGTTTTGCGTCAAAACTGTGCAAAAGCAGCGTTTTGGGGCACGAAACGCACGTTTCGTTGCAAAAGCAGCGTTTTGGTGCACGAAACGCACGTTTAGCGTCAAAACTGTGCAAAAGCAGCGTTTTGGGGCACGAAACGCACGTTTTGCGTCAAAACTGTGCAAAACAGCGTTTTCGGGCACGAAACGCACGTTTTGCGTCAAAACTGTGCAAAAGCAGCGTTTTGGGGCACGAAACGCACGTTTCGTTGCAAAAGCAGCGTTTTGGTGCACGAAACGCACGTTTTTCGTCAAAACTGTGCAAAAGCAGCGTTTTGGGGCACGAAACGCACGTTTTGCGTCAAAACTGTGCAAAAGCAGCGTTTTGGGGCACGAAACGTACGTTTTGCGTCAAAACTGTGCAAAAGCAGCGTTTTGGGGCACGAAACGCACGTTTCGTTGCAAAAGCAGCGTTTTGGTGCACGAAACGCACGTTTAGCGTCAAAACTGTGCAAAAGCAGCGTTTTGGTGCACGAAACGCACGTTTAGCGTCAAAACTGTGCAAAAGCAGCGTTTTGGGGCACGAAACGCACGTTTTGCGTCAAAACTGTGCAAAAGCAGCGTTTTGGTGCACGAAACGCACGTTTTACGTTAAAACTGTGCAAAACAGCGTTTTGGGGCACGAAACGCACGTTTTTCGTCAAAACTGTGCAAAAGCAGCGTTTTGGGGCACGAAACGCACGTTTCGTTGCAAAAGCAGCGTTTTGGTGCACGAAACGCACGTTTAGCGTCAAAACTGTGCAAAAGCAGCGTTTTGGGGCACGAAACGCACGTTTTGCGTCAAAACTGTGCAAAACAGCGTTTTCGGGCACGAAACGCACGTTTTGCGTCAAAACTGTGCAAAAGCAGCGTTTTGGGGCACGAAACGCACGTTTCGTTGCAAAAGCAGCGTTTTGGTGCACGAAACGCACGTTTAGCGTCAAAACTGTGCAAAAGCAGCGTTTTGGGGCACGAAACGCACGTTTTGCGTCAAAACTGTGCAAAAGCAGCGTTTTGGGGCACGAAACGCACGTTTTGCGTCAAAATTGTGCAAAAGCAGCGTTTTGGGGCACGAAACGCACGTTTTGCGTCAAAACTGTGCAAAAGCAGCGTTTTGGTGCACGAAACGCACGTTTTGCATCAAAACTGTGCAAAAGCAGCGTTTTGGGGCACGAAACGCACGTTTTGCGTCAAAACTGTGCAAAAGCAGCGTTTTGGGGCACGAAACGCACGTTTTGCGTCAAAACTGTGCAAAAGCAGCGTTTTGGGGCACGAAACGCACGTTTTGCGTCAAAACTGTGCAAAAGCAGCGTTTTGGGGCACGAAACGCACGTTTTGCGTCAAAACTGTGCAAAAGCAGCGTTTTGGGGCACGAAACGCACGTTTCGTTGCAAAAGCAGCGTTTTGGTGCACGAGACGCACGTTTAGCGTCAAAACTGTGCAAAAGCAGCGTTTTGGTGCACGAAACGCACGTTTAGCGTCAAAACTGTGCAAAAGCAGCGTTTTGGGGCACGAAACGCACGTTTTGCGTCAAAACTGTGCAAAAGCAGCGTTTTGGTGCACGAAACGCACGTTTTGCGTCAAAACTGTGCAAAAGCAGCGTTTTGGGGCACGAAACGCACGTTTCGTTGCAAAAGCAGCGTTTTGGTGCACGAAACGCACGTTTAGCGTCAAAACTGTGCAAAAGCAGCGTTTTGGTGCACGAAACGCACGTTTCGTTGCAAAAGCAGCGTTTTGGTGCACGAAACGCACGTTTAGCGTCAAAACTGTGCAAAAGCAGCGTTTTGGGGCACGAAACGCACGTTTTGCGTCAAAACTGTGCAATAGCAGCGTTTTGGTGCACGAAACGCACGTTTTGCGTCAAAACTGTGCAAAAGCAGCGTTTTGGGGCACGAAACGCACGTTTCGTTGCAAAAGCAGCGTTTTGGTGCACGAAACGCACGTTTAGCGTCAAAACTGTGCAAAAGCAGCGTTTTGGGGCACGAAACGCACGTTTCGTTGCAAAAGCAGCGTTTTGGTGCACGAAACGCACGTTTTGCGTTAAAACTGTGCAAAACAGCGTTTTGGGGCACGAAACGCACGTTTTGCGTCAAAACTGTGCAAAAGCAGCGTTTTGGTGCACGAAACGCACGTTTTGCGTTAAAACTGTGCAAAACAGCGTTTTGGGGCACGAAACGCACGTTTTGCGTCAAAACTGTGCAAAAGCAGCGTTTTGGGGCACGAAACGCACGTTTCGTTGCAAAAGCTGCGTTTTGGTGCACGAAACGCACGTTTAGCGTCAAAACTGTGCAAAAGCAGCGTTTTGGGGCACGAAACGCACGTTTTGCGACAAAACTGTGCAAAACAGGGTTTTGGGGCACGAAACGCACGTTTTGCGTCAAAACTGTGCAAAAGCAGCGTTTTGGTGCACGAAACGCACGTTTTGCGTCAAAACTGTGCAAAAGCAGCGTTTTGGGGCACGAAACGCAAGTTTTGCGTCAAAACTGTGCAAAACAGCGTTTTGGTGCACGAAACGCACGTTTTGCGTTAAAACTGTGCAAAACAGCGTTTTGGGGCACGAAACGCACGTTTTGCGTTAAAACTGTGCAAAAGCAGCGTTTTGGTGCACGAAACGCACGTTTTGCGTAAAAAACTGTGCAAAACAGCGTTTTGGGGCACGAAACGCACGTTTTGCGTTAAAACTGTGCAAAAGCAGCGTTTTGGTGCACGAAACGCACGTTTTGCGTCAAAACTGTGCAAAACAGCGTTTTGGGGCACGAAACGCACGTTTCGTTGCAAAAGCAGCGTTTTGGTGCACGAAACGCACGCTTAGCGTCAAAACTGTGCAAAAGCAGCGTTTTGGGGCACGAAACGCACGTTTTGCGTCAAAACTGTGCAAAAGCAGCGTTATGGTGCACGAAACGCACGTTTTGCGTCAAAACTGTGCAAAACAGCGTTTTGGGGCACGAAACGCACGTTTTGCGTCAAAACTGTGCAAAAGCAGCGTTTTCGTGCACGAAACGCACGTTTTGCGTCAAAACTGTGCAAAAGCAGCGTTTTGGTGCACGAAACGCACGTTTTGCGTCAAAACTGTGCAAAAGCAGCGTTTTGGTGCACGAAACGCACGTTTTGCGTCAAAACTGTGCAAAAGCAGCGTTTTGGGGCACGAAACGCACGTTTCGTTGCAAAAGCAGCGTTTTGGTGCACGAAACGCACGTTTAGCGTCAAAACTGTGCAAAAGCAGCGTTTTGGTGCACGAAACGCTCGTTTAGCGTCAAAACTGTGCAAAAGCAGCGTTTTGGAGCACGAAACGCACGTTTCGTTGCAAAAGCAGCGTTTTGGCGCACGAAACGCACGTTTAGCGTCAAAACTGTGCAAAAGCAGCGTTTTGGTGCACGAAACGCACGTTTTGCGTTAAAACTGTGCAAAACAGCGTTTTGGGGCACGAAACGCACGTTTTGCGTCAAAACTGTGCAAAAGCAGCGTTTTGGGGCACGAAACGCACGTTTCGTTGCAAAAGCAGCGTTTTGGTGCACGAAACGCACGTTTAGCGTCAAAACTGTGCAAAACAGCGTTTTGGTGCACGAAACGCACGTTTTGCGTCAAAACTGTGCAAAAGCAGCGTTTTGGTGCACGAAACGCACGTTTTGCGTCAAAACTGTGCAAAAGCAGCGTTTTGGTGCACGAAACGCACGTTTTGCGACAAAACTGTGCAAAACAGCGTTTTGGGGCACGAAACGCACGTTTTGCGTCAAAACTGTGCAAAAGCAGCGTTTTGGTGCACGAAACGCACGTTTTGCGTCAAAACTGTGCAAAAGCAGCGTTTTGGGGCACGAAACGCACGTTTCGTTGCAAAAGCAGCGTTTTGGTGCACGAAACGCACGTTTTGCGTCAAAACTGTGCAAAACAGCGTTTTCGGGCACGAAACGCACGTTTTGCGTCAAAACTGTGCAAAAGCAGCGTTTTGGTGCACGAAACGCACGTTTTGCGTCAAAACTGTGCAAAAGCAGCGTTTTGGGGCACGAAACGCACGTTTCGTTGCAAAAGCAGCGTTTTGGTGCACGAAACGCACGTTTAGCGTCAAAACTGTGCAAAAGCAGCGTTTTGGGGCACGAAACGCACGTTTTGCGTCAAAACTGTGCAAAACAGCGTTTTGGGGCACGAAACGCACGTTTTGCGTCAAAACTGTGCACAAGCAGCGTTTTGGGGCACGAAACGCACGTTTCGTTTCAAAAGCAGCGTTTTGGTGCACGAAACGCACGTTTAGCGTCAAAACTGTGCAAAAGCAGCGTTTTGGTGCACGAAACGCACGTTTCGTTGCAAAACCCCCCAGGGGAGCCTGTTGGATTTGTATCTAGCAGGCTACGGGTATGGCGTACCCGGGGCCCCGAGCTCGAGGAGTAAACCTCGTGAAAAGAATCCCTAAGCCTAAAGTGTCATACGGTCCGTGCTGAGGGGCTGAATGGTTACAAGGTGATGTAATCGCATACGGAGCACTCTAGGTACCAGGCGCCACCTAGTTTTACTTTAGTCGCCTTTCCGTGACATGCGGGGCTCTGTTGCGGTGGACCAATTATTTCCCTAGCTACTCGTGGGACCAAAATGAAAACCTCAAATCATAAACAAAACTATACAGAGATGCCCTTCTCTTTAAACAGGGGCACCAAATCGAATACTCGTTCGAACCCGACCTCAGGTTTGTTTGAGACTCCACCACCTAAGCGTAAATAGCCTACTTTTTCTAGGATGGCTCTAACATCCCTTCATGGCTTTGATAAATATGCACGTTATTTAGTAATAAAACTATCACAGGGTGACTTCGCAAAGGTCAGCCCTTTTCTTATCTCTGCAACTATTAAAGGTATAGTTGGTGACGTGCACTGTATTAAGAAAATAAAGGAGGGACTGCTAGTTGAAGTGACAAGCAAGGCACAGCATGATAAGCTGATTAAAATGACCGAATTTGGTGAGCAAGCGGTACAAGTCTACCCGCATCGTAACTTAAACTCCAGCAAGGGTGTAATAACTTGCCGAGATTTGTTGAATTGCACAACAGATGAGATTCTGGAAAACTTGAAGGTGGAAGGGGTTACAGGAGTTAAAAGAATTCGCGTTAAACGTAATGGAGAAATAATAGATACCGCATCGCTGATTCTGACTTTTGACACGCCTAAGTTGCCGGAGAGCATAAAGGTAGCTATGTACAACCTACACGTTAGACAATATGTTCCTCCACCTCAGAGATGTTTCCAATGCCAGAGGTTTGGCCACATCTCCTCACAATGCACAAGAAACCCTACATGTATATGTGGCAAGCCGAATCACGAAGGAAGCTCATGTGAGGAACCTTTTGAATGCGTTAACTGTAAACAGTCCCATCTTTCGATCTCTAAGTCATGTCCAATGTATAAAGAAGAGTGCGAGATACAAAAGATAAAAGTAGATAAAGGTACATCGTATCTGGAAGCGAAACGAGAATTCAGGAATAGCAGACCTTTCAACTTAACGAACACCTTTGCTTCAGTAGCAAAACAGCCCACCCGGGTAACACAATCTGAAATATCTGATATGGTAAAAGTCCTTATCCCGGAAGTGGTCAGAGCCGTAGAATCCCGTATGAGCCATATATTGGAGGACATAAAAAAAATGATAGAATATGAGACTTTTAACAGACGCACAGAAACTAGAGCAAGTGTAGCTGCAATTGTACCCGATTGTTCCACTCTTCAGATCCCCTGTGAGAAGAAAACAATTCCAGATGCATCATGCTTGTGGAGGAAAGAAGTGATAGAAAAAATCAGCTCAAAACCTGATGACAATAATTCAAAGGAAGAGAATAGAGGAAAAACCATTAAGAAAAAATCAACAGTGCTCCCAAAATATGATGCGGAAGAAATGGACATAGAGGTAGAGAAATCGCCCCCAAAAATTAGTATCACTGATTCAAAGAAGCAGAGAAATACATCGGATGAACAGAAAAAGAACATAAAGCTACCGAAAGGAAGAAGCAACGTCGCGGAGGATCGTGCCACCCAGAGAGGGGCAGATTTCTCGGATGAAAGATTAAATTTTTTAAGCACGGATGATCTAGAAGACTCAGACGAAGCGATGTTTGATCCTATGCCAATGCAGTCGGACAAAGGTAAGAGAAAAGAAGACAAGCCAACTCGAGATTCAACAGGCCCAGTATCCCTTGATAAACTATTATATGATGGAAAAAGGTAATAATATTATACAATGGAATTGTAACGGCTTAATGACACACTACCCAGAACTGAGGTTATTAATATCCTCTTACTCGCCATACTGCATGTCAATACAGGAAACGCACTTAAAGGAAGACCAGTCTTTGTCTCTTCGTGGATATAGAATTTACAGGAAAGATGTTTTGACCGATAGACGAGCAAGAGGAGGAGTAGCAGTGCTGGTACAACAGTCATGCATAGAGGAAGAAGTGGTACTACACACCTCTCTGCAGGCCATTGCCGTAAAAATATTAGCTCCCTACCAAATATGCATTTGCTCGCTGTACCTCTCAGATTCTAATTGGAATTCACAAGACTTACAAAGCCTAGCACAGCAATTACCAAAGCCGTACATAATGGCGGGTGACTTTAATGCTTGGAACACCCTATGGGGATGCACCAGTACAAATGCAAAAGGTCAGGTAGTCGAACATTTCATAGAGGAAGAAAACCTAACACTAATGAACACGGGCGAAATGACGCATTTCAGCGCGGCCACAGGAACATTTTCTGCCATAGATTTATCCATTAGTTCTCCTCATCTTTGCGCTAAATACACCTGGAAGCCTTTGGAGCTATTATATGGAAGTGATCATTTTCCAATTGTACTGACGAATTATATTCCAAACAACACTGAAATTTATGTAAATAGATGGTGCCTTGCTAAAGCCAACTGGGAAGGATATCAAAAAGACCTAACCCTTCCTCCCGAAGCAGCAGACATTGATCAGGAGGTACAGGATATCACATCTGCTATTGCGGCTGCCGCGGAACGTAATATACCAATCGCACTAAAGTACCCGAAACGCACAGTACCGTGGTGGAACGCCGACACCAAAGAAGCTGTTAAAAATAAGAAGCAAGCTTTTAACAAGTATAGGAAAAACCCTACACAAGAGCAACTGATAGTTTTCAAAAAAATTGCGTGCTCAAGCACGAAAGGCAATTAGAGCAGCCAAAAAACAACACTGGGAGAATTACGTTAGCACAATCTCCACAGAGACTCCTACAGCCGAAGTATGGCGTAAAATCCGAAACATCAAGGGTAGACGAAACACTACAAAACTAACAGGACTGGAAAAAAATGGTAATATTATCACGGATGTGACGGAGATAGTGGAATATATGGCGGAGTTCTATGAAACGTCATATAAGAACGGAAATTATACGGAATCTTTTCAAAATGCCAAGCCAATCTTGGAAACATACTTAGATTTTAACACGGAAGAAAAGGATACCTATAATGTCCCTTTCACGGTATCTGAAATGCAGAAGGCTATGCAGAGCGTGAAAAACTCTACACCGGGCCCAGATAATATACCGTATAAAATGATGCAACAACTTCCCGAAGAAGCAAAAGGCAGAATTCTGAATATGTATAACCGTATATGGGAGTCAGGGATGTATCCACACAAGTGGAGAGAAGCACTGATTATCCCCATATTGAAAGTCGGGAAGGACCCACTGCAATGCGGTAGTTACAGACCGATATCCCTAACATGTTGTATGAGCAAAATTTTCGAGAAAATGGTAAATTATCGTCTATTGTGGACACTTGAACAACAAAATCTGTTATCAAAATATCAATGTGGCTTTCGAAGATTTCACAGCACAAACGATGGTCTATCCTTTTTAGAAAATGAGATCCACACCAGTTTCGAAAAAGGTGAGCATCTTACCGCAGTCTTCTTAGACATAGAAAAGGCCTACGATACTACATGGAGATATGGCATTCTCAAACAACTACACGACTGGGGCTTTCGGGGACACTTGCCGCTTTTTATAAAGAGTTTCCTATTACTAAGGCATTTTAAGGTGAGAGTCAATGGGAAAACATCTTTGACAAGGATCCAAGAAAACGGAATTCCACAGGGTTCAACCTTGAGTGTTACCCTCTTTGCGATAGCGATAAACAGCATTACAGAGCAAATTAAAGAACCGATTCAAAAGTCCTTGTATGTGGATGATTTGATGATATTCTGCTCGGGAAAATCAATTGAAAGAATAAATAAGAATTTACAAGATACAATAAACAGTTTAGTAGAGTTTTCCGAGGCGAGAGGTTTCAAATTTTCAGCTGTTAAAACGAATTGTATCCATTTTTGTAGAAAAACCCAACACTACCAGCCTGAGCTGCGAATAAGGGATGTGGTCATCCCATACAGAGATGTAGTGCGTTATTTGGGAATGCACCTCGACAAAAAACTGTCTTTTAAACACCATATAAGAATCCTTGCAGACGAATGTAAGAAGCGAATAAATATCATTAAATGCCTATCTAACACTGTCTGGGGAGCGGACAGAGAAATCTTGATTAGTTTGCACATGAAACTCATTCTATCAAAGATGGACTATGGCTGCATGATATATTCAGGTGCAGCAAAGAAAAGTTTACGAATATTGGACACAATAAATCATATGGGAATACGATATGCAACAGGCGCCTTCAAAACTACAGCAGTGCAAAGTCTCTATTGCGACGCAGGAATTGCGCCATTACAACTACGACGCAAAAGGATGCTACTGAATTACATAGCAGACTTAAGGGCAAAACCAAACCACATCAGTTACGAATCATTCTTTGACGTCATAGATAATTATCAGGCTGCATCGTACAATCGACATCAGTCGAACCGATCATCCGCGAGGCAAGCACGATCGCTATTACAACATTTAAATTTAAACGTTAGCTCCGTTTACACCAGTGACTTATACAGAGTCCCCCCATGGATAATAACTGAAGTTAAAAGAAAGACAGAACTAACGAAATATAAGAAGAAAGAAACAAGCAGTACCATATATCAACAAATATTGCAGGAAGAATTGCATAGCCACCACAAACCAGAGGTGATATATACTGATGGCTCCAAGACAAAAACAGGTGTCGCGTGCGCCACATATACAAACATGCAGACACACTCATGGACACTGCCGGCAAAAATGAGTGTAATATCAGCAGAACTATATGCCATCTGGAAAGCCATAGAACACTCGAAGAGCAATAACAGATTACATGAGACAATCATCTGTACAGACTCGCAAAGTGCAATTAAGCGCATTCAAAATGTATACTCGACTGATCACATGACATATAGTATTATAACGCTAATACACGAATTGACCACCTCTGGGAAAGAAATATTTCTAATGTGGACGCCAGGGCACACAGGTATAAGAGGGAATGAAGAAGCAGACAGAGCAGCAAAAACTGCAACACAGCACAGCAGTGTGGATGCAAGAATCAGTGTGCCAGATATGAAGAATCACATAAAACAACTTTGTGAACAGCAGTGGCAGGAACTATGGGATCAAACAAGCTCATACCTGATACAAATTAAAAAGACGGTTAAGAAATGGTACATGCCGAAAGGCTTAACGAGAAAAGAGCAAATAGCTATAACTAGACTAAGATCTGGACATGCCAGTTTCACACATGGCCACTTACTTAAAAGAGAACCACAACCACAATGCAGTGATTGTAAAACACAGCTAACAGTAAAACATATACTAGAAACGTGTAAAAAATATGAGCAGCAAAGAAAACAATACAAACTACCGCCCACGATTACAGAGGCCCTATCAAATGACCAAAATATACTTAAAGGGAAAACTATACCGTATGTTAAAGAAATAGGATATCTGACAATTATTTAAAACACAATGAAATGAAATTATAATACATTAACTATATAGAAATACACTCGAAATAAAATAGCAAAATACAACAAGAGCAAAATACAAAATAAGATACAATAAACCGGGGCCAATGACCACAGCAGTCGAGGCCCCAAACAAAAATCAATCAATCAATCAATCAATCAATCGTTGCAAAAGCAGCGTTTTGGTGCACGAAACGCACGTTTAGCGTCAAAACTGTGCAAAAGCAGCGTCTTGGTGCACGAAACGCACGTTTTGCGTCAAAACTGTGCAAAACAGCGTTTTGGGGCACGAAACGCACGTTTCGTTGCAAAAGCAGCGTTTTGGTGCACGAAACGCACGCTTAGCGTCAAAACTGTGCAAAAGCAGCGTTTTGGTGCACGAAACGCACGTTTTGCGTCAAAACTGTGCAAAACAGCGTTTTGGGGCACGAAACGCACGTTTCGTTGCAAAAGCAGCGTTTTGGTGCACGAAACGCACGCTTAGCGTCAAAACTGTGCAAAAGCAGCGTTTTGGGGCACGAAACGCACGTTTTGCGTTAAAACTGTGCAAAACAGCGTTTTGGGGCACGAAACGCACGTTTTGCGTTAAAACTGTGCAAAAGCAGCGTTTTGGTGCACGAAACGCACGTTTTGCGTCAAAACTGTGCAAAACAGCGTTTTGGGGCACGAAACGCACGTTTCGTTGCAAAAGCAGCGTTTTGGGGCACGAAACGCACGTTTTGCGTTAAAACTGTGCAAAACAGCGTTTTGGGGCACGAAACGCACGTTTTGCGTTAAAACTGTGCAAAAGCAGCGTTTTGGTGCACGAAACGCACGTTTTGCGTCAAAACTGTGCAAAACAGCGTTTTGGGGCACGAAACGCACGTTTCGTTGCAAAAGCAGCGTTTTGGTGCACGAAACGCACGCTTAGCGTCAAAACTGTGCAAAAGCAGCGTTTTGGGGCACGAAACGCACGTTTTGCGTTAAAACTGTGCAAAAGCAGCGTTTTGGTGCACGAAACGCACGTTTTGCGTCAAAACTGTGCAAAACAGCGTTTTGGGGCACGAAACGCACGTTCCGTTGCAAAAGCAGCGTTTTGGTGCACGAAACGCACGCTTAGCGTCAAAACTGTGCAAAAGCAGCGTTTTGGGGCACGAAACGCACGTTTTGCGTCAAAACTGTGCAAAAGCAGCGTTATGGTGCACGAAACGCACGTTTTGCGTCAAAACTGTGCAAAACAGCGTTTTGGGGCACGAAACGCACGTTTTGCGTCAAAACTGTGCAAAAGCAGCGTTTTCGTGCACGAAACGCACGTTTTGCGTCAAAACTGTGCAAAAGCAGCGTTTTGGTGCACGAAACGCACGTTTAGCGTCAAAACTGTGCAAAAGCAGCGTTTTGGGGCACGAAACGCACGTTTTGCGTCAAAACTGTGCAAAAGCAGCGTTTTGGGGCACGAAACGCACGTTTTGCGTCAAAACTGTGCAAAAGCAGCGTTTTGGTGCACGAAACGCACGTTTTGCGTCAAAACTGTGCAAAAGCAGCGTTTTGGGGCACGAAACGCACGTTTCGTTGCAAAAGCAGCGTTTTGGTGCACGAAACGCACGTTTAGCGTCAAAACTGTGCAAAAGCAGCGTTTTGGTGCACGAAACGCACGTTTAGCGTCAAAGCTGTGCAAAAGCAGCGTTTTGGAGCACGAAACGCACGTTTCGTTGCAAAAGCAGCGTTTTGGTGCACGAAACGCACGTTTAGCGTCAAAACTGTGCAAAAGCAGCGTTTTGGTGCACGAAACGCACGTTTTGCGTTAAAACTGTGCAAAACAGCGTTTTGGGGCACGAAACGCACGTTTTGCGTCAAAACTGTGCAAAAGCAGCGTTTTGGGGCACGAAACGCACGTTTCGTTGCAAAAGCAGCGTTTTGGTGCACGAAACGCACGTTTAGCGTCAAAACTGTGCAAAACAGCGTTTTGGTGCACGAAACGCACGTTTTGCGTCAAAACTGTGCAAAAGCAGCGTTTTGGTGCACGAAACGCACGTTTTGCGACAAAACTGTGCAAAACAGCGTTTTGGGGCACGAAACGCACGTTTCGTTGCAAAAGCAGCGTTTTGGTGCACGAAACGCACGTTTTGCGTCAAAACTGTGCACAAGCAGCGTTTTGGGGCACGAAACGCACGTTTCGTTGCAAAAGCAGCGTTTTGGGGCACGAAACGCACGTTTTGCGTTAAAACTGTGCAAAACAGCGTTTTGGGGCACGAAACGCACGTTTTGCGTCAAAACTGTGCAAAAGCAGCGTTTTGGGGCACGAAACGCACGTTTTGCGACAAAACTGTGCAAAACAGCGTTTTGGGGCACGAAACGCACGTTTTGCGTCAAAACTGTGCAAAAGCAGCGTTTTGGTGCACGAAACGCACGTTTAGCGTCAAAACTGTGCAAAAGCAGCGTTTTGGTGCACGAAACGCACGTTTTGCGTTAAAACTGTGCAAAAGCAGCGTTTTGGGGCACGAAACGCACGTTTTGCGTCAAAACTGTGCAAAACAGCGTTTTGGGGCACGAAACGCACGTTTCGTTGCAAAAGCAGCGTTTTGGTGCACGAAACGCACGCTTAGCGTCAAAACTGTGCAAAAGCAGCGTTTTGGGGCACGAAACGCACGTTTTGCGTCAAAACTGTGCAAAAGCAGCGTTATGGTGCACGAAACGCACGTTTTGCGTCAAAACTGTGCAAAACAGCGTTTTGGGGCACGAAACGCACGTTTTGCGTCAAAACTGTGCAAAAGCAGCGTTTTCGTGCACGAAACGCACGTTTTGCGTCAAAACTGTGCAAAAGCAGCGTTTTGGTGCACGAAACGCACGTTTAGCGTCGAAACTGCGCAAAAGCAGCGTTTTGGGGCACGAAACGCACGTTTTGCGTCAAAACTGTGCAAAAGCAGCGTTTTGGGGCACGAAACGCACGTTTTGCGTCAAAACTGTGCAAAAGCAGCGTTTTGGTGCACGAAACGCACGTTTTGCGTCAAAACTGTGCAAAAGCAGCGTTTTGGGGCACGAAACGCACGTTTCGTTGCAAAAGCAGCGTTTTGGTGCACGAAACGCACGTTTAGCGTCAAAACTGTGCAAAAGCAGCGTTTTGGTGCACGAAACGCACGTTTAGCGTCAAAACTGTGCAAAAGCAGCGTTTTGGAGCACGAAACGCACGTTTCGTTGCAAAAGCAGCGTTTTGGTGCACGAAACGCACGTTTAGCGTCAAAACTGTGCAAAAGCAGCGTTTTGGTGCACGAAACGCACGTTTTGCGTTAAAACTGTGCAAAACAGCGTTTTGGGGCACGAAACGCACGTTTTGCGTCAAAACTGTGCAAAAGCAGCGTTTTGGGGCACGAAACGCACGTTTCGTTGCAAAAGCAGCGTTTTGGTGCACGAAACGCACGTTTAGCGTCAAAACTGTGCAAAACAGCGTTTTGGTGCACGAAACGCACGTTTTGCGTCAAAACTGTGCAAAAGCAGCGTTTTGGTGCACGAAACGCACGTTTTGCGACAAAACTGTGCAAAACAGCGTTTTGGGGCACGAAACGCACGTTTCGTTGCAAAAGCAGCGTTTTGGTGCACGAAACGCACGTTTTGCGTCAAAACTGTGCACAAGCAGCGTTTTGGGGCACGAAACGCACGTTTCGTTTCAAAAGCAGCGTTTTGGTGCACGAAACGCACGTTTAGCGTCAAAACTGTGCAAAAGCAGCGTTTTGGTGCACGAAACGCACGTTTCGTTGCAAAAGCAGCGTTTTGGTGCACGAAACGCACGTTTAGCGTCAAAACTGTGCAAAAGCAGCGTTTTGGTGCACGAAACGCACGTTTCGTTGCAAAAGCAGCGTTTTGGGGCACGAAACGCACGTTTTGCGTTAAAACTGTGCAAAACAGCGTTTTGGGGCACGAAACGCACGTTTTGCGTCAAAACTGTGCAAAAGCAGCGTTTTGGTGCACGAAACGCACGTTTTGCGTCAAAACTGTGCAAAACAGCGTTTTGGGGCACGAAACGCACGTTTCGTTGCAAAAGCAGCGTTTTGGTGCACGAAACGCACGCTTAGCGTCAAAACTGTGCAAAAGCAGCGTTTTGGGGCACGAAACGCACGTTTTGCGTCAAAACTGTGCAAAAGCAGCGTTATGGTGCACGAAACGCACGTTTTGCGTCAAAACTGTGCAAAACAGCGTTTTGGGGCACGAAACGCACGTTTTGCGACAGAACTGTGCAAAACAGCGTTTTGGGGCACGAAACGCACGTTTTGTGTCAAAACTGTGCAAAAGCAGCGTTTTGGTGCACGAAACGCACGTTTAGCGTCAAAACTGTGCAAAAGCAGCGTTTTGGTGCACGAAACGCACGTTTTGCGTTAAAACTGTGCAAAAGCAGCGTTTTGGTGCACGAAACGCACGTTTTGCGACAAAACTGTGCAAAACAGCGTTTTGGGGCACGAAACGCACGTTTTGCGTCAAAACTGTGCAAAAGCAGCGTTTTGGTGCACGAAATGCACGTTTTGCGTCAAAACTGTGCAAAAGCAGCGTTTTGGGGCACGAAACGCACGTTTCGTTGCAAAAGCAGCGTTTTGGTGCACGAAACGCACGTTTAGCGTCAAAACTGTGCAAAAGCAGCGTTTTGGTGCACGAAACGCACGTTTCGTTGCAAAAGCAGCGTTTTGGTGCACGAAACGCACGTTTAGCGTCAAAACTGTGCAAAAGCAGCGTTTTGGTGCACGAAACGCACGTTTTGCGTTAAAACTGTGCAAAACAGCGTTTTGGGGCACGAAACGCACGTTTTGCGTTAAAACTGTGCAAAAGCAGCGTTTTGGTGCACGAAACGCACGTTTTGCGTAAAAAAACTGTGCAAAACAGCGTTTTGGGGCACGAAACGCACGTTTTGCGTCAAAACTGTGCAAAAGCAGCGTTTTGGTGCACGAAACGCACGTTTTGCGTCAAAACTGTGCACAAGCAGCGTTTTGGGGCACGAAACGCACGTTTCGTTTCAAAAGCAGCGTTTTGGTGCACGAAACGCACGTTTAGCGTCAAAACTGTGCAAAAGCAGCGTTTTGGTGCACGAAACGCACGTTTCGTTGCAAAAGCAGCGTTTTGGTGCACGAAACGCACGTTTAGCGTCAAAACTGTGCAAAAGCAGCGTTTTGGTGCACGAAACGCACGTTTCGTTGCAAAAGCAGCGTTTTGGGGCACGAAACGCACGTTTTGCGTTAAAACTGTGCAAAACAGCGTTTTGGGGCACGAAACGCACGTTTTGCGTCAAAACTGTGCAAAAGCAGCGTTTTGGGGCACGAAACGCACGTTTTGCGACAAAACTGTGCAAAACAGCGTTTTGGGGCACGAAACGCACGTTTTGCGTCAAAACTGTGCAAAACAGCGTTTTGGGGCACGAAACGCACGTTTTGCGTTAAAACTGTGCAAAAGCAGCGTTTTGGTGCACGAAACGCACGTTTTGCGTCAAAACTGTGCAAAACAGCGTTTTGGGGCACGAAACGCACGTTTCGTTGCAAAAGCAGCGTTTTGGTGCACGAAACGCACGCTTAGCGTCAAAACTGTGCAAAAGCAGCGTTTTGGGGCACGAAACGCACGTTTTGCGTCAAAACTGTGCAAAAGCAGCGTTATGGTGCACGAAACGCACGTTTTGCGTCAAAACTGTGCAAAACAGCGTTTTGGGGCACGAAACGCACGTTTTGCGTCAAAACTGTGCAAAAGCAGCGTTTTCGTGCACGAAACGCACGTTTTGCGTCAAAACTGTGCAAAAGCAGCGTTTTGGTGCACGAAACGCACGTTTTGCGTCAAAACTGTGCAAAAGCAGCGTTTTGGTGCACGAAACGCACGTTTTGCGTCAAAACTGTGCAAAAGCAGCGTTTTGGGGCACGAAACGCACGTTTTGCAACAAAACTGTGCAAAACAGCGTTTTGGGGCACGAAACGCACGTTTTGCGTCAAAACTGTGCAAAAGCAGCGTTTTGGGGCACGAAACGCACGTTTCGTTGCAAAAGCAGCGTTTTGGTGCACGAAACGCACGTTTAGCGTCAAAACTGTGCAAAAGCAGCGTTTTGGTGCACGAAACGCACGTTTCGTTGCAAAAGCAGCGTTTTGGTGCACGAAACGCACGTTTAGCGTCAAAACTGTGCAAAAGCAGCGTTTTGGTGCACGAAACGCACGTTTTGCGTTAAAACTGTGCAAAACAGCGTTTTGGGGCACGAAACGCACGTTTAGCGTCAAAACTGTGCAAAAGCAGCGTTTTGGTGCACGAAACGCACGTTTCGTTGCAAAAGCAGCGTTTTGGTGCACGAAACGCACGTTTAGCGTCAAAACTGTGCAAAACAGCGTTTTGGGGCACGAAACGCACGTTTCGTTGCAAAAGCAGCGTTTTGGTGCACGAAACGCACGCTTAGCGTCAAAACTGTGCAAAAGCAGCGTTTTGGGGCACGAAACGCACGTTTTGCGTCAAAACTGTGCAAAAGCAGCGTTTTGGGGCACGAAACGCACGTTTTTCGTCAAAACTGTGCAAAAGCAGCGTTTTGGGGCACGAAACGCACGTTTTGCGTCAAAACTGTGCAAAAGCAGCGTTTTGGTGCACGAAACGCACGTTTAGCGTCAAAACTGTGCAAAAGCAGCGTTTTGGTGCACGAAACGCACGTTTTGCGTTAAAACTGTGCAAAACAGCGTTTTGGGGCACGAAACGCACGTTTTGCGTTAAAACTGTGCAAAAGCAGCGTTTTGGTGCACGAAACGCACGTTTTGCGTAAAAAACTGTGCAAAACAGCGTTTTGGGGCACGAAACGCACGTTTTGCGTTAAAACTGTGCAAAAGCAGCGTTTTGGTGCACGAAACGCACGTTTAGCGTCAAAACTGTGCAAAAGCAGCGTTTTGGGGCACGAAACGCACGTTTTGCGTCAAAACTGTGCAAAAGCAGCGTTTTGGGGCACGAAACGCACGTTTTTCGTCAAAACTGTGCAAAAGCAGCGTTTTGGGGCACGAAACGCACGTTTTGCGTCAAAACTGTGCAAAAGCAGCGTTTTGGTGCACGAAACGCACGTTTTGCGTCAAAACTGTGCAAAAGCAGCGTTTTGGGGCACGAAACGCACGTTTCGTTGCAAAAGCAGCGTTTTGGTGCACGAAACGCACGTTTAGCGTCAAAACTGTGCAAAAGCAGCGTTTTGGTGCACGAAACGCACGTTTCGTTGCAAAAGCAGCGTTTTGGTGCACGAAACGCACGTTTAGCGTCAAAACTGTGCAAAACAGCGTTTTGGGGCACGAAACGCACGTTTTGCGTCAAAACTGTGCAAAAGCAGCGTTTTGGTGCACGAAACGCACGTTTTGCGTCAAAACTGTGCACAAGCAGCGTTTTGGGGCACGAAACGCACGTTTCGTTTCAAAAGCAGCGTTTTGGTGCACGAAACGCACGTTTAGCGTCAAAACTGTGCAAAAGCAGCGTTTTGGTGCACGAAACGCACGTTTCGTTGCAAAAGCAGCGTTTTGGTGCACGAAACGCACGTTTTGCGTCAAAACTGTGCAAAAGCAGCGTTTTGGGGCACGAAACGCACGTTTCGTTGCAAAAGCAGCGTTTTGGTGCACGAAACGCACGTTTAGCGTCAAAACTGTGCAAAAGCAGCGTTTTGGTGCACGAAACGCACGTTTCGTTGCAAAAGCAGCGTTTTGGTGCACGAAACGCACGTTTAGCGTCAAAACTGTGCAAAAGCAGCGTTTTGGTGCACGAAACGCACGTTTAGCGTCAAAACTGTGCAAAAGCAGCGTTTTGGAGCACGAAACGCACGTTTCGTTGCAAAAGCAGCGTTTTGGTGCACGAAACGCACGTTTAGCGTCAAAACTGTGCAAAAGCAGCGTTTTGGTGCACGAAACGCACGTTTTGCGTTAAAACTGTGCAAAACAGCGTTTTGGGGCACGAAACGCACGTTTTGCGTCAAAACTGTGCAAAAGCAGCGTTTTGGGGCACGAAACGCACGTTTCGTTGCAAAAGCAGCGTTTTGGTGCACGAAACGCACGTTTCGTTGCAAAAGCAGCGTTTTGGTGCACGAAACGCACGTTTAGCGTCAAAACTGTGCAAAAGCAGCGTTTTGGTGCATGAAACGCACGTTTTGCGTCAAAACTGTGCAAAACAGCGTTTTGGGGCACGAAACGCACGTTTTGCGTCAAAACTGTGCAAAAGCAGCGTTTTGGTGCACGAAACGCACGTTTTGCGTCAAAACTGTGCAAAAGCAGCGTTTTGGTGCACGAAACGCACGTTTTGCGACAAAACTGTGCAAAACAGCGTTTTGGGGCACGAAACGCACGTTTTGCGTCAAAACTGTGCAAAAGCAGCGTTTTGGTGCACGAAACGCACGTTTTGCGTCAAAACTGTGCAAAAGCAGCGTTTTGGGGCACGAAACGCACGTTTCGTTGCAAAAGCAGCGTTTTGGTGCACGAAACGCACGTTTAGCGTCAAAACTGTGCAAAAGCAGCGTTTTGGTGCACGAAACGCACGTTTCGTTGCAAAAGCAGCGTTTTGGTGCACGAAACGCACGTTTAGCGTAAAAACTGTGCACAAGCAGCGTTTTGGGGCACGAAACGCACGTTTCGTTTCAAAAGCAGCGTTTTGGTGCACGAAACGCACGTTTAGCGTCAAAACTGTGCAAAAGCAGCGTTTTGGTGCACGAAACGCACGTTTCGTTGCAAAAGCAGCGTTTTGGTGCACGAAACGCACGTTTAGCGTCAAAACTGTGCAAAAGCAGCGTTTTGGTGCACGAAACGCACGTTTCGTTGCAAAAGCAGCGTTTTGGTGCACGAAACGCACGTTTAGCGTCAAAACTGTGCAAAAGCAGCGTTTTGGTGCACGAAACGCACGTTTCGTTGCAAAAGCAGCGTTTTGGGGCACGAAACGCACGTTTTGCGTTAAAACTGTGCAAAACAGCGTTTTGGGGCACGAAACGCACGTTTTGCGTCAAAACTGTGCAAAAGCAGCGTTTTGGGGCACGAAACGCACGTTTTGCGACAAAACTGTGCAAAACAGCGTTTTGGGGCACGAAACGCACGTTTTGCGTCAAAACTGTGCAAAAGCAGCGTTTTGGTGCACGAAACGCACGTTTAGCGTCAAAACTGTGCAAAAGCAGCGTTTTGGTGCACGAAACGCACGTTTTGCGTTAAAACTGTGCAAAACAGCGTTTTGGTGCACGAAACGCACGCTTAGCGTCAAAACTGTGCAAAAGCAGCGTTTTGGGGCACGAAACGCACGTTTTGCGTCAAAACTGTGCAAAAGCAGCGTTATGGTGCACGAAAAGCACATTTTGCGTCAAAACTGTGCAAAAGCAGCGTTTTGGGGCACGAAACGCACGTTTTGCGTCAAAACTGTGCAAAAGCAGCGTTTTGGTGCACGAAACGCACGTTTAGCGTCAAAACTGTGCAAAAGCAGCGTTTTGGTGCACGAAACGCACGTTTTGCGTTAAAACTGTGCAAAACAGCGTTTTGGGGCACGAAACGCACGTTTTGCGTCAAAACTGTGCAAAAGCAGCGTTTTGGTGCACGAAACGCACGTTTTGCGTCAAAACTGTGCAAAAGCAGCGTTTTGGGGCACGAAACGCACGTTTCGTTGCAAAAGCAGCGTTTTGGTGCACGAAACGCACGTTTTGCGTCAAAACTGTGCAAAAGCAGCGTTTTGGGGCACGAAACGCACGTTTCGTTGCAAAAGCAGCGTTTTGGTGCACGAAACGCACGTTTAGCGTCAAAACTGTGCAAAAGCAGCGTTTTGGTGCACGAAACGCACGTTTCGTTGCAAAAGCAGCGTTTTGGTGCACGAAACGCACGTTTAGCGTCAAAACTGTGCAAAAGCAGCGTTTTGGTGCACGAAACGCACGTTTAGCGTCAAAACTGTGCAAAAGCAGCGTTTTGGAGCACGAAACGCACGTTTCGTTGCAAAAGCAGCGTTTTGGTGCACGAAACGCACGTTTAGCGTCAAAACTGTGCAAAAGCAGCGTTTTGGTGCACGAAACGCACGTTTTGCGTTAAAACTGTGCAAAACAGCGTTTTGGGGCACGAAACGCACGTTTCGTTGCAAAAGCAGCGTTTTGGTGCACGAAACGCACGTTTCGTTGCAAAAGCAGCGTTTTGGTGCACGAAACGCACGTTTAGCGTCAAAACTGTGCAAAAGCAGCGTTTTGGTGCATGAAACGCACGTTTTGCGTCAAAACTGTGCAAAACAGCGTTTTGGGGCACGAAACGCACGTTTTGCGTCAAAACTGTGCAAAAGCAGCGTTTTGGTGCACGAAACGCACGTTTTGCGTCAAAACTGTGCAAAAGCAGCGTTTTGGTGCACGAAACGCACGTTTTGCGACAAAACTGTGCAAAACAGCGTTTTGGGGCACGAAACGCACGTTTTGCGTCAAAACTGTGCAAAAGCAGCGTTTTGGTGCACGAAACGCACGTTTTGCGTCAAAACTGTGCAAAAGCAGCGTTTTGGGGCACGAAACGCACGTTTCGTTGCAAAAGCAGCGTTTTGGTGCACGAAACGCACGTTTAGCGTCAAAACTGTGCAAAAGCAGCGTTTTGGTGCACGAAACGCACGTTTCGTTGCAAAAGCAGCGTTTTGGTGCACGAAACGCACGTTTAGCGTAAAAACTGTGCACAAGCAGCGTTTTGGGGCACGAAACGCACGTTTCGTTTCAAAAGCAGCGTTTTGGTGCACGAAACGCACGTTTAGCGTCAAAACTGTGCAAAAGCAGCGTTTTGGTGCACGAAACGCACGTTTCGTTGCAAAAGCAGCGTTTTGGTGCACGAAACGCACGTTTAGCGTCAAAACTGTGCAAAAGCAGCGTTTTGGTGCACGAAACGCACGTTTCGTTGCAAAAGCAGCGTTTTGGTGCACGAAACGCACGTTTAGCGTCAAAACTGTGCAAAAGCAGCGTTTTGGTGCACGAAACGCACGTTTCGTTGCAAAAGCAGCGTTTTGGGGCACGAAACGCACGTTTTGCGTTAAAACTGTGCAAAACAGCGTTTTGGGGCACGAAACGCACGTTTTGCGTCAAAACTGTGCAAAAGCAGCGTTTTGGGGCACGAAACGCACGTTTTGCGACAAAACTGTGCAAAACAGCGTTTTGGGGCACGAAACGCACGTTTTGCGTCAAAACTGTGCAAAAGCAGCGTTTTGGTGCACGAAACGCACGTTTAGCGTCAAAACTGTGCAAAAGCAGCGTTTTGGTGCACGAAACGCACGTTTTGCGTTAAAACTGTGCAAAACAGCGTTTTGGTGCACGAAACGCACGCTTAGCGTCAAAACTGTGCAAAAGCAGCGTTTTGGGGCACGAAACGCACGTTTTGCGTCAAAACTGTGCAAAAGCAGCGTTATGGTGCACGAAAAGCACATTTTGCGTCAAAACTGTGCAAAAGCAGCGTTTTGGGGCACGAAACGCACGTTTTGCGTCAAAACTGTGCAAAAGCAGCGTTTTGGTGCACGAAACGCACGTTTAGCGTCAAAACTGTGCAAAAGCAGCGTTTTGGTGCACGAAACGCACGTTTTGCGTTAAAACTGTGCAAAACAGCGTTTTGGGGCACGAAACGCACGTTTTGCGTTAAAACTGTGCAAAAGCAGCGTTTTGGTGCACGAAACGCACGTTTTGCGTAAAAAACTGTGCAAAACAGCGTTTTGGGGCACGAAACGCACGTTTTGCGTTAAAACTGTGCAAAAGCAGCGTTTTGGTGCACGAAACGCACGTTTTGCGTCAAAACTGTGCAAAACAGCGTTTTGGGGCACGAAACGCACGTTTCGTTGCAAAAGCAGCGTTTTGGTGCACGAAACGCACGCTTAGCGTCAAAACTGTGCAAAAGCAGCGTTTTGGGGCACGAAACGCACGTTTTGCGTCAAAACTGTGCAAAAGCAGCGTTATGGTGCACGAAACGCACGTTTTGCGTCAAAACTGTGCAAAACAGCGTTTTGGGGCACGAAACGCACGTTTTGCGTCAAAACTGTGCAAAAGCAGCGTTTTCGTGCACGAAACGCACGTTTTGCGTCAAAACTGTGCAAAAGCAGCGTTTTGGTGCACGAAACGCACGTTTTGCGTCAAAACTGTGCAAAAGCAGCGTTTTGGTGCACGAAACGCACGTTTTGCGTCAAAACTGTGCAAAAGCAGCGTTTTGGGGCACGAAACGCACGTTTCGTTGCAAAAGCAGCGTTTTGGTGCACGAAACGCACGTTTAGCGTCAAAACTGTGCAAAAGCAGCGTTTTGGGGCACGAAACGCACGTTTTGCGTCAAAACTGTGCAAAAGCAGCGTTTTGGGGCACGAAACGCACGTTTTTCGTCAAAACTGTGCAAAAGCAGCGTTTTGGGGCACGAAATGCACGTTTTGCGTCAAAACTGTGCAAAAGCAGCGTTTTGGTGCACGAAACGCACGTTTTGCGTCAAAACTGTGCAAAAGCAGCGTTTTGGGGCACGAAACGCACGTTTCGTTGCAAAAGCAGCGTTTTGGTGCACGAAACGCACGTTTAGCGTCAAAACTGTGCAAAAGCAGCGTTTTGGTGCACGAAACGCACGTTTCGTTGCAAAAGCAGCGTTTTGGTGCACGAAACGCACGTTTAGCGTCAAAACTGTGCAAAAGCAGCGTTTTTGTGCACGAAACGCATGTTTAGCGTCAAAACTGTGCAAAAGCAGCGTTTTGGAGCACGAAACGAACGTTTCGTTGCAAAAGCAGCGTTTTGGTGCACGAAACGCACGTTTAGCGTCAAAACTGTGCAAAAGCAGCGTTTTGGTGCACGAAACGCACGTTTTTCGTCAAAACTGTGCAAAACAGCGTTTTGGGGCACGAAACGCACGTTTTGCGTCAAAACTGTGCAAAAGCAGCGTTTTGGGGCACGAAACGCACGTTTCGTTGCAAAAGCAGCGTTTTGGTGCACGAAACGCACGTTTAGCGTCAAAACTGTGCAAAACAGCGTTTTGGTGCACGAAACGCACGTTTTGCGTCAAAACTGTGCAAAAGCAGCGTTTTGGTGCACGAAACGCACGTTTTGCGACAAAACTGTGCAAAAGCAGCGTTTTGGTGCACGAAACGCACGTTTTGCGTCAAAACTGTGCAAAAGCAGCGTTTTGGTGCACGAAACGCACGTTTTGCGACAAAACTGTGCGAAACAGAGTTTTGGGGCACGAAACGCACGTTTTGCGTCAAAACTGTGCAAAAGCAGCGTTTTGGTGCACGAAACGCACGTTTTGCGTCAAAACTGTGCAAAAGCAGCGTTTTGGGGCACGAAACGCACGTTTTGCGTCAAAACTGTGCAAAAGCAGCGTTTTGGGGCACGAAACGCACGTTTTGCGTCAAAACTGTGCAAAAGCAGCGTTTTGGTGCACGAAACGCACGTTTTGCGTCAAAACTGTGCACAAGCAGCGTTTTGGGGCACGAAACGCACGTTTCGTTTCAAAAGCAGCGTTTTGGTGCACGAAACGCACGTTTAGCGTCAAAACTGTGCAAAAGCAGCGTTTTGGTGCACGAAACGCACGATTCGTTGCAAAAGCAGCGTTTTGGTGCACGAAACGCACGTTTAGCGTCAAAACTGTGCAAAAGCAGCGTTTTGGTGCACGAAACGCACGTTTCGTTGCAAAAGCAGCGTTTTGGGGCACGAAACGCACGTTTTGCGTTAAAACTGTGCAAAACAGCGTTTTGGGGCACGAAACGCACGTTTTGCGTCAAAACTGTGCAAAAGCAGCGTTTTGGTGCACGCAACGCACGTTTAGCGTCAAAACTGTGCAAAAGCAGCGTTTT
>CALSEM010000130.1:1200000-1564140 GCA_943735885.1 Stelis phaeoptera
GCTTTTGCTCAGTTTTGGCACAAAACGTGCATTTCGAGCATAGAATCGCCGCTTTTGCTCAGTTTTGGCACAATACGTGCGTTTCGTGCACAGAATAGCCGCTTTTTCTCAGTTTTTTCACAAAACGTGCGTTTCGTGCACAGAATCGCCGCTTTTGCTCAGTTTTGGCACAAAAAGTGCGTGTTACGCTCCGAATTTCTCCTTTTGCCACATAACGTGCGTTTCGTGATCAGAATCGCCGCTTTTGCTCAGTTTTGGCACAAAACGTGCATTTCGAGCATAGAATCGCCGCTTTTGCTCAGTTTTGGCACAATACGTGCGTTTCGTGCACAGAATAGCCGCTTTTGCTCAGTTTTGCAACAAAACGTGCGTTTCGAGCATAGAATCGCCGCTTTTGCTTAGCTTTGGCCCAAAACGTGCATTTCGAGCATAGAATCGCCGCTTTTGCTCAGTTTTGGCACAATGCGTGCGTTTCCTGCACAGAATCGCCGCTTTTGCTCAGTTTTGGCACAGAACGAGCGTTTCGTGCATAGAATCGCCGCTTTTACTCAGTTTTGGATCAAAACGTGCGTTTCGTCCTCAGAATCGCCGCTTTTGCTCAGTTGTGGCACAAAACGTGCGTTTCGTGCACAGAAACGCCGCTTTTGCTCAGTTTTGGCTCAAAACGAGCGTTACGTGCACAGAACTGCTCCTTCTGCCACAAAACGTGCGTTTCATGCACAGACTCGCCGCTTTTGCTCAGTTTTGGCACAAAACGTGCGTTTCGTGCACAGAATCGCCGCTTTTGCTCAGTTTTGGCACAAAACGCGCGTGTCACACACCGAATTGCTGCTTTTGCCACAGAACGCGCGTTTCGTGCACAGAATCGCCGCTTTTGCTCAGTTTTGGCACAAAACGTGCGTTTCACGCACCGGTTTGCACCTTTTGGCACAAAACGTGAATTTCGTGCACGGAATCGCCGCTTTTGCTCAGTTATGGCACAGGACGTGTGTTTCGTGCACAGAATCACTGCTTCTGATCAGTTTTGGCACAAAACGTGTGTTTCACACACCGAATTGCTCCATTTGGCACAAAACGTGCGTTTCGCGCACAGAATCGATGCTTTTGCTTAGTTTTCGCACAAAACGTGCGATTCACGCACCGAATTGCTCCTTTTGGCACAAAACTGGCGTTTCACCCACCGAATTGCTCCTTTTGGCACAAAACGTGCGTTCTACGCACCGAATTGCTCCTTTTACCACAAAACGTGTGTTTCGTGCACAGAATCACTGCTTTTGCTCAGTTTTGGCACAAAACGTGCGTTTCGTGCACAAGATGGCCGCTTTTGTTCAGTTTTGGCACAAAACGTGCGCTTCGTGCACAGAAACGCCTCTTTTGCTCAGTTTTGGCACACAACGTGCGTTTCGTGAACAAAATCGCTGCTTCTGCTCAGTTTTGGCACAAAACCTGCGTTTCGTGCACAGAATCGCCGCTTTTGCTCAGTTGTGGCACAAAACGTGTTATTCGTGCACAGAATCGCCGCTTTTGCTCAGTTTTGGCACAAAACGTGCGTTTCACACACCGAATTGCTCCTTTTGCCACAGAGCGTGTGTTTCGTGCACAGAATCGCCGCTTTTGCTCAGTTGTGGCACAGAACATGTGTTTCGTGCAAAGAATCGCTGCTTCTGCTCAGTTTTTGCACAAAACCTGCGTTTCGTGCACAGAATCGCCGCTTTTGCTCAGTTTTGGATCAAAACGAGCGTTTCGCGCACAGAATCACCGCTTTTGCTCAGTTATTGCTCAAAACGAGCGTTACGTGCACAGAACTGCTCCTTCTGCCACAAAACGTGCGTTTCATGCACAGAATCGCCGCTTTTGCTCACTTTTGGCTCAAAGCGAGCGTTTCGTGCACAGAATCGCCGCTTTTGCTCGGTTTCAGCACAAAACGTGCGTTTCGTGCACAGAATCGCCGATTTTGCACAGTTTTGGCTCAGAACGAGCGTTACGTGCACAGAATCACCGCTCTTGCTCGGTTTTTTCTCAAAACTAGCGTTTCGCGCACAGAATCGCCGCTTTTGCTCAGTTTTGGCATAAAACGTGCGTGTCATGCACAGAATCGTTGGTTTTGCTCAGTTTTATCACAAAACGTGCGTTTCGTGCACAGAATCGCCGCTTTTGCTCACTTTTGGCTCAAAGCGAGCGTTTCGTGCACAGAATTGCCGCTTTTGCTCAGTTTTGGATCAAAACGCGCGTTTCGCGCACAGAATCGCCGCTTTTACTCCGTTTTGGCACAAAACGTGCGTTTCACACACCGAATTGCTCCTTTTGGCACAAAACGTGCGTTTCGTGCACAGAATCGCCGCTTTTGCTCAGTTTTGGCATAAAATGTGCGTGTCATGCACAGAATCGTTGGTTCTGCTCAGTTTTATCACAAAACGTGCGTTTCGTGCACAGAATCGCCGCTTTTGCTCACTTTTGGATCAAAACGAGCGTTTCGCGCACAGAATCGCCGCTTTTACTCAGTTTTGGATCAAAACGTGCGTTTCGTGCACAGAATCGCCGCTTTTGCTCAGTATTGGCTAAAAACGAGCGTTTCGCGCACAGAATCGCCGCTTTTGCTCAGTTATTGCTCAAAACGAGCGTTACGTGCACAGAACTGCTCCTTCTGCCACAAAACGTGCGTTTCATGCACAGAATCGCCGCTTTTGCTCACTTTTGGCTCAAAGCGAGCGTTTCGTGCACAGAATCGCCGCTTTTGCTCGGTTTCAGCACAAAACGTGCGTTTCGTGCACAGAATCGCCGATTTTGCTCAGTTTTGGCTCAGAACGAGCGTTACGTGCACAGAATCACCGCTTTTGCTCGGTTTTTTCTCAAAACGAGCGTTTCGCGCACAGAATCGCCGCTTTTGCTCAGTTTTGGATCAAAACGTGCGTTTCGTGCACAGAATCGCCGATTTTGCTCACTTTTGGCTCAAAGCGAGCGTTTCGTGCACAGAATCGCCGCTTTTGCTCGGTTTCAGCACAAAACGTGCGTTTCGTGCACAGAATCGCCGATTTTGCTCGGTTTCGGCACAAAACGTGCGTTTCGTGCGCAGAATCGCCGATTTTGCTCAGTTTTGGCTCAAAACGAGCGTTACGTGCTCAGAATCGCCGCTTTTGCTCGGTTTTGGTTCAAAACGAGCGTTTCGCGCACAGAATCGCCGCTTTAGCTCAGTTTTGGCTCAAAACGATCGTTACGTGCACAGAACTGCTCCCTCAGCCACAAAACGTGCCTTTCATGCACAGAATCGCCGCTTTTGCTCAGTTTTGGCATAAAACGTGCGTGTCATGCACAGAATCGTTGGTTTTGCTCAGTTTTATCACAAAACGTGCGTTTCGTGCACAGAATCGCCGCTTTTGCTCAGTTTTGGATCAAAACGAGCGTTTCGCGCTCAGAATCGCCGCTTTTACTTCGTTTTGGCACAAAACGTGCGTTTCACACACCGAATTGCTCCTTTTCTCACAAAACGTGCGTTTCGTGCACAGAATCGCCGCTTTTGCTCAGTTTTGGATAAAAACGAGCGTATCGCGCACAGAACCGCCGCTATTGCTCAGTTTTGGCACAAAACGTGCGTTTCACACACCGAATTGCTCCTTTTCTCACAAAACGTGCATTTCGTGCACAGAATCGCCGCTTTTGCTCAGTTTTGGATCAAAACGAGCGTTTCGCGCACAGAATCGCCGCTTTTGCTCAGCTATGGCACAAAACGTGCACTTCGTGCGCAGAATCGCCGCTTTTGCTCCGTTTTGGCACAAAACGTGCGTTTCGTGCACAGAATCGCCGCTATTGCTCAGTTTTGGCACAAAACGAGCGATTCGTGCATAGAATCGCCGCTTTTGCTCAGTTTAGGAACAAAACGTGCGTTTCGTGCTCAGAATCGCCGCTTTTGCTCAGTTTTGGCACAAATCCCGTGTTTCGTGCGCAGAATCGCCGCTTTTGCTCAGTTTTGGCACAAAACGTGCGTTTCGTGCACAGAATCGCCGCTTTTGCTCAGTTTTGGCACAAAACGTGCGTTTCGTGCACAGAATCGCCGCTTTTGCTCAGTTTTGGCACAAAACGTGCGTTCCACGCACCGAATTGCTCCTCTTGGCATAAAACGTGCGTTTCGTGCACAGAATCGCCGCTTTTGCTCAGTTTTGAATAAAAACCTGCGTTTCGTGCAGAGAATCGCCCCTTATGCTCAGTTTTGGCACAAAACGAGCTTTTCGTGCATAGAATCGCCGCTTTTGCTCAGTTTTGGCACAAAACGTGCGTTTTGTGCACAGAATCGCCGCTTTTGCTCAGTTTTGGCACAAGACGTGCGTTCCACGCACCGAATTGCTACTCTTGGCATAGAACGTGCGTTTCGTGCACAGAATCGCCGCTTTTGCTCAGTTTTGGATAAAAACCTGCGTTTCGTGCAGAGAATCGCCGCTTATGCTCAGTTTTGGCACAATACGTGCGTTTCGTGCACAGAATCGCCGCTTTTGCTCAGTTTTGGATAGAAACCTGCGTTTCGTGCAGAGAATCGCCGCTTATGCTCAGTTTTGGCACAATACGTGCGTTTCGTGCACAGAATCGCCGCTTTTGCTCAGTTTTGGCACAAAACGTGCGTTCCACGCACCGAATTGCTCCTCTTTTCATAAAACGTGCGTTTCGTGCACAGAATCGCCGCTTTTGCTCAGCTTTGGCACAAAACGAGCGATTCGTGCATAGAATCGCCGCTTTTGTTCAGTTTTGGAACAAAACGTGCGTTTCGTGCTCAGAACCGCCGCTTTTGCTCAGTTTTGGCACAAAACGTGCGTTTCGTGCACAGAATCGCCGCTTTTGCTCAGTTTTGGCACAAAACGTGCGTTGCGTGCACAGAATCGCCGCTGTTGCTCAGTTTTGGCACAAAACGTGCGTTTCGTGCACAGAATCGCCGCTTTTGCTCAGTTTTGGTTCCACGCACCGAATTGCTCCTCTTGGCATAAAACGTGCGTTTCGTGCACAGAATCGCCGCTTTTGCTCAGTTTTGGATAAAAACCTGCGTTTCGTGCAGAGAATCGCCCCTTATGCTCAGTTTTGGCACAAAACGTGCTTTTCGTGCATAGAATCGCCGCTTTTGCTCAGTTTTGGCACAAAACGTGCGTTTTGTGCACAGAATCGCCGCTTTTGCTCAGTTTTGGCACAAGACGTGCGTGTTACGCTCCGAATTTCTCCTTTTGGCACATAACGTGCGTTTCGTGATCAGAATCGCCGCTTTTGCTCAGTTTTGGCACAAAACGTGCATTCGAGCATAGAATCGCAGCTTTTGTTCAGTTTTGGCACAATACGTGCGTTTCGCGCTCTGAATCGACGCTTTTGCTCAGTTCTGGCGAAAAACGTGCGTTTCGTGCACAGAATCGCCGCTTTTGCTCAGTTTTGGATCAAAACGAGCGTTTCGCGCTCAGATTCGCCGCTTTTACTTCGTTTTGGCACAAAACGTGCGTTTCACACACCGAATTGCTCCTTTTCTCACAAAACGTGCGTTTCATGCACAGAATCGCCGCTTTTGCTCAGTTTTGGCACAAAACGTGCGGTTCGTGCACAGAAATTCCGCTTTTGCTGAGTTTTGGCTTAAAATGAGCGTTTCGTGCACTGAATCGCCGCTTTTGCACAGTTTTGCAACAAAACGGGGGCTACGTGCACAGAATCGCCGCTTTTGCTCAGTTTTGGCACAAAACGTGCGTTTCGTGCTCTGAATCGACGCTTTTGCTCAGTTCTGGCGAAAAACGTGCGTTTCGTGCACAGAATCGCCGCTTTTGCTCAGTTTTGGATAAAAACGAGCGTATCGCGCACAGAACCGCCGCTATTGCTCAGTTTTGGCACAAAACGTGCGTTTCACACACCGAATTGCTCCTTTTCTCACAAAACGTGCATTTCGTGCACAGAATCGCCGCTTTTGCTCAGTTTTGGATCAAAACGAGCGTTTCGCGCACAGAATCGCCGCTTTTGCTCAGCTATGGCACAAAACGTGCACTTCGTGCGCAGAATCGCCGCTTTTGCTCAGTTTTGGCACAAAACGTGCGTTTCGTGCACAGAATCGCCGCTTTTGCTCAGTTTTGGAACAAAACGTGCGTTTCGTGCTCAGAATCGCCGCTTTTGCTCAGTTTTGGCACAATACGTGCGTTCCACGCACCGAATTGCTCCTCTTGGCACAAAACGTGCGTTTCGTGCACAGAACCGCAGCTTTTGCTCAGTTTGGCACAAAACGTGCGTTTCACACACCGAATTGCTCCTTTAGGCACAAAACGTGCGTTTCTTGCACAGAATCGCCGCTTTTGCACAGTTATGGCACAGAACGTGTGTTTCGTGCACAGAATCACTCCTTTTGCTCAGTTTTGGCACAAAACGTGCGGTTCGTGCACAGAAATTCCGCTTTTGCTCAGTTTTGGCTTAAAATGAGCGTTTCGTGCACTGAATCGCCGCTTTTGCACAGTTTTGCAACAAAACGGGGGCTACGTGCACAGAATCGCCGCTTTTGCTCAGTTTTGGCACAAAACGTGCGTTTCGTGCTCTGAATCGACGCTTTTGCTCAGTTCTGGCGAAAAACGTGCGTTTCGTGCACAGAATCGCCGCTTTTGCTCAGTTTTGGATCAAAACGAGCGTTTCGTGCACCGAATTGCTCCTTCTGCCACAAAACGTGCGCTTCATGCACAGAATCGCTGCTTTTGCTCAGTTTTGGATCAAAACGAGCGTTTCGCGCACAGAATCGCCGCTTTTGTTCAGTTTTGGCACAGAACGTGTGTTTCGTGCACAGAATCACTGCTTTTGCTCAGTTTTGGCACAAAACGTGCGTTTCGTGCACAGAATCGCCGCTTTTGCTCAGTTTGGGCACAAATCGTGCGTTTCGTGCACAGAATCGCCGCTTTTGCTCAGTTTTGGCACAAAACGTGCGTTTCACACACCGAATTGCTCCTTTTGGCGCAAAACGGGCCTTTCGTGCACAGAATCGCCGCTTTTGCTCAGTTTTGGCACAAATCGTGCGTTTCACACACCGAATTGCTCCTTTGGGCGCAAAACGTGCGTTTCGTGCTCAGGATCGCCGCTTTTGCACAGTTATGGCACAGAACGTGTGTTTCGTGCACAGAATCACTGCTTTTGCTCAGTTTTGGAACAAAACGTGCGTTTCGTGCACAAGATCGCCGCTTTTGTTCAGTTTTGGCACAAAACGTGCGTTTCACAATCCGAATTGCTCCTTTCGCCACAGAACGTGTGTTTCGTGCACAGAATCGCCGCTTTTGCTCAGTTTTGGCACAAAAGCTGCGTTTCGTGCACAGAATCGCCGCTTTTGCTCAGTTTGGCACAAAACGTGCGTTTCACGCACCGAACTGCTCCTTTTGGCGCAAAACGGGCGTTTCGTGCAAAGAATCGCCGCTTTTGCTCAGTTTTGGCACAAAACGTGCGTTTCACACACCGAATTGCTCCTTTAGGCACAAAACGTGCGTTTCGTGCACAGAATCGCCGTTTTTGCACAGTTATGGCACAAAACGTGCGTTTCGTGCTCTGAATCGGCGCTTTTGCTCAGTTATGGCGAAAAATGTGCGTTTCGTGCACAGAATCGCCGCTTTTGCTCAGTTTGGCACAAAACGTGCGTTTCACGCACCGAACTGCTCCTTTTGGCGCAAAACGGGCGTTTCGTGCAAAGAATCGCCGCTTTTGCTCAGTTTTGGCACAAAACGTGCGTTTCACACACCGAATTGCTCCTTTAGGCACAAAACGTGCGTTTCGTGCACAGAATCGCCGCTTTTGCTCAGTTTTGGATCAAAACGAGCGTTTCGCACACAGAATCGCCGCTTTTACTTCGTTTCGGCACAAAACGTGCGTTTCACACACCGAATTGCTCCTTTTCTCACAAAACGTGCGTTTCGTGCACAGAATCGCCGCTTTTGCTCAGTTTTGGATCAAAACGAGCGTTCCGCGCACAGAATCGCCGCTTTTGCTCAGTATTGGCTCAAAACGAGCCTTTCGTGCACAGAATCACCGCTTTTGCTCAGCTATGGCACAAAACGTGCACTTCGTGCGCAGAATCGCCGCTTTTGCTCAGTTTTGGCACAAAACGAGCGTTTCGTGCACAGAATCGCCGCCTTTCCTCAGTTTTGGGTCAAAACGAGCGTTTCGTGCACACAATCGCCGATTCTACTCAGTTTTGGCTCAAAACGAGCATTTTGTGCACAGAATCGAGGCCTTTGCTCGGTTTCGGCACAAAACGTGCGTTTCGTGCGCAGAATCGCCGGTTTTGCTCAGTTTTGGCTCAAAACGAGCGTTACGTGCTCAGAATCGCCGCTTTTGCTCGGTTTTGGCTCAAAACGGGCGTTTCGCGCACAGAATCGCCGCTTTTGCTCAGTTATTGCACAAAACGAGCGTTACGTGCACAGAACTGCTACTTCTGCCACAAAACGTTCGTTTCATGCACAGAATCACCGCTTTTGCACAGTTTTGGCTCAAAACGAGCGTTTCGCGCACAGAATCGCCGCTTTTGCTCAGTTTTGGCTCAAAACGAGCGTTACGTGCACAGAACTGCTCCCTCAGCCACAAAACGTGCCTTTCATGCACAGAATCGCCGCTTTTGCTCAGTTTTGGCATAAAACGTGCGTGTCATGCACAGAATCGTTGGTTTTGCTCAGTTTTATCACAAAACGTGCGTATCGTGCACAGAATCGCCGCTTTTGCTCACTTTTGGCTCAAAGCGAGCGTTACGTGCACAGAATTGCCGCTTTTGCTCAGTTTTGGATCAAAACGAGCGTTTCGCGCACAGAATCGCCGCTTTTACTCCGTTTTGGCACAAAACGTGCGTTTCACAAACCGAATTGCTCCTTTTGGCACAAAACGTGCGTTTCGTGCACAGAATCGCCGCTTGTGCTCAGTTTTGGCATAAAATGTGCGTGTCATGCACAGAATCGTTGGTTTTGCTCAGTTTTATCACAAAACGTGCGTTTCGTGCACAGAATCGCCGCTTTTGCTCACTTTTGGATCAAAGCGAGCGTTTCGCGCACAGAATCGCCGCCTTTATTCC
Source organism: Stelis phaeoptera (assembly GCA_943735885.1). NCBI lineage: Eukaryota > Metazoa > Arthropoda > Insecta > Hymenoptera > Megachilidae > Stelis > Stelis phaeoptera. The sequence goes on from CALSEM010000130.1 coordinate 1,209,035, forward strand.
GTTATGGCACAAAACGTGCGTTTCACACACCGAATTGCTCCTTTTGGCACAAAACGTGCGTTTCGTGCACAGAATCGCCGCTTTTGCTCAGTTATGGCACAGGACGTGTGTTTCGTGCACAGAATCACTGCTTCTGATCAGCTTTGGCACAAAACGTGCGTTTCGTGCACAGAATCGCCGCTTTTGCACAGTTTTGGTACAAAACGTGCGTTTCACACACCGAATTGCTCCTTTTGCCAAAGAGCGTGTGTTTCGTGCACAGAATCGCCGCTTTTGCTCAGTTGTGGCACAAAACGTGTTATTCGTGCTCAGAATCGCCGCTTTTGCTCAGTTTTGGCTCAAAACGAGCGTTACGTGCACAGAACTGCTCCCTCAGCCAAAAAACGTGCCTTTCATGCACAGAATCGCCGCTTTTGCCCAGTTTTGGCATAAAACGTGGGTGTCATGCACAGAATCGTTGGTTTTGCTAAGTTTTGGCACAAAACGTGCGTTTCGTGCACAGAATAGCTGCTTTTGCTCAGTTTGGAACAAAACGTGCGTTTCACACACCGAATTGCTCCTTTTGGCGCAAAACGGGCTTTTCGTGCACAGAATCGCCGCTTTTGCGTAGTTTTGGCACAAAACGTGCGTTTCGTGCTCAGAATCGCCGCTTTTGCTCAGTTTTGGCACAAAACGTGCGCTTCGTCCACAGAATCGCCGCTTTTGCTCACTTATGGCACAAAACGTGCGTTTCGTGCACAGAATCACTGCTTTCGCTCAGTTTTGGCACAAAACGTGCGTTTCGTGCAGAAAATCGCTGCTTTTGCTCAACTATGGCGCAAAACGTGCGTTTCGTGCACAGAATCGCCGCTTTTGCTCAGTGTTGGCACAAAACGTGCGTTTCGTGCACAGAATCGCCGATTTTGCTCAGTTTTGGCTCAGAACGAGCGTTACGTGCACAGAATCGCCGCTTTTGCTCGGTTTTTTCTCAAAACGAGCGTTTCGCGCACAGAATCGCCGCTTTGGCTTAGTTTTGGCTCAAAACGAGCGTTACGTGCACAGAACTGCTCCTTCTGCCACAAAACGTGCGTTTCATGCACAGACTCGCCGCTTTTGCTCAGTTTTGGCACAAAACGTGCGTTTCGGGCACAGAATCGCCACTTTTGCTCAGTTTTGGCACAAATCGTGCGTTTCGTGCACAGAATCGCCGCCTTTCCTCAGTTTTGGGTCAAAACGAGCGTTTCGTGCACACAATCGCCGATTCTGCTCAGTTTTGGCTCAAAACGAGCATTTTGTGCACAGAATCGCCGCCTTTGCTCGGTTTCGGCACAAAACGTGCGTTTCGTGCGCAGAATCGCCGATTTTGCTCAGTTTTGGCTCAAAACGAGCGTTACGTGCTCAGAATCGCCGCTTTTGCTCGGTTTTGGCTCAAAACGAGCGTTTCGCGCACAGAATTGCTCCTTCTGCCACAAAACGTGCGTTTCATGCACAGAATCGCCGCTTTTGCTTAGTTTTGGCACAAAACGTGCGTTTCGCGCACAGAATCGCCGCTTTTGCTCAGTTATTGCTCAAAACGAGCGTTACGTGCACAGAACTGCTCCTTCTGCCACAAAACGTGCGTTTCATGCACAAAATCCACGCTTTTGCTCAGTTTTGGCACAAAACGTGCGGTTCGTGCACAGAATCGATGCTTTTGCAGGGATTTCGCACAAAACGTGCACTTCGTGCACAGAATCGCCGCTTTTGTCTCAGTTTTGGCACAAAACGTGCGTTTCGTGCACAGAATCGCCGCTTTTGCTCAGTTTTGGCACAAAACGTGAGTTTCGTGCACCGAATTGCTCCTTTTGGCGCAAAAGGGGCGTTTCGTGCACAGAATCGCCGCTTTTGCTCAGTTTTGGCTCAAAACGTGCGTTTCACACACCGAATTGCTCCTTTTGGCACAAAACGTGCGTTTCGTGCACCGAATCGCCGCTTTTGCTCAGTCGTGGCACAGAACGTGTGTTTTGTGCACAGACTTGCCGCTTTTGCTCAGTTTTGGCACAAAACGTGCGTTTCGTGCACAGAATTGCTGCTTTTGCTCAGTTTAGGCACAAAACGTGCGTTTCGTGCACAGAATCGCCGCTTTTGCCCAGTTTGGCACTAAACGCGCGATTCGTGCACAGAATGGCAGCTTTTGCTCAGATTTGGCACAAAACGTGCGTTTCGTGTACAGAATCGCCGCTTTTGCCCAGTTTGGCACTAAACGCGCGTTTCGTGCACAGAATCGCCGCTTTTGCTCAGTTGTGGCACAAAACGAGCGTTTCGTGCACAGAATCGCCGCTTTTGCTCAGCTTTGGCACAAAACGTGCAGTTCATGCACAGAATCGCCGCTTTTGCTCAATTTTGGCACAAAACGTGCGTTTCGTGCACAGAATCGCCGCATTTGCTCAGTTTGGCACTAAACGCGCGTTTCGTGCACAGAATGGCCGCTTTTACTCAGTTTTGGCACAAAACGTGCGTTTCGTGCACAGAATCGCCGCTTTTGTTCAGTTTTGGCACAAAACGTGCGTTTCGTGCACAGAATAGCTGCTTTTGCTCAGCTATGCCACAAAACGTGCGTTTCGTGCACAGAATCGATGCTTTTGCTCAGTTTTCGCACAAAACTTGCGTTTCGTGCACAGAACCACCGCTTTTGCTCAGTTTTGGCACAAAACGTGCGTTTCGTGCTCTGAATCGACGCTTTTGCTCAGTTCTGGCGAAAAACGTGCGTTTCGTGCACAGAATTGCCGCTTTTGCTCAGTTTTGGCACAAAACGTGAGTTTCGTGCACAGAATCGCCGCTTTCGCTCAGTTTTGGCTCAAAACGTGCGTTTCACACACCGAATTGCTCCTTTTGGCACAAAACGTGCGTTTCGTGCACAGAATCGCCGCTTTTGCTCAGCTTTGGCACAAAACGTGCACTTCATGCACAGAATCGCCGCTTTTGCTCAGCTATGGCACAAAACGTGCACTTCGTGCACAGAATCGCCGCTTTTGCTCAGTTTTGGCACAAAACGTGCGTTTCGTGCACAGAATAGCTGCTTTTGCTCAGCTATGCCACAAAACGTGCGTTTCGTGCACAGATTCGATGCTTTTGCTCAGTTTTCGCACAAAACTTGCGTTTCGTGCACAGAACCACCGCTTTTGCTCAGTTTTGGCACAAAACGTGCGTTTCGTGCTCTGAATCGACGCTTTTGCTCAGTTCTGGCGAAAAACGTGCGTTTCGTGCACAGAATTGCCGCTTTTGCTCAGTTTTGGCACAAAACGTGAGTTTCGTGCACAGAATCGCCGCTTTCGCTCAGTTTTGGCTCAAAACGTGCGTTTCACACACCGAATTGCTCCTTTTGGCACAAAACGTGCGTTTCGTGCACAGAATCGCCGCTTTTGCTCAGCTTTGGCACAAAACGTGCACTTCATGCACAGAATCGCCGCTTTTGCTCAGCTATGGCACAAAACGTGCACTTCGTGCACAGAATCGCCGCTTTTGCTCAGTTTTGGCACAAAACGTGCGTTTCGTGCACAGAATAGCTGCTTTTGCTCAGCTATGCCACAAAACGTGCGTTTCGTGCACAGATTCGATGCTTTTGCTCAGTTTTCGCACAAAACTTGCGTTTCGTGCACAGAACCACCGCTTTTGCTCAGTTTTGGCACGAAACGTGCGTTTCACACTCCGAATTGCTCCTTTCGCCACAGAACGTATGTTTCGTGCACAGAATCGCCGCTTTTGCTCAGTTTTGGCACAAAACGTGCTTTTCGTGCACAGAATCGCCGCTTTTGCTCAGTTTGGCACAAAACGTGCGTTTCGTGCAATGAATCGCCGCTTTTGCACAGTTTTGCAACAAAACGGGCGCTTCGTGCACAGAATCGCCGCTTTTGCTCAGATTTGGCACAAAACGTGCGTTTGGTGCTCTGAATCGACGCTTTTGCTCAGTGCTGGCGAAAAACGTCCGTTTCGTGCACAGAATTGCCGCTTTACTCAGTTTTGGCACAAAACGTGCGTTTCACGGACCGAATTGCTCCTTTTTGCACAGAGCGTGCGTTTCGGGCACAGAATCGCCGCTTTTGCTCAGTTTTGGCACAAAACGTGCGTTTCGTGCACAGAATCGCCGCATTTGCTCAGTTTGGCACTAAACGCGCGTTTCGTGCACAGAATGGCCGCTTTTACTCAGTTTTGGCACAAAACGTGCGTTTCGTGCACAGAATCGCCGCTTTTGCTCAGTATTGGCTCAAAACGAGCGTTTCGTGCACAGAATCGCCGCTTTTGCACAGTTTTGGCACAAAACGTGCGTTTCACACGCCGAATTGCCCATTTTGCCACAGAACGTGTGTTTCGTGCACAGAATCGCCGCTTTTGCTCAGTTGTGGCACAGAACGTGTGTTTCGTGCACAGAATCGCCGCTTTTGCTCAGTTTTGGCACAAAACGTGCGTTTCGTGCACAGAATCGATGCTTTTGCTTAGTTTTGGCACAAAACGTCCGTTTCGAGCTCAGAATCGCCGCTCTTGCTCAGTTTTGGCAGAAAACGTGCGCTTCGTCCACAGAACTGCCGCTTTTGCTCACTTATGGCACAAAACGGGCGTTTCACGCACCGAATTGCTCCCTTCGGCACAAAACGTGCGTTTCGTGCCCAGAATCGCCGCTTTTGCTCCGTTTTAGCACAAAACGTGCGTTTCACACACCGAATTGCTCCTTTCGGCACAAAACGTGCGTTTCGTGCACAGAATCGCTGCTTTTGCTCAGTTTGGCACAAAACGTGCGTTTCACACACCGAATTGCTCCTTTTGGCACAAAACGTGCGTTTCGTGCACAGAATCGCCTCTTTTGCTCAGATTTGACACAAAACGTGCGTTTCGTGAACAAAATCGCTGCTTTTGCTCAACTATGGCACAAAACGTGCGTTTCGTGCACAGAATCGCCGCTTTTGCTCAGTTTTGGCTCAAAACGTGCGTTTCGTGCACAGAATCGCCGCATTTGCCCAGTTTTTCACTAAACGCGCGTTTCGTGCACAGAATGGCCGCTTTTGCACAGTTATGGCACAGAACGTGTGTTTCGTGCACAGAATCGCCGCTTTTGCTCAGTTGTGGCACAGAACGTGTGTTTTGTGCACAGAATCGCCGGTTTTGCTCAGTTTTGGCACAAAACGTGCGTTTCGTGCACAGAATCGCCGCTTTTGCCCAGTTTGGCACTAAACGCGCGTTTCGTGCACAGGATCGCCGCTTTTGCTCAGCTGTGGCACAAAACGTGCGTTTCGTGCACAGAATCGCCGCTTTTGCTCAGTTTTGGCTCAAAACGTGCGTTTCGTGCACAGAATCGCCGCATTTGCCCAGTTTGGCACTAAACGCGCGTTTCGTGCACAGTATGTCCGCTTTTGCACAGTTATGGCACAGAACGTGTGTTTCGTGCACAGAATCGCCGCTTTTGCTCAGTTGTGGCACAGAACGTGTGTTTTGTGCACATAATCGCCGGTTTTGCTCAGTTTTGGCACAAAACGTGCGTTTCGTGCACAGAATCGCCGCTTTTGCCCAGTTTGGCACTAAACGCGCGTTTCGTGCACAGGATCGCCGCTTTTGCTCAGCTGTGGCACAAAACGTGCGTTTCGTGCACAGAATAGCTGCTTTTGTTCAGCTATGCCACAAAACGTGCGTTTCGTGCACAGAATCGCTGCTTTTGCTCAGTTTGGCACAAAACGTGCGTTTCACACACCGAATTGCTCCTTTTGGCGCAAAACGGGCCTTTCGTGTACAGAATCGCCGCTTTTGCTCAGTTATGGCACAGAACGTGTGTTTCGGGCACAGAATCACTGCTTTTGCTCAGTTTTGGCACAAAACGTGCGTTTCGTGCACAAAATCGCCGCTTTTGCTCAGTTTTGGCACAAAACGTGCGTTTCGTGCACAGAATCGCCTCTTTTGCTCAGTTTTGACACAAAACGTGCGTTTCGTGAACAAAATCGCTGCTTTTGCTCAACTATGGCACAAAACGTGCGTTTCGTGCACAGAATCGCCGCTTTTGCTCAGTTTTGGCTCAAAACGTGCGTTTCGTGCACAGAATAGCTGCTTTTGCTCAGCTATGCCACAAAACGTGCGTTTCGTGCACAGAATCGATGCTTTTGCTCAGTTTTGGCACAAAACGTGCGTTTCGTGCACAGAATCGCCGCTTTTGCTCAGCTTTGGCACAAAACGTGCGTTTTACGCACCGGTTTGCACCTTTTGGCACAAAACGTGCGTTTCGTGCACCGAATCGCCGCTTTTGCTCAGTCGTGGCACAGAACGTGTGTTTTGTGCACAGACTCGCCGCTTTTGCTCAGTTTTGGCACAAAACGTGCGTTTCGTGCACAGAATCGCTGCTTTTGCACAGTTTGGCACAAAACGTGCGTTTCACGCACCGAATTGCACCTTTTGGCGCAAAACGGGCGTTTCGTGCACAGAATCGCCGCTTTTGCTCAGTTTTGGCTCAAAACGTGCGTTTCACACACCGAATTGCTCCTTTTGGCACAAAACGTGCGTTTCATGCACAAAATCGCCGCTTTTGCTCAGTTTTGGCACAAAACGTGCGTTTCGTGCACAGAATCGCCGCTTTTGCTCAGTTTTGGCACAAAACGTGAGTTTCGTGCACAGAATCGCTGCTTTTACACAGTTTGGCACAAGACGTGCGTTTCACGCACCGAATTGCTCCTTTTGGCGCAAAACGGGCGTTTCGTGCACAGAACCGCCGCGTTTGCTCAGTTTTGGCTCAAAACGTGCGTTTCACACACCGAATTGCTCCTTTTGGCACAAAACGTGCGTTTCGTGCACAGAATCGCCGCTTTTGCACAGTTATGGCACAGAACGTGTGTTTCGTGCACAAAATCGCCGCTTTTGCTCAGTTTTGGCACAAAACGTGCGTTTCGTGCACAGAATCGCCTCTTTTGCTCAGTTTTGACACAAAACGTGCGTTTCGTGAACAAAATCGCTGCTTTTGCTCAACTATGGCACAAAACGTGCGTTTCGTGCACAGAATCGATGCTTTTGCTCAGTTTTGGCACAAAACGTGCGTTTCGTGCACAGAATCGCCGCTTTTGCACAGTTTGGCACAAAACGTGCGTTTCGTGCACAGAATAGCTGCTTTTGCTCAGCTATGCCACAAAACGTGCGTTTCGTGCACAGAATCGACGCTTTTGCTCAGTTTTGGCTTAAAATGAGCGTTTCGTGCAATGAATCGCCGCTATTGCACAGTTTTGCAACAAAACGGGGGCTTCGTGCACAGAATCGCCGCTTTTGCTAAGTTTTGGCACAAAACGTGCGTTTCGTGCTCAGAATCGCCGCTCTTGCTCAGTTTTTTCACAAAACGTGCGCTTCGTCCACAGAACTGCCGCTTTTGCTCACTTATGGCACAAAACGTGCGTTTCACGCACCGAATTGCTCCCTTCGGCACAAAACGTGCGTTTCGTGCACAGAATCGCCGCTTTTGCTCCGTTTTAGCACAAAACGTGCGTTTCACACACCGAATTGCTCCTTTTGGCACAAAACGTGCGTTTCGTGCACAGAATCGCTGCTTTTGCTCAGTTTGGCACAAAACGTGCGTTTCACACACCGAATTGCTCCCTTTGGCGCAAAACGGGCCTTTCGTGCACAGAATCGCCGCTTTTGCTCAGTTATGGCACAGAACGTGTGTTTCGGGCACAGAATCACTGCTTTTGCTCAGTTTTGGCACAAAACGTGCGTTTCGTGCACAAAATCGCCGCTTTTGCTCAGTTTTGGCACAAAACGTGCGTTTCGTGCACAGAATCGCCTCTTTTGCTCAGTTTTGACACAAAACGTGCGTTTCGTGAACAAAATCGCTGCTTTTGCTCAACTATGGCACAAAACGTGCGTTTCGTGCACAGAATCGCCGCTTTTGCTCAGTTTTGGCTCAAAACGTGCGTTTCGTGCACAGAATAGCTGCTTTTGCTCAGCTATGCCACAAAACGTGCGTTTCGTGCACAGAGTCGATGCTTTTGCTCAGTTTTGGCACAAAACGTGCGTTTCGTGCACAGAATCGCCGCTTTTGCTCAGCTTTGGCACAAAACGTGCGTTTTACGTACCGGTTTGCACCTTTTGGCACAAAACGTGCGTTTCGTGCACCGAATCGCCGCTTTTGCTCAGTCGTGGCACAGAACGTGTGTTTTGTGCACAGACTCGCCGCTTTTGCTCAGTTTTGGCACAAAACGTGCGTTTCGTGCACAGAATCGCTGCTTTTGCACAGTTTGGCACAAAACGTGCGTTTCACGCACCGAATTGCTCCTTTTGGCGCAAAACGGGCGTTTCGTGCACAGAATCGCCGCTTTTGCTCAGTTTTGGCTCAAAACGTGCGTTTCACACTCCGAATTGCTCCTTTCGCCACAGAACGTGTGTTTCGTGCACAGAATCGCCGCTTTTGCTCAGTTTGGGCACAAAACGTGCGTTTCGTGCACAGAATCGCCGCCTTACCTCAGTTTTGGGTCAAAACGAGCGTTTCGTGCACACAATCGCCGCTTCTGCTCAGTTTGGCTCAAAACGAGCGTTCTGTGCGCAGAATCGCCGCTTTTGCTCGGTTTCGGCACAAAACGTGCGTTTCGTGCACAGAATCGCTGCTTTTGCACAGTTTGGCACAAAACGTGCGTTTCACGCACCGAATTGCACCTTTTGGCGCAAAACGGGCGTTTCGTGCACAGAATCGCCGCTTTTGCTCAGTTTTGGCTCAAAACGTGCGTTTCACACACCGAATTGCTCCTTTTGGCACAAAACGTGCGTTTCATGCACAAAATCGCCGCTTTTGCTCAGTTTTGGCACAAAACGTGCGTTTCGTGCACAAAATCGCCGCTTTTGCTCAGTTTTGGCACAAAACGTGCGTTTCGTGCACAGAATCGCCTCTTTTGCTCAGTTTTGACACAAAACGTGCGTTTCGTGAACAAAATCGCTGCTTTTGCTCAACTATGGCACAAAACGTGCGTTTCGTGCACAGAATCGATGCTTTTGCTCAGTTTTGGCACAAAACGTGCGTTTCGTGCACAGAATCGCCGCTTTTGCTCAGTTTTGGCACAAAACGTGCGTTTTACGCACCGATTTGCACCTTTTGGCACAAAACGTGCGTTTCGTGCACAAAATCGCCGCTTTTGCTCAGTCGTGGCACAGAACGTGTGTTTTGTGCACAGACTCGCCGCTTTTGCTCAGTTTTGGCACAAAACGTGCGTTTCATGCACAAAATCGCCGCTTTTGCTCAGTTTTGGCACAAAACGTGCGTTTCGTGCACAGAATCGCCTCTTTTGCTCAGTTTTGGCACAAAACGTGTGTTTCGTGCACATAATCGCCGCTTTTGCTCAGTTTGGCACTAAACGCGCGTTTCGTGCACAGAATGGCCGCTTTTGCTCAGCTTTGGCACAAAACGTGCACTTCATGCACAGAATCGCCGCTTTTGCTCAGTTTTGGCACAAAACGTGCGTTTCGTGCACAGAATCGACGCATTTGCTCAGTTTGGCACTAAACGCGCGTTTCGTGCACAGAATGGCCGCTTTTACTCAGTTTTGGCACAAAACGTGCGTTTCGTGCACAGAATCGCCGCTTTTGTTCAGTTTTGGCACAAAACGTGCGTTTCGTGCACAGAATAGCTGCTTTTGCTCAGCTATGCCACAAAACGTGCGTTTCGTGCACAGAATCGATGCTTTTGCTCAGTTTTCGCACAAAACTTGCGTTTCGTGCACAGAACCACCGCTTTTGCTCAGTTTTGGCACAAAACGTGCGTTTCGTGCTCTGAATCGACGCTTTTGCTCAGTTCTGGCGAAAAACGTGCGTTTCGTGCACAGAATTGCCGCTTTTGCTCAGTTTTGGCACAAAACGTGAGTTTCGTGCACAGAATCGCCGCTTTCGCTCAGTTTTGGCTCAAAACGTGCGTTTCACACACCGAATTGCTCCTTTTGGCACAAAACGTGCGTTTCGTGCACAGAATCGCCGCTTTTGCTCAGCTTTGGCACAAAACGTGCACTTCATGCACAGAATCGCCGCTTTTGCTCAGCTATGGCACAAAACGTGCACTTCGTGCACAGAATCGCCGCTTTTGCTCAGTTTTGGCACAAAACGTGCGTTTCGTGCACAGAATAGCTGCTTTTGCTCAGCTATGCCACAAAACGTGCGTTTCGTGCACAGATTCGATGCTTTTGCTCAGTTTTCGCACAAAACTTGCGTTTCGTGCACAGAACCACCGCTTTTGCTCAGTTTTGGCACAAAACGTGCGTTTCGTGCTCTGAATCGACGCTTTTGCTCAGTTCTGGCGAAAAACGTGCGTTTCGTGCACAGAATTGCCGCTTTTGCTCAGTTTTGGCACAAAACGTGAGTTTCGTGCACAGAATCGCCGCTTTCGCTTAGTTTTGTCTCAAAACGTGCGTTTCACACACCGAATTGCTCCTTTTGGCACAAAACGTGCGTTTCGTGCACAGAATCGCCGCTTTTGCTCAGCTTTGGCACAAAACGTGCACTTCATGCACAGAATCGCCGCTTTTGCTCAGCTATGGCACAAAACGTGCACTTCGTGCACAGAATCGCCGCTTTTGCTCAGTTTTGGCACAAAACGTGCGTTTCGTGCACAGAATAGCTGCTTTTGCTCAGCTATGCCACAAAACGTGCGTTTCGTGCACAGATTCGATGCTTTTGCTCAGTTTTCGCACAAAACTTGCGTTTCGTGCACAGAACCACCGCTTTTGCTCAGTTTTGGCACGAAACGTGCGTTTCACACTCCGAATTGCTCCTTTCGCCACAGAACGTATGTTTCGTGCACAGAATCGCCGCTTTTGCTCAGTTTTGGCACAAAACGTGCTTTTCGTGCACAGAATCGCCGCTTTTGCTCAGTTTGGCACAAAACGTGCGTTTCGTGCAATGAATCGCCGCTTTTGCACAGTTTTGCAACAAAACGGGCGCTTCGTGCACAGAATCGCCGCTTTTGCTCAGATTTGGCACAAAACGTGCGTTTGGTGCTCTGAATCGACGCTTTTGCTCAGTGCTGGCGAAAAACGTCCGTTTCGTGCACAGAATTGCCGCTTTACTCAGTTTTGGCACAAAACGTGCGTTTCACGGACCGAATTGCTCCTTTTTGCACAGAGCGTGCGTTTCGGGCACAGAATCGCCGCTTTTGCTCAGTTTTGGCACAAAACGTGCGTTTCGTGCACAGAATCGCCGCATTTGCTCAGTTTGGCACTAAACGCGCGTTTCGTGCACAGAATGGCCGCTTTTACTCAGTTTTGGCACAAAACGTGCGTTTCGTGCACAGAATCGCCGCTTTTGCTCAGTATTGGCTCAAAACGAGCGTTTCGTGCACAGAATCGCCGCTTTTGCACAGTTTTGGCACAAAACGTGCGTTTCACACGCCGAATTGCCCATTTTGCCACAGAACGTGTGTTTCGTGCACAGAATCGCCGCTTTTGCTCAGTTGTGGCACAGAACGTGTGTTTCGTGCACAGAATCGCCGCTTTTGCTCAGTTTTGGCACAAAACGTGCGTTTCGTGCACAGAATCGATGCTTTTGCTTAGTTTTGGCACAAAACGTCCGTTTCGAGCTCAGAATCGCCGCTCTTGCTCAGTTTTGGCAGAAAACGTGCGCTTCGTCCACAGAACTGCCGCTTTTGCTCACTTATGGCACAAAACGGGCGTTTCACGCACCGAATTGCTCCCTTCGGCACAAAACGTGCGTTTCGTGCCCAGAATCGCCGCTTTTGCTCCGTTTTAGCACAAAACGTGCGTTTCACACACCGAATTGCTCCTTTCGGCACAAAACGTGCGTTTCGTGCACAGAATCGCTGCTTTTGCTCAGTTTGGCACAAAACGTGCGTTTCACACACCGAATTGCTCCTTTCGGCACAAAACGTGCGTTTCGTGCACAGAATCGCTGCTTTTGCTCAGTTTGGCACAAAACGTGCGTTTCACACACCGAATTGCTCCTTTTGGCACAAAACGTGCGTTTCGTGCACAAAATCGCCGCTTTTGCTCAGTCGTGGCACAGAACGTGTGTTTTGTGCACAGACTCGCCGCTTTTGCTCAGTTTTGGCACAAAACGTGCGTTTCATGCACAAAATCGCCGCTTTTGCTCAGTTTTGGCACAAAACGTGCGTTTCGTGCACAGAATCGCCTCTTTTGCTCAGTTTTGGCACAAAACGTGTGTTTCGTGCACATAATCGCCGCTTTTGCTCAGTTTGGCACTAAACGCGCGTTTCGTGCACAGAATGGCCGCTTTTGCTCAGCTTTGGCACAAAACGTGCACTTCATGCACAGAATCGCCGCTTTTGCTCAGTTTTGGCACAAAACGTGCGTTTCGTGCACAGAATCGACGCATTTGCTCAGTTTGGCACTAAACGCGCGTTTCGTGCACAGAATGGCCGCTTTTACTCAGTTTTGGCACAAAACGTGCGTTTCGTGCACAGAATCGCCGCTTTTGTTCAGTTTTGGCACAAAACGTGCGTTTCGTGCACAGAATAGCTGCTTTTGCTCAGCTATGCCACAAAACGTGCGTTTCGTGCACAGAATCGATGCTTTTGCTCAGTTTTCGCACAAAACTTGCGTTTCGTGCACAGAACCACCGCTTTTGCTCAGTTTTGGCACAAAACGTGCGTTTCGTGCTCTGAATCGGCGCTTTTGCTCAGTTCTGGCGAAAAACGTGCGTTTCGTGCACAGAATTGCCGCTTTTGCTCAGTTTTGGCACAAAACGTGAGTTTCGTGCACAGAATCGCCGCTTTCGCTCAGTTTTGGCTCAAAACGTGCGTTTCACACACCGAATTGCTCCTTTTGGCACAAAACGTGCGTTTCGTGCACAGAATCGCCGCTTTTGCTCAGCTTTGGCACAAAACGTGCACTTCATGCACAGAATCGCCGCTTTTGCTCAGCTATGGCACAAAACGTGCACTTCGTGCACAGAATCGCCGCTTTTGCTCAGTTTTGGCACAAAACGTGCGTTTCGTGCACAGAATAGCTGCTTTTGCTCAGCTATGCCACAAAACGTGCGTTTCGTGCACAGATTCGATGCTTTTGCTCAGTTTTCGCACAAAACTTGCGTTTCGTGCACAGAACCACCGCTTTTGCTCAGTTTTGGCACAAAACGTGCGTTTCGTGCTCTGAATCGACGCTTTTGCTCAGTTCTGGCGAAAAACGTGCGTTTCGTGCACAGAATTGCCGCTTTCGCTCAGTTTTGGCTCAAAACGTGCGTTTCACACACCGAATTGCTCCTTTTGGCACAAAACGTGCGTTTCGTGCACAGAATCGCCGCTTTTGCTCAGCTTTGGCACAAAACGTGCACTTCATGCACAGAATCACCGCTTTTGCTCAGCTATGGCACAAAACGTGCACTTCGTGCACAGAATCGCCGCTTTTGCTCAGTTTTGGCACAAAACGTGCGTTTCGTGCACAGAATAGCTGCTTTTGCTCAGCTATGCCACAAAACGTGCGTTTCGTGCACAGATTCGATGCTTTTGCTCAGTTTTCGCACAAAACTTGCGTTTCGTGCACAGAACCACCGCTTTTGCTCAGTTTTGGCACGAAACGTGCGTTTCACACTCCGAATTGCTCCTTTCGCCACAGAACGTATGTTTCGTGCACAGAATCGCCGCTTTTGCTCAGTTTTGGCACAAAACGTGCTTTTCGTGCACAGAATCGCCGCTTTTGCTCAGTTTGGCACAAAACGTGCGTTTCGTGCAATGAATCGCCGCTTTTGCACAGTTTTGCAACAAAACGGGCGCTTCGTGCACAGAATCGCCGCTTTTGCTCAGATTTGGCACAAAACGTGCGTTTGGTGCTCTGAATCGACGCTTTTGCTCAGTGCTGGCGAAAAACGTCCGTTTCGTGCACAGAATTGCCGCTTTACTCAGTTTTGGCACAAAACGTGCGTTTCACGGACCGAATTGCTCCTTTTTGCACAGAGCGTGCGTTTCGGGCACAGAATCGCCGCTTTTGCTCAGTTTTGGCACAAAACGTGCGTTTCGTGCACAGAATCGCCGCATTTGCTCAGTTTGGCACTAAACGCGCGTTTCGTGCACAGAATGGCCGCTTTTACTCAGTTTTGGCACAAAACGTGCGTTTCGTGCACAGAATCGCCGCTTTTGCTCAGTATTGGCTCAAAACGAGCGTTTCGTGCACAGAATCGCCGCTTTTGCACAGTTTTGGCACAAAACGTGCGTTTCACACGCCGAATTGCCCATTTTGCCACAGAACGTGTGTTTCGTGCACAGAATCGCCGCTTTTGCTCAGTTGTGGCACAGAACGTGTGTTTCGTGCACAGAATCGCCGCTTTTGCTCAGTTTTGGCACAAAACGTGCGTTTCGTGCACAGAATCGATGCTTTTGCTTAGTTTTGGCACAAAACGTCCGTTTCGAGCTCAGAATCGCCGCTCTTGCTCAGTTTTGGCAGAAAACGTGCGCTTCGTCCACAGAACTGCCGCTTTTGCTCACTTATGGCACAAAACGGGCGTTTCACGCACCGAATTGCTCCCTTCGGCACAAAACGTGCGTTTCGTGCCCAGAATCGCCGCTTTTGCTCCGTTTTAGCACAAAACGTGCGTTTCACACACCGAATTGCTCCTTTCGGCACAAAACGTGCGTTTCGTGCACAGAATCGCTGCTTTTGCTCAGTTTGGCACAAAACGTGCGTTTCACACACCGAATTGCTCCTTTTGGCACAAAACGTGCGTTTCGTGCACAGAATCGCCTCTTTTGCTCAGTTTTGACACAAAACGTGCGTTTCGTGAACAAAATCGCTGCTTTTGCTCAACTATGGCACAAAACGTGCGTTTCGTGCACAGAATCGCCGCTTTTGCTCAGTTTTGGCTCAAAACGTGCGTTTCGTGCACAGAATCGCCGCATTTGCCCAGTTTTTCACTAAACGCGCGTTTCGTGCACAGAATGGCCGCTTTTGCACAGTTATGGCACAGAACGCGCGTTTCGTGCACAGGATCGCCGCTTTTGCTCAGCTGTGGCACAAAACGTGCGTTTCGTGCACAGAATCGCCGCTTTTGCTCAGTTTTGGCTCAAAACGTGCGTTTCGTGCACAGAATCGCCGCATTTGCCCAGTTTGGCACTAAACGCGCGTTTCGTGCACAGTATGTCCGCTTTTGCACAGTTATGGCACAGAACGTGTGTTTCGTGCACAGAATCGCCGCTTTTGCTCAGTTGTGGCACAGAACGTGTGTTTTGTGCACATAATCGCCGGTTTTGCTCAGTTTTGGCACAAAACGTGCGTTTCGTGCACAGAATCGCCGCTTTTGCCCAGTTTGGCACTAAACGCGCGTTTCGTGCACAGGATCGCCGCTTTTGCTCAGCTGTGGCACAAAACGTGCGTTTCGTGCACAGAATAGCTGCTTTTGTTCAGCTATGCCACAAAACGTGCGTTTCGTGCACAGAATCGCTGCTTTTGCTCAGTTTGGCACAAAACGTGCGTTTCACACACCGAATTGCTCCTTTTGGCGCAAAACGGGCCTTTCGTGCACAGAATCGCCGCTTTTGCTCAGTTATGGCACAGAACGTGTGTTTCGGGCACAGAATCACTGCTTTTGCTCAGTTTTGGCACAAAACGTGCGTTTCGTGCACAAAATCGCCGCTTTTGCTCAGTTTTGGCACAAAACGTGCGTTTCGTGCACAGAATCGCCTCTTTTGCTCAGTTTTGACACAAAACGTGCGTTTCGTGAACAAAATCGCTGCTTTTGCTCAACTATGGCACAAAACGTGCGTTTCGTGCACAGAATCGCCGCTTTTGCTCAGTTTTGGCTCAAAACGTGCGTTTCGTGCACAGAATAGCTGCTTTTGCTCAGCTATGCCACAAAACGTGCGTTTCGTGCACAGAATCGATGCTTTTGCTCAGTTTTGGCACAAAACGTGCGTTTCGTGCACAGAATCGCCGCTTTTGCTCAGCTTTGGCACAAAACGTGCGTTTTACGCACCGGTTTGCACCTTTTGGCACAAAACGTGCGTTTCGTGCACCGAATCGCCGCTTTTGCTCAGTCGTGGCACAGAACGTGTGTTTTGTGCACAGACTCGCCGCTTTTGCTCAGTTTTGGCACAAAACGTGCGTTTCGTGCACAGAATCGCTGCGTTTGCACAGTTTGGCACAAAACGTGCGTTTCACGCACCGAATTGCACCTTTTGGCGCAAAACGGGCGTTTCGTGCACAGAATCGCCGCTTTTGCTCAGCTTTGGCTCAAAACGTGCGTTTCACACACCGAATTGCTCCTTTTGGCACAAAACGTGCGTTTCATGCACAAAATCGCCGCTTTTGCTCAGTTTTGGCACAAAACGTGCGTTTCGTGCACAGAATCGCCGCTTTTGCTCAGTTTTGGCACAAAACGTGAGTTTCGTGCACAGAATCGCTGCTTTTGCACAGTTTGGCACAAGACGTGCGTTTCACGCACCGAATTGCTCCTTTTGGCGCAAAACGGGCGTTTCGTGCACAGAACCGCCGCGTTTGCTCAGTTTTGGCTCAAAACGTGCGTTTCACACACCGAATTGCTCCTTTTGGCACAAAACGTGCGTTTCGTGCACAGAATCGCCGCTTTTGCACAGTTATGGCACAGAACGTGTGTTTCGTGCACAAAATCGCCGCTTTTGCTCGGTTTCGGCACAAAACGTGCGTTTCGTGCACAGAATCGCTGCTTTTGCACAGTTTGGCACAAAACGTGCGTTTCACGCACCGAATTGCACCTTTTGGCGCAAAACGGGCGTTTCGTGCACAGAATCGCCGCTTTTGCTCAGTTTTGGCTCAAAACGTGCGTTTCACACACCGAATTGCTCCTTTTGGCACAAAACGTGCGTTTCATGCACAAAATCGCCGCTTTTGCTCAGTTTTGGCACAAAACGTGCGTTTCGTGCACAAAATCGCCGCTTTTGCTCAGTTTTGGCACAAAACGTGCGTTTCGTGCACAGAATCGCCTCTTTTGCTCAGTTTTGACACAAAACGTGCGTTTCGTGAACAAAATCGCTGCTTTTGCTCAACTATGGCACAAAACGTGCGTTTCGTGCACAGAATCGCCGCTTTTGCTCAGTTTTGGCTCAAAACGTGCGTTTCGTGCACAGAATAGCTGCTTTTGCTCAGTTTTGGCTCAAAACGTGCGTTTCGTGCACAGAATAGCTGCTTTTGCTCAGCTATGCCACAAAACGTGCGTTTCGTGCACAGAATCGATGCTTTTGCTCAGTTTTGGCACAAAACGTGCGTTTCGTGCACAGAATCGCCGCTTTTGCTCAGTTTTGGCACAAAACGTGCGTTTTACGCACCGATTTGCACCTTTTGGCACAAAACGTGCGTTTCGTGCACAAAATCGCCGCTTTTGCTCAGTCGTGGCACAGAACGTGTGTTTTGTGCACAGACTCGCCGCTTTTGCTCAGTTTTGGCACAAAACGTGCGTTTCATGCACAAAATCGCCGCTTTTGCTCAGTTTTGGCACAAAACGTGCGTTTCGTGCACAGAATCGCCTCTTTTGCTCAGTTTTGGCACAAAACGTGTGTTTCGTGCACATAATCGCCGCTTTTGCTCAGTTTGGCACTAAACGCGCGTTTCGTGCACAGAATGGCCGCTTTTGCTCAGCTTTGGCACAAAACGTGCACTTCATGCACAGAATCGCCGCTTTTGCTCAGTTTTGGCACAAAACGTGCGTTTCGTGCACAGAATCGACGCATTTGCTCAGTTTGGCACTAAACGCGCGTTTCGTGCACAGAATGGCCGCTTTTACTCAGTTTTGGCACAAAACGTGCGTTTCGTGCACAGAATCGCCGCTTTTGTTCAGTTTTGGCACAAAACGTGCGTTTCGTGCACAGAATAGCTGCTTTTGCTCAGCTATGCCACAAAACGTGCGTTTCGTGCACAGAATCGATGCTTTTGCTCAGTTTTCGCACAAAACTTGCGTTTCGTGCACAGAACCACCGCTTTTGCTCAGTTTTGGCACAAAACGTGCGTTTCGTGCTCTGAATCGACGCTTTTGCTCAGTTCTGGCGAAAAACGTGCGTTTCGTGCACAGAATTGCCGCTTTTGCTCAGTTTTGGCACAAAACGTGAGTTTCGTGCACAGAATCGCCGCTTTCGCTCAGTTTTGGCTCAAAACGTGCGTTTCACACACCGAATTGCTCCTTTTGGCACAAAACGTGCGTTTCGTGCACAGAATCGCCGCTTTTGCTCAGCTTTGGCACAAAACGTGCACTTCATGCACAGAATCGCCGCTTTTGCTCAGCTATGGCACAAAACGTGCACTTCGTGCACAGAATCGCCGCTTTTGCTCAGTTTTGGCACAAAACGTGCGTTTCGTGCACAGAATAGCTGCTTTTGCTCAGCTATGCCACAAAACGTGCGTTTCGTGCACAGATTCGATGCTTTTGCTCAGTTTTCGCACAAAACTTGCGTTTCGTGCACAGAACCACCGCTTTTGCTCAGTTTTGGCACAAAACGTGCGTTTCGTGCTCTGAATCGACGCTTTTGCTCAGTTCTGGCGAAAAACGTGCGTTTCGTGCACAGAATTGCCGCTTTTGCTCAGTTTTGGCACAAAACGTGAGTTTCGTGCACAGAATCGCCGCTTTCGCTCAGTTTTGGCTCAAAACGTGCGTTTCACACACCGAATTGCTCCTTTTGGCACAAAACGTGCGTTTCGTGCACAGAATCGCCGCTTTTGCTCAGCTTTGGCACAAAACGTGCACTTCATGCACAGAATCGCCGCTTTTGCTCAGCTATGGCACAAAACGTGCACTTCGTGCACAGAATCGCCGCTTTTGCTCAGTTTTGGCACAAAACGTGCGTTTCGTGCACAGAATAGCTGCTTTTGCTCAGCTATGCCACAAAACGTGCGTTTCGTGCACAGATTCGATGCTTTTGCTCAGTTTTCGCACAAAACTTGCGTTTCGTGCACAGAACCACCGCTTTTGCTCAGTTTTGGCACGAAACGTGCGTTTCACACTCCGAATTGCTCCTTTCGCCACAGAACGTATGTTTCTTGCACAGAATCGCCGCTTTTGCTCAGTTTGGCACAAAACGTGCGTTTCGTGCAATGAATCGCCGCTTTTGCACAGTTTTGCAACAAAACGGGCGCTTCGTGCACAGAATCGCCGCTTTTGCTCAGATTTGGCACAAAACGTGCGTTTGGTGCTCTGAATCGACGCTTTTGCTCAGTGCTGGCGAAAAACGTCCGTTTCGTGCACAGAATTGCCGCTTTACTCAGTTTTGGCACAAAACGTGCGTTTCACGGACCGAATTGCTCCTTTTTGCACAGAGCGTGCGTTTCGGGCACAGAATCGCCGCTTTTGCTCAGTTTTGGCACAAAACGTGCGTTTCGTGCACAGAATCGCCGCATTTGCTCAGTTTGGCACTAAACGCGCGTTTCGTGCACAGAATGGCCGCTTTTACTCAGTTTTGGCACAAAACGTGCGTTTCGTGCACAGAATCGCCGCTTTTGCTCAGTTTGGCACAAAACGTGCGTTTCGTGCAATGAATCGCCGCTTTTGCACAGTTTTGCAACAAAACGGGCGCTTCGTGCACAGAATCGCCGCTTTTGCTCAGATTTGGCACAAAACGTGCGTTTGGTGCTCTGAATCGACGCTTTTGCTCAGTGCTGGCGAAAAACGTCCGTTTCGTGCACAGAATTGCCGCTTTACTCAGTTTTGGCACAAAACGTGCGTTTCACGGACCGAATTGCTCCTTTTTGCACAGAGCGTGCGTTTCGGGCACAGAATCGCCGCTTTTGCTCAGTTTTGGCACAAAACGTGCGTTTCGTGCACAGAATCGCCGCATTTGCTCAGTTTGGCACTAAACGCGCGTTTCGTGCACAGAATGGCCGCTTTTACTCAGTTTTGGCACAAAACGTGCGTTTCGTGCACAGAATCGCCGCTTTTGCTCAGTATTGGCTCAAAACGAGCGTTTCGTGCACAGAATCGCCGCTTTTGCACAGTTTTGGCACAAAACGTGCGTTTCACACGCCGAATTGCCCATTTTGCCACAGAACGTGTGTTTCGTGCACAGAATCGCCGCTTTTGCTCAGTTGTGGCACAGAACGTGTGTTTCGTGCACAGAATCGCCGCTTTTGCTCAGTTTTGGCACAAAACGTGCGTTTCGTGCACAGAATCGATGCTTTTGCTTAGTTTTGGCACAAAACGTCCGTTTCGAGCTCAGAATCGCCGCTCTTGCTCAGTTTTGGCAGAAAACGTGCGCTTCGTCCACAGAACTGCCGCTTTTGCTCACTTATGGCACAAAACGGGCGTTTCACGCACCGAATTGCTCCCTTCGGCACAAAACGTGCGTTTCGTGCCCAGAATCGCCGCTTTTGCTCCGTTTTAGCACAAAACGTGCGTTTCACACACCGAATTGCTCCTTTCGGCACAAAACGTGCGTTTCGTGCACAGAATCGCTGCTTTTGCTCAGTTTGGCACAAAACGTGCGTTTCACACACCGAATTGCTCCTTTTGGCACAAAACGTGCGTTTCGTGCACAGAATCGCCTCTTTTGCTCAGTTTTGACACAAAACGTGCGTTTCGTGAACAAAATCGCTGCTTTTGCTCAACTATGGCACAAAACGTGCGTTTCGTGCACAGAATCGCCGCTTATGCTCAGTTTTGGCTCAAAACGTGCGTTTCGTGCACAGAATCGCCGCATTTGCCCAGTTTTTCACTAAACGCGCGTTTCGTGCACAGAATGGCCGCTTTTGCACAGTTATGGCACAGAACGCGCGTTTCGTGCACAGGATCGCCGCTTTTGCTCAGCTGTGGCACAAAACGTGCGTTTCGTGCACAGAATCGCCGCTTTTGCTCAGTTTTGGCTCAAAACGTGCGTTTCGTGCACAGAATCGCCGCATTTGCCCAGTTTGGCACTAAACGCGCGTTTCGTGCACAGTATGTCCGCTTTTGCACAGTTATGGCACAGAACGTGTGTTTCGTGCACAGAATCGCCGCTTTTGCTCAGTTGTGGCACAGAACGTGTGTTTTGTGCACATAATCGCCGGTTTTGCTCAGTTTTGGCACAAAACGTGCGTTTCGTGCACAGAATCGCCGCTTTTGCCCAGTTTGGCACTAAACGCGCGTTTCGTGCACAGGATCGCCGCTTTTGCTCAGCTGTGGCACAAAACGTGCGTTTCGTGCACAGAATAGCTGCTTTTGTTCAGCTATGCCACAAAACGTGCGTTTCGTGCACAGAATCGCTGCTTTTGCTCAGTTTGGCACAAAACGTGCGTTTCACACACCGAATTGCTCCTTTTGGCGCAAAACGGGCCTTTCGTGCACAGAATCGCCGCTTTTGCTCAGTTATGGCACAGAACGTGTGTTTCGGGCACAGAATCACTGCTTTTGCTCAGTTTTGGCACAAAACGTGCGTTTCGTGCACAAAATCGCCGCTTTTGCTCAGTTTTGGCACAAAACGTGCGTTTCGTGCACAGAATCGCCTCTTTTGCTCAGTTTTGACACAAAACGTGCGTTTCGTGAACAAAATCGCTGCTTTTGCTCAACTATGGCACAAAACGTGCGTTTCGTGCACAGAATCGCCGCTTTTGCTCAGTTTTGGCTCAAAACGTGCGTTTCGTGCACAGAATAGCTGCTTTTGCTCAGCTATGCCACAAAACGTGCGTTTCGTGCACAGAATCGATGCTTTTGCTCAGTTTTGGCACAAAACGTGCGTTTCGTGCACAGAATCGCCGCTTTTGCTCAGCTTTGGCACAAAACGTGCGTTTTACGCACCGGTTTGCACCTTTTGGCACAAAACGTGCGTTTCGTGCACCGAATCGCCGCTTTTGCTCAGTCGTGGCACAGAACGTGTGTTTTGTGCACAGACTCGCCGCTTTTGCTCAGTTTTGGCACAAAACGTGCGTTTCGTGCACAGAATCGCTGCGTTTGCACAGTTTGGCACAAAACGTGCGTTTCACGCACCGAATTGCACCTTTTGGCGCAAAACGGGCGTTTCGTGCACAGAATCGCCGCTTTTGCTCAGCTTTGGCTCAAAACGTGCGTTTCACACACCGAATTGCTCCTTTTGGCACAAAACGTGCGTTTCATGCACAAAATCGCCGCTTTTGCTCAGTTTTGGCACAAAACGTGCGTTTCGTGCACAGAATCGCCGCTTTTGCTCAGTTTTGGCACAAAACGTGAGTTTCGTGCACAGAATCGCTGCTTTTGCACAGTTTGGCACAAGACGTGCGTTTCACGCACCGAATTGCTCCTTTTGGCGCAAAACGGGCGTTTCGTGCACAGAACCGCCGCGTTTGCTCAGTTTTGGCTCAAAACGTGCGTTTCACACACCGAATTGCTCCTTTTGGCACAAAACGTGCGTTTCGTGCACAGAATCGCCGCTTTTGCACAGTTATGGCACAGAACGTGTGTTTCGTGCACAAAATCGCCGCTTTTGCTCGGTTTCGGCACAAAACGTGCGTTTCGTGCACAGAATCGCTGCTTTTGCACAGTTTGGCACAAAACGTGCGTTTCACGCACCGAATTGCACCTTTTGGCGCAAAACGGGCGTTTCGTGCACAGAATCGCCGCTTTTGCTCAGTTTTGGCTCAAAACGTGCGTTTCACACACCGAATTGCTCCTTTTGGCACAAAACGTGCGTTTCATGCACAAAATCGCCGCTTTTGCTCAGTTTTGGCACAAAACGTGCGTTTCGTGCACAAAATCGCCGCTTTTGCTCAGTTTTGGCACAAAACGTGCGTTTCGTGCACAGAATCGCCTCTTTTGCTCAGTTTTGACACAAAACGTGCGTTTCGTGAACAAAATCGCTGCTTTTGCTCAACTATGGCACAAAACGTGCGTTTCGTGCACAGAATCGCCGCTTTTGCTCAGTTTTGGCTCAAAACGTGCGTTTCGTGCACAGAATAGCTGCTTTTGCTCAGTTTTGGCTCAAAACGTGCGTTTCGTGCACAGAATAGCTGCTTTTGCTCAGCTATGCCACAAAACGTGCGTTTCGTGCACAGAATCGATGCTTTTGCTCAGTTTTGGCACAAAACGTGCGTTTCGTGCACAGAATCGCCGCTTTTGCTCAGTTTTGGCACAAAACGTGCGTTTTACGCACCGATTTGCACCTTTTGGCACAAAACGTGCGTTTCGTGCACAAAATCGCCGCTTTTGCTCAGTCGTGGCACAGAACGTGTGTTTTGTGCACAGACTCGCCGCTTTTGCTCAGTTTTGGCACAAAACGTGCGTTTCATGCACAAAATCGCCGCTTTTGCTCAGTTTTGGCACAAAACGTGCGTTTCGTGCACAGAATCGCCTCTTTTGCTCAGTTTTGGCACAAAACGTGTGTTTCGTGCACATAATCGCCGCTTTTGCTCAGTTTGGCACTAAACGCGCGTTTCGTGCACAGAATGGCCGCTTTTGCTCAGCTTTGGCACAAAACGTGCACTTCATGCACAGAATCGCCGCTTTTGCTCAGTTTTGGCACAAAACGTGCGTTTCGTGCACAGAATCGACGCATTTGCTCAGTTTGGCACTAAACGCGCGTTTCGTGCACAGAATGGCCGCTTTTACTCAGTTTTGGCACAAAACGTGCGTTTCGTGCACAGAATCGCCGCTTTTGTTCAGTTTTGGCACAAAACGTGCGTTTCGTGCACAGAATAGCTGCTTTTGCTCAGCTATGCCACAAAACGTGCGTTTCGTGCACAGAATCGCCGCTTTTGCTCAGCTTTGGCACAAAACTTGCGTTTCGTGCACAGAACCACCGCTTTTGCTCAGCTATGGCACAAAACGTGCACTTCGTGCACAGAATCGCCGCTTTTGCTCAGTTTTGGCACAAAACGTGCGTTTCGTGCACAGAATAGCTGCTTTTGCTCAGCTATGCCACAAAACGTGCGTTTCGTGCACAGATTCGATGCTTTTGCTCAGTTTTCGCACAAAACTTGCGTTTCGTGCACAGAACCACCGCTTTTGCTCAGTTTTGGCACAAAACGTGCGTTTCGTGCTCTGAATCGACGCTTTTGCTCAGTTCTGGCGAAAAACGTGCGTTTCGTGCACAGAATTGCCGCTTTTGCTCAGTTTTGGCACAAAACGTGAGTTTCGTGCACAGAATCGCCGCTTTCGCTCAGTTTTGGCTCAAAACGTGCGTTTCACACACCGAATTGCTCCTTTTGGCACAAAACGTGCGTTTCGTGCACAGAATCGCCGCTTTTGCTCAGCTTTGGCACAAAACGTGCACTTCATGCACAGAATCGCCGCTTTTGCTCAGCTATGGCACAAAACGTGCACTTCGTGCACAGAATCGCCGCTTTTGCTCAGTTTTGGCACAAAACGTGCGTTTCGTGCACAGAATAGCTGCTTTTGCTCAGCTATGCCACAAAACGTGCGTTTCGTGCACAGATTCGATGCTTTTGCTCAGTTTTCGCACAAAACTTGCGTTTCGTGCACAGAACCACCGCTTTTGCTCAGTTTTGGCACGAAACGTGCGTTTCACACTCCGAATTGCTCCTTTCGCCACAGAACGTATGTTTCTTGCACAGAATCGCCGCTTTTGCTCAGTTTGGCACAAAACGTGCGTTTCGTGCAATGAATCGCCGCTTTTGCACAGTTTTGCAACAAAACGGGCGCTTCGTGCACAGAATCGCCGCTTTTGCTCAGATTTGGCACAAAACGTGCGTTTGGTGCTCTGAATCGACGCTTTTGCTCAGTGCTGGCGAAAAACGTCCGTTTCGTGCACAGAATTGCCGCTTTACTCAGTTTTGGCACAAAACGTGCGTTTCACGGACCGAATTGCTCCTTTTTGCACAGAGCGTGCGTTTCGGGCACAGAATCGCCGCTTTTGCTCAGTTTTGGCACAAAACGTGCGTTTCGTGCACAGAATCGCCGCATTTGCTCAGTTTGGCACTAAACGCGCGTTTCGTGCACAGAATGGCCGCTTTTACTCAGTTTTGGCACAAAACGTGCGTTTCGTGCACAGAATCGCCGCTTTTGCTCAGTATTGGCTCAAAACGAGCGTTTCGTGCTCAGAATCGCCGCTTTTGCACAGTTTTGGCACAAAACGTGCGTTTCACACGCCGAATTGCCCATTTTGCCACAGAACGTGTGTTTCGTGCACAGAATCGCCGCTTTTGCTCAGTTGTGGCACAGAACGTGTGTTTCGTGCACAGAATCGCCGCTTTTGCTCAGTTTTGGCACAAAACGTGCGTTTCGTGCACAGAATCGATGCTTTTGCTTAGTTTTGGCACAAAACGTCCGTTTCGAGCTCAGAATCGCCGCTCTTGCTCAGTTTTGGCAGAAAACGTGCGCTTCGTCCACAGAACTGCCGCTTTTGCTCACTTATGGCACAAAACGGGCGTTTCACGCACCGAATTGCTCCCTTCGGCACAAAACGTGCGTTTCGTGCCCAGAATCGCCGCTTTTGCTCCGTTTTAGCACAAAACGTGCGTTTCACACACCGAATTGCTCCTTTCGGCACAAAACGTGCGTTTCGTGCACAGAATCGCTGCTTTTGCTCAGTTTGGCACAAAACGTGCGTTTCACACACCGAATTGCTCCTTTTGGCACAAAACGTGCGTTTCGTGCACAGAATCGCCTCTTTTGCTCAGTTTTGACACAAAACGTGCGTTTCGTGAACAAAATCGCTGCTTTTGCTCAACTATGGCACAAAACGTGCGTTTCGTGCACAGAATCGCCGCTTTTGCTCAGTTTTGGCTCAAAACGTGCGTTTCGTGCACAGAATCGCCGCATTTGCCCAGTTTTTCACTAAACGCGCGTTTCGTGCACAGAATGGCCGCTTTTGCACAGTTATGGCACAGAACGTGTGTTTCGTGCACAGAATCGCCGCTTTTGCTCAGCTTTGGCACAAAACGTGCGTTTTACGCACCGGTTTGCACCTTTTGGCACAAAACGTGCGTTTCGTGCACCGAATCGCCGCTTTTGCTCAGTCGTGGCACAGAACGTGTGTTTTGTGCACAGACTCGCCGCTTTTGCTCAGTTTTGGCACAAAACGTGCGTTTCGTGCACAGAATCGCTGCTTTTGCACAGTTTGGCACAAAACGTGCGTTTCACGCACCGAATTGCACCTTTTGGCGCAAAACGGGCGTTTCGTGCACAGAATCGCCGCTTTTGCTCAGTTTTGGCTCAAAACGTGCGTTTCACACACCGAATTGCTCCTTTTGGCACAAAACGTGCGTTTCATGCACAAAATCGCCGCTTTTGCTCAGTTTTGGCACAAAACGTGCGTTTCGTGCACAGAATCGCCGCTTTTGCTCAGTTTTGGCACAAAACGTGAGTTTCGTGCACAGAATCGCTGCTTTTGCTCAGCTATGCCACAAAACGTGCGTTTCGTGCACAGATTCGATGCTTTTGCTCAGTTTTCGCACAAAACTTGCGTTTCGTGCACAGAACCACCGCTTTTGCTCAGTTTTGGCACAAAACGTGCGTTTCGTGCTCTGAATCGACGCTTTTGCTCAGTTCTGGCGAAAAACGTGCGTTTCGTGCACAGAATTGCCGCTTTTGCTCAGTTTTGGCACAAAACGTGAGTTTCGTGCACAGAATCGCCGCTTTCGCTCAGTTTTGGCTCAAAACGTGCGTTTCACACACCGAATTGCTCCTTTTGGCACAAAAAGTGCGTTTCGTGCACAGAATCGCCGCTTTTGCTCAGCTTTGGCACAAAACGTGCACTTCATGCACAGAATCGCCGCTTTTGCTCAGCTATGGCACAAAACGTGCACTTCGTGCACAGAATCGCCGCTTTTGCTCAGTTTTGGCACAAAACGTGCGTTTCGTGCACAGAATAGCTGCTTTTGCTCAGCTATGCCACAAAACGTGCGTTTCGTGCACAGATTCGATGCTTTTGCTCAGTTTTCGCACAAAACTTGCGTTTCGTGCACAGAACCACCGCTTTTGCTCAGTTTTGGCACGAAACGTGCGTTTCACACTCCGAATTGCTCCTTTCGCCACAGAACGTATGTTTCTTGCACAGAATCGCCGCTTTTGCTCAGTTTGGCACAAAACGTGCGTTTCGTGCAATGAATCGCCGCTTTTGCACAGTTTTGCAACAAAACGGGCGCTTCGTGCACAGAATCGCCGCTTTTGCTCAGATTTGGCACAAAACGTGCGTTTGGTGCTCTGAATCGACGCTTTTGCTCAGTGCTGGCGAAAAACGTCCGTTTCGTGCACAGAATTGCCGCTTTACTCAGTTTTGGCACAAAACGTGCGTTTCACGGACCGAATTGCTCCTTTTTGCACAGAGCGTGCGTTTCGGGCACAGAATCGCCGCTTTTGCTCAGTTTTGGCACAAAACGTGCGTTTCGTGCACAGAATCGCCGCATTTGCTCAGTTTGGCACTAAACGCGCGTTTCGTGCACAGAATGGCCGCTTTTACTCAGTTTTGGCACAAAACGTGCGTTTCGTGCACAGAATCGCCGCTTTTGCTCAGTATTGGCTCAAAACGAGCGTTTCGTGCTCAGAATCGCCGCTTTTGCACAGTTTTGGCACAAAACGTGCGTTTCACACGCCGAATTGCCCATTTTGCCACAGAACGTGTGTTTCGTGCACAGAATCGCCGCTTTTGCTCAGTTGTGGCACAGAAGGTGTGTTTCGTGCACAGAATCGCCGCTTTTGCTCAGTTTTGGCACAAAACGTGCGTTTCGTGCACAGAATCGATGCTTTTGCTTAGTTTTGGCACAAAACGTCCGTTTCGAGCTCAGAATTGCCGCTCTTGCTCAGTTTTGGCAGAAAACGTGCGCTTCGTCCACAGAACTGCCGCTTTTGCTCACTTATGGCACAAAACGGGCGTTTCACGCACCGAATTGCTCCCTTCGGCACAAAACGTGCGTTTCGTGCCCAGAATCGCCGCTTTTGCTCCGTTTTAGCACAAAACGTGCGTTTCACACACCGAATTGCTCCTTTCGGCACAAAACGTGCGTTTCGTGCACAGAATCGCTGCTTTTGCTCAGTTTGGCACAAAACGTGCGTTTCACACACCGAATTGCTCCTTTTGGCACAAAACGTGCGTTTCGTGCACAGAATCGCCTCTTTTGCTCAGTTTTGACACAAAACGTGCGTTTCGTGAACAAAATCGCTGCTTTTGCTCAACTATGGCACAAAACGTGCGTTTCGTGCACAGAATCGCCGCTTTTGCTCAGTTTTGGCTCAAAACGTGCGTTTCGTGCACAGAATCGCCGCATTTGCCCAGTTTTTCACTAAACGCGCGTTTCGTGCACAGAATGGCCGCTTTTGCACAGTTATGGCACAGAACGTGTGTTTCGTGCACAGAATCGCCGCTTTTGCTCAGCTTTGGCACAAAACGTGCGTTTTACGCACCGGTTTGCACCTTTTGGCACAAAACGTGCGTTTCGTGCACCGAATCGCCGCTTTTGCTCAGTCGTGGCACAGAACGTGTGTTTTGTGCACAGACTCGCCGCTTTTGCTCAGTTTTGGCACAAAACGTGCGTTTCGTGCACAGAATCGCTGCTTTTGCACAGTTTGGCACAAAACGTGCGTTTCACGCACCGAATTGCACCTTTTGGCGCAAAACGGGCGTTTCGTGCACAGAATCGCCGCTTTTGCTCAGTTTTGGCTCAAAACGTGCGTTTCACACACCGAATTGCTCCTTTTGGCACAAAACGTGCGTTTCATGCACAAAATCGCCGCTTTTGCTCAGTTTTGGCACAAAACGTGCGTTTCGTGCACAGAATCGCCGCTTTTGCTCAGTTTTGGCACAAAACGTGAGTTTCGTGCACAGAATCGCTGCTTTTGCACAGTTTGGCACAAGACGTGCGTTTCACGCACCGAATTGCTCCTTTTGGCGCAAAACGGGCGTTTCGTGCACAGAACCGCCGCGTTTGCTCAGTTTTGGCTCAAAACGTGCGTTTCTCACACCGAATTGCTCCTTTTGGCACAAAACGTGCGTTTCGTGCACAGAATCGCCGCTTTTGCACAGTTATGGCACAGAACGTGTGTTTCGTGCACAAAATCGCCGCTTTTGCTCAGTTTTGGCACAAAACGTGCGTTTCGTGCACAGAATCGCCTCTTTTGCTCAGTTTTGACACAAAACGTGCGTTTCGTGAACAAAATCGCTGCTTTTGCTCAACTATGGCACAAAACGTGCGTTTCGTGCACAGAATCGATGCTTTTGCTCAGTTTTGGCACAAAACGTGCGTTTCGTGCACAGAATCGCCGCTTTTGCACAGTTTGGCACAAAACGTGCGTTTCACGCACCGAATTGCTCCTTTTGGCGCAAAACGGGCGTTTCGTGCACAGAATCGCCGCTTTTGCTCAGTTTTGGCTCAAAACGTGCGTTTCACACACCGAATTGCTCCTTTTGGCACAAAACGTGCGTTTCATGCACAAAATCGCCGCTTTTGCTCAGTTTTGGCACAAAACGTGCGTTTCGTGCACAAAATCGCCGCTTTTGCTCAGTTTTGGCACAAAACGTGCGTTTCGTGCACAGAATCGCCTCTTTTGCTCAGTCGTGGCACAGAACGTGTGTTTTGTGCACAGACTCGCCGCTTTTGCTCAGTTTTGGCACAAAACGTGCGTTTCATGCACAAAATCGCCGCTTTTGCTCAGTTTTGGCACAAAACGTGCGTTTCGTGCACAGAATCGCCTCTTTTGCTCAGTTTTGGCACAAAACGTGTGTTTCGTGCACATAATCGCCGCTTTTGCTCAGTTTGGCACTAAACGCGCGTTTCGTGCACAGAATGGCCGCTTTTGCTCAGCTTTGGCACAAAACGTGCACTTCATGCACAGAATCGCCGCTTTTGCTCAGTTTTGGCACAAAACGTGCGTTTCGTGCACAGAATCGACGCATTTGCTCAGTTTGGCACTAAACGCGCGTTTCGTGCACAGAATGGCCGCTTTTACTCAGTTTTGGCACAAAACGAGCGTTTCGTGCACAGAATCGCCGCTTTTGTTCAGTTGTGGCACAAAACGTGCGTTTCGTGCACAGAACCGATGCTTTTGCTCAGTTTTGGCTCAAAACGTGCGTTTCGTGCACAGAATCGCCGCTTTTGCTCAGTTTTGGCACAAAACGTGCGTTTCGTGCACAGAATAGCTGCTTTTGCTCAGCTATGCCACAAAACGTGCGTTTCGTGCACAGAATCGACGCTTTTGCTCAGTTTTGGCTTAAAATGAGCGTTTCGTGCAATGAATCGCCGCTATTGCACAGTTTTGCAACAAAACGGGGGCTTCGTGCACAGAATCGCCGCTTTTGCTAAGTTTTGGCACAAAACGTGCGTTTCGTGCTCAGAATCGCCGCTCTTGCTCAGTTTTTTCACAAAACGTGCGCTTCGTCCACAGAACTGCCGCTTTTGCTCACTTATGGCACAAAACGTGCGTTTCACGCACCGAATTGCTCCCTTCGGCACAAAACGTGCGTTTCGTGCACAGAATCGCCGCTTTTGCTCCGTTTTAGCACAAAACGTGCGTTTCACACACCGAATTGCTCCTTTTGGCACAAAACGTGCGTTTCGTGCACAGAATCGCTGCTTTTGCTCAGTTTGGCACAAAACGTGCGTTTCACACACCGAATTGCTCCCTTTGGCGCAAAACGGGCCTTTCGTGCACAGAATCGCCGCTTTTGCTCAGTTATGGCACAGAACGTGTGTTTCGGGCACAGAATCACTGCTTTTGCTCAGTTTTGGCACAAAACGTGCGTTTCGTGCACAAAATCGCCGCTTTTGCTCGGTTTTGGCACAAAACGTGCGTTTCGTGCACAGAATCGCCTCTTTTGCTCAGTTTTGACACAAAACGTGCGTTTCGTGAACAAAATCGCTGCTTTTGCTCAACTATGGCACAAAACGTGCGTTTCGTGCACAGAATCGCCGCTTTTGCTCAGTTTTGGCTCAAAACGTGCGTTTCGTGCACAGAATAGCTGCTTTTGCTCAGCTATGCCACAAAACGTGCGTTTCGTGCACAGAATCGATGCTTTTGCTCAGTTTTGGCACAAAACGTGCGTTTCGTGCACAGAATCGCCGCTTTTGCTCAGCTTTGGCACAAAACGTGCGTTTTACGTACCGGTTTGCACCTTTTGGCACAAAACGTGCGTTTCGTGCACCGAATCGCCGCTTTTGCTCAGTCGTGGCACAGAACGTGTGTTTTGTGCACAGACTCGCCGCTTTTGCTCAGTTTTGGCACAAAACGTGCGTTTCGTGCACAGAATCGCTGCTTTTGCACAGTTTGGCACAAAACGTGCGTTTCACGCACCGAATTGCTCCTTTTGGCGCAAAACGGGCGTTTCGTGCACAGAATCGCCGCTTTTGCTCAGTTTTGGCTCAAAACGTGCGTTTCACACTCCGAATTGCTCCTTTCGCCACAGAACGTGTGTTTCGTGCACAGAATCGCCGCTTTTGCTCAGTTTGGGCACAAAACGTGCGTTTCGTGCACAGAATCGCCGCCTTTCCTCAGTTTTGGGTCAAAACGAGCGTTTCGTGCACACAATCGCCGCTTCTGCTCAGTTTGGCTCAAAACGAGCGTTCTGTGCGCAGAATCGCCGCTTTTGCTCGGTTTCGGCACAAAACGTGCGTTTCGTGCACAGAATCGCTGCTTTTGCACAGTTTGGCACAAAACGTGCGTTTCACGCACCGAATTGCACCTTTTGGCGCAAAACGTGCGTTTCATGCACAAAATCGCCGCTTTTGCTCAGTTTTGGCACAAAACGTGCGTTTCGTGCACAAAATCGCCGCTTTTGCTCAGTTTTGGCACAAAACGTGCGTTTCGTGCACAGAATCGCCTCTTTTGCTCAGTTTTGACACAAAACGTGCGTTTCGTGAACAAAATCGCTGCTTTTGCTCAACTATGGCACAAAACGTGCGTTTCGTGCACAGAATCGATGCTTTTGCTCAGTTTTGGCACAAAACGTGCGTTTCGTGCACAGAATCGCCGCTTTTGCACAGTTTGGCACAAAACGTGCGTTTCACGCACCGAATTGCTCCTTTTGGCGCAAAACGGGCGTTTCGTGCACAGAATCGCCGCTTTTGCTCAGTTTTGGCTCAAAACGTGCGTTTCACACACCGAATTGCTCCTTTTGGCGCAAAACGTGCGTTTCATGCACAAAATCGCCGCTTTTGCTCAGTTTTGGCACAAAACGTGCGTTTCGTGCACAGAATCGCCGCTTTTGCTCAGTTTTGGCTCAAAACGTGCGTTTCGTGCACAGAATAGCTGCTTTTGCTCAGCTATGCCACAAAACGTGCGTTTCGTGCACAGAATCGATGCTTTTGCTCAGTTTTGGCACAAAACGTGCGTTTCGTGCACAGAATCGCCGCTTTTGCTCAGTTTTGGCACAAAACGTGCGTTTTACGCACCGATTTGCACCTTTTGGCACAAAACGTGCGTTTCGTGCACCGAATCGCCGCTTTTGCTCAGTCGTGGCACAGAACGTGTGTTTTGTGCACAGACTCGCCGCTTTTGCTCAGTTTTGGCACAAAACGTGCGTTTCGTGCACAGAATCGCCTCTTTTGCTCAGTTTTGGCACAAAACGTGTGTTTCGTGCACATAATCGCCGCTTTTGCTCAGTTTGGCACTAAACGCGCGTTTCGTGCACAGAATGGCCGCTTTTCCTCAGCTTTGGCACAAAACGTGCACTTCATGCACAGAATCGCCGCTTTTGCTCAGTTTTGGCACAAAACGTGCGTTTCGTGCACAGAATCGACGCATTTGCTCAGTTTGGCACTAAACGCGCGTTTCGTGCACAGAATGGCCGCTTTTACTCAGTTTTGGCACAAAACGAGCGTTTCGTGCACAGAATCACCGCTTTTGTTCAGTTGTGGCACAAAACGTGCGTTTCGTGCACAGAATAGCTGCTTTTACTCAGCTATGCCACAATACGTGCGTTTCGTGCACAGAATCGATGCTTTTGCTTGGTTTTCGCACAAAACGTGCGTTTCACTCCCCGAATTGCTCCCTTTTTCACAAAACGTGCGTTTCGTGCACAGAATCGCCGCTTGTGCTCAGTTTTGGCACAAAACTTGCGTTTCGTGCTCAGAATCGCCGCTTTTGCTCAGTTTTGGCACAAAACGTGAGTTTCGTGCACAGAATCGCTGCTTTTGCTCAGTTTGGCACAAAACGTGCGTTTCACGCACCGAATTGCTCCTTTTGGCACAAAACGTGCGCTTCGTCCACAGAACTGCCGCTTTTGCTCACTTATGGCACAAAACGTGCGTTTCACGCACCGAATTGCTCCCTTCGGCACAAAACGTGCGTTTCGTGCACAGAATCGCCGCTTTTGCTCCGTTTTAGCACAAAACGTGCGTTTCACACACCGAATTGCTCCTTTTGGTGCCAAACGGGCCTTTCGTGCACAGAATCGCCGCTTTTGCTCAGTTCTGGCTCAAAACGTGCATTTCACGCACCGAATTGCTCCTTTTGGCGCAAAACGGGCGTTTCGTGCTCAGGATCGCCCCTTTTGCACAGTTATGGCACAGAACGTGTGTTTCGTGCACAGAATCACTACTTTTGCTCAGTTTTGGCACAAAACGTGCGTTTCGTGCACAAAATCGCCGCTTTTGCTCAGTTTTGGCACAAAACGTGCGTTTCGTGCACAGAATCGCCCCTTTTTTGCTCAGTTTTGACACAAAACGTGCGTTTCGTGAACAAAATCGCTGCTTTTGCTCAACTATGGCACAAAACGTGCGTTTCGTTCACAGAATCGCCGCTTTTGCTCAGTATTGGCTCAAAACGAGCGTTTCGTGCACAGAATCGCCGCTTTTGCTCAGTTGTGGCACAAAACGTGCGTTCCGTGCACAGAATAGCTGCTTTTGCTCAGCTATGCCTCAAAACGTGCGTTTCGTGCACAGAATCGATGCTTTTATTCAGCTATGCCACAAATCGTGCGTTTCGTGCACAGAATCGATGCTTCTGCTTGGATTTCGCACAAAACGTGCGTTTCACGCACCGAATTGCTCCTTTTGGCACAAAACGTGCGTTCTACGCACCGAATTGCTCCTTTTGCAACAAAACGTGTGTTTCGTGCCCAGAATCGCCGCTTTTGCTCAGCTGTGGCACAAACGTGCACTTCGTGCACAGAATCGCTGCTTTTGCTCAGTTTGGCACAAAACGTGCGTTTCACGCACCGAATTGCTCCTTTTGGCGCAAAACGGGCGTTTCGTGCACAGAATCGCCGCTTTTGCTCAGTTATGGCACAAAACGTGCGTTTCACACACCGAATTGCTCCTTTAGGCACAAAACGTGCGTTTCGTACACAGAATCGCCGCTTTTGCACAGTTATGGCAAAGAACGTGTGTTTCGTGCACATAATCGCCGCTTTTGCTCCGTTTTGGCACAAAACGTGCGTTTCACACACCGAATTGCTCCTTTTGGCGCAAAACGTGCGTCTCCTGCTCAGGATCGCCGCTTTTGCACAGTTATGGCACAGAACGTGTGTTTCGTGCACAGAATCACTGTTTTTGCTCAGTTTTGGCACAAAACGTGCGTTTCGTGCACAAAATCGCCGCTTTAGCTCAGTTTTGGCACAAAGCTTGCGTTTCGTGCCCAGAATCGCCTCTTTTGCTCAGTTTTAACACAAAACGTGCGTTTCGTGATCAAAATCGCTGCTTTTGCTCAACTATGGCACAAAACGTGCGTTTCGTGCAGAGAATCGCCGCTTTTGCTCAGTTTTGGCACAAAACGTGCGTTTCGTGCACAGAATCGCCGCTTTTGCCCAGTTTGGCACTAAACGCGCGATTCGTGCACAGAAAAGCAGCTTTTGCTCAGTTTTGGCACAAAACGTGCGTTTCGTGCCCGGAATCGCCGCTTTTGCCCAGTTTGGCACTAAACGCGCGTTTCGTGCACAGAATAGCTGCTTTTGCTCAGCTATGCCACAAAACGTACGTTTCGTGCACTGAATCGATGCTTTTGCTCAGTTTTGGCACAAAACGTGCGTTTCGTGCAGAGAATCGCCACTTTTCCTCAGTTTTGGGTCAAAGCGAGCGTTTCGTGCACACAATCGCCGCTTTTGCTCAGTTTTGCATCAAAACGTGCGTTTCGTGTATAGAATCGCCGCTTTAGCTCAGTTTTGGCACAAAACGATCGTTTCACGCACCGAAATGCTCCTTCTGTCACAAAACGTGCGTTTCGTGCAGACAATCGCTGCTTCTGCTCAGTTTTGGCTCAAAACGAGCGTTTCGTGCACAGAATCGCCGGTTTTGCTCAGGTTTGACACAAAACGTGCGTTTCGTGCACCGAATTGCTCCTTCTGCCACAAAACGTGCGTTTCATGCACAGAATTGCCGCTTTTGCTCAGTTTTGGCACAAAACGTGCGTTTCGCGCACAGAATCGCCGCTTTTGCTCAGTTGTTGCTCAAAACGAGCGGTACGTGCACAGAACTGCTCCTTCTGCCACAAAACGTGCGTTTCAAGCTCAGAATCGCCGCTTTTGCTCCGTTTTGGCACAAAACGTGGGGTTCGTGCACAGAAACGCCGCGTTTGCTCAGTTTTGGCTTAAAATGGGCGTTTCGTGCACTGAATCGCCGCTTTTGCACAGTTTTGCAACAAAACGTGCGTTTCGTGCACAAAATCGCAGCTTTTCCTCAGTTTTGGCACAAAACGTGCGTTTCGTGCACAGAACCGCCGCTTTTGCTCAGTTTTGGGTTAAAATGAGCGTTTCGTGCAATGAATCGCCGCTTTTGCACAGTAATGCTACAAAACGGGGCCTTCGTGCACAGAATCGCCGCTTTTGCTCAGTTTTTGCACTAAGCGTGCGTTTCGTGCTCTGAATCGACGCTTTTGCTCATTTTTGGCACAAAACGTGTGTTTCGTGCACAGAATCGCCGCTTTTGCTCAGTTTTGGCACAAAACGTGCGTTTCGTGCACATAATCGCCGCCTTTCCTCAGTTTTGGGTCAAAACGAGCGTTTCGTGCACACAATCGCCGCTTTTGCTCAGTTGTGGCACAGAACGTGTGTTTCGTGCACAGAATCGCCGCTTTTGCTCAGTTGTGGCACAGAACGTGTGTTTCGTGCACAGAATCGCCGCTTTTGCTCAGTTTTGGCACAAAACGTGCGTTTCGTCCACAGAATCGCCGCTTTTGTTCAGTTGTGGCACAAAACGTGCGTTTCGTGCACAGAATAGCTGCTTTTACTCAGCTATGCCACAAAACGTGCGTTTCGTGCACAGAATCGATGCTTTTGCTTAGTTTTCGCACAAAACGGGCGTTTCACGCACCGAATTGCTCCTTTTGGCACAAAACGTGCGTTCTACGCCCCGAATTGCTCCTTTTGCCACAAAACGTGTGTTTCGTGCTCAGAATCGCCGCTTTTGCTCATTTTTGGCACAAAACGTGAGTTTCGTGCACAGAATCGCTGCTTTTGCTCAGTTTGGCATAAAACGTGCGTTTCACGCACCGAATTGCTCCTTTTGGCGCAAAACGGGCGTTTCGTGCACAGAATCGATGCTTTTGCTCAGTTTTTTCACAAAACGTGCGTTTCG
Organism: Stelis phaeoptera; assembly: GCA_943735885.1. Taxonomy (NCBI): domain Eukaryota; kingdom Metazoa; phylum Arthropoda; class Insecta; order Hymenoptera; family Megachilidae; genus Stelis; species Stelis phaeoptera. The sequence continues at coordinate 1,245,316 of CALSEM010000130.1, forward strand.
TGCAGAGAATCGCCACTTTTCCTCTGTTTTGGGTCAAAGCGAGCGTTTCGTGCACACAATCGCCGCTTTTGCTCAGTTTTGGCTCAAAACGAGCGTTTTGTGCAGAGAATCGCCGCTTTTGCCCGGTTTTGGCACAAAACGTGCGTTCCGTGCACAGAATCGCCGCTTTTGCTCAGTTTTGGCAATAAACGTGCGTTTCGTGCATAAAATCGCCGCTTTTGCTCAGTTTTGGCACATACCGTGCTTTTCGTGCACAAAATCGCCGCTTTTGTTCAGTTTTGACGCAACACGTGCGTTTCGTGTACAGAATCGCCGCTTTTGCTCAGTTTTGGCACAAAACGTGCGTTTCGTGCACAGAATCGCCGCTTTTGCTCAGTTTTTAACCGACTTCGAAAAGGAGGAGGTTACTCAATTCGATCAGTATATATTTTTTTTTTTTTTTTTTTATGTATGTCCGCCGATTACGCCGAGATGGCTGGGCCAATCGGGATGAGACCTTTTACATGTTGTAGGGTATGACTCCCAGTTGGTCCCGTAACAAAAACATTTTGCATTTTTTCATTCTTTACCCCTTTTTTATTGCAAAAGCGCAGTTTTGTACATGCTAGGTTTGGCCACCGATTGCGCCGAGATGGATGGACCAATCCGAACAAAACCTTTTTCATCTTGTAGGCTATGACCCCCACTAGAAACGGGATAAAATACATTTTTTATTTTAACATTGGTTACCGTGTTTTATCATGTTTTATTATAAATTACTACAAATCAAAGAGTACCGTTTCGTCAGCGTCATGTATGTCCGGCGATTGCTCCGAGATGGATTGACCAATCGGAACGAAATTTTTCGTATCTTGTAGGGTATGCCTCCCAGTTGGTCCCGTATAAAAAACATTTTGCATTTTATCATCGTGTACCACGTTTTTATTGCATAGAAGAGTATTGTTTCGTCCACGTCATGTATGGTCACCGATTGCTCCATGATGGATTGACAAATCGTATCGAAACTTGTTGGATCTTGTAGAGTATGACCTCCAGTTGGTCTGGCAACAAACATATTATACATTTTTTCGTTTTTTCCCACGTTTATTGTAAAAACCGTACTATTGCACGTATAATCTGCCTAATATCGATGAAGCCTAGTATTACATTTTGCGACCGGAGATGTTTCCACGATCATCCCATTTGCAACATTCCCTTCACCTCCCAGCCCTTCCCTTCCCAACCCTTTGTTGAACTCTTCAAGGAAAGTTCCGATCGCCACTAAAAAATGTGAAATAAAAAAATTTAAAAAAAAAAATACAACCAACTTCGAAATGCACTAAAAAGGACGAAATAATATTAATTTATATTTCAGAGACGGCGCAAAATCAAAAATTTTCTACATTGTAAATTGTCAAAATTCTTTGATCCTTTTACATATTATCACATTAGCAACATCTTTCATTAATAAAATCTTTAATTTTGCGCCGTCCCCGAAATATAAATTAATATTATTTCGTCCTTTTTAGTGCATTTCGAAGTCGGTTGTATTTTTTTAAAAAAATTTTTTTTGGCAATAAATGTGCGTTTCGTGCATATAAACGCCGCTTTTGCTCAGTTTTGGCACAATATGTGCGTTTCGTGCATAGAATCGCCGCTTTCGCTCAGTTTTGGCACAAAACGACCGTTTCGTGCATAGAATCGCCGCTTTTACTCTGTTATGGCACAAAACGTCCGTGGTACGCTCCGAATTTCTCCTTTTGGCACATAACGTGCGTTTCGTGATCAGAATCGCCGCTTTTGCTCAGTTTTGGCACAAAACGTGCTTTTCGTGCACAGAATCGCCGCCTTTGTTCTGTTTTGGCGCAACACGCGCGTTTCGTGCACAGAATCGCCGCTTTTGCTCAGTTTTGGCCCAAAACGTGAGTTTCGTGCACAGAATCGCAGCTTTTGCTCAGTTTTGGCACAAAATGTGCGTTCCACGCACCGAAATGCTCCTCTTGGCATAAAACGTGCGTTTCGTGCAGAGAATCGCCGCTTATGCTCAGTTTTGGCACAAAACGTGCGTTTCGTGCACAGAATCGCCGCTTTTGTTCAGTTTTGGCGCAACACGTGCGTTTCGTGCACAGAATCGCCGCTTTTGCTCAGCTTTGGCACAAAACGTGCATTTCGAGCATAGAAACGCCGCTTTTGCTCAGTTTTGGCACAATACGTGCGTTTCGTGCATAGAATCGCCGCTTTTGCTCAGTTTTGGCACAAAACGACCGTTTCGTGCATAGAATCGCGCTTTTACTCTGTTTTGGCACAAAACGTCCGTGGTACGCTCCGAATTTCTCCTTTTGGCACATAACGTGCGTTTCGTGATCAGAATCGCCGCTTTTGCTCAGTTTTGGCACAAAACGTGCATTTCGAGCATAGAATCGCCGCTTTTGCTCAGTTTTGGCACAAAACGTGCGTTTCGTGCACAGAATCGCCGCTTTTGCTCAGTTTTGGCAATAAACGTGCGTTTCGTGCACAGAATCGCCGCTTTTGCTCAGTTTTGTCACAATGCGTGCGTTTCGTGCACAGAATCGCCGCCTTTGTCCTGTTTTGGCGCAACACGTGCGTTTCGTGCACTGAATCGCCGCTTCTGCTCAGTTTTGGAACAATACGTGCGTTTCGTGCATAGAATCGCCGCTTTTGCTCAGTTTTGGAAAAAAACCTGCGTTTCGTGCAGAGAATCGCCGCTTATGCTCAGTTTTGGCACAAAACGTACATTTCGAGCATAGAATCGCCGCATTTGCTCAGTTTTGGCACAATACGTGCGTTTCGTGCACACAATCGCCGCTTTTGTTCAGTTTTGGCGCAACACGTGCGTTTCGTGCACAGAATCGCCGCTTTTGCTCAGTTTTGGCACAAAACGTGCATTTCGAGCATAGAAACGCCGCTTTTGCTCAGTTTTGGCACGATACGTGCGTTTCGTGCATAGAATCGCCGCTTTTGCTCAGTTTTGGCACAAAACGTGCGTTTCGTGCACAGAATCGCCGCTTTTGCTCAGTTTTGGTACAAAACGTGCGTTTCGTGCACAGAATCGTCGCTTTTGCTTAGTTTTGGCACAAATCCTGTGTTTCGTGCATAGAATCTCCGCTTTTGCCCAGTTTTGGCACAAAACGTGTGTTTTACGCTCCGAATTTCTCCTTTTGGCACATAACGTGCGCTTCGTGCACAGAATCGCCGCTTTTGCTAAGTTTTGCAATAAAACGTGCGTTTCATGCACAGAATCGCGGCTTTTGCTAAGTTTTGGCACAAAACGTGCATTTCGAGCATAGAAACGCCGCTTTTGCGCAGTTTTGGTACAAAACGTGCGTTTCGTGCACCGAATCGTCGCTTTTGCTTAGTTTTGGCACAAATCCTGTGTTTCGTGCATAGAATCGCCGCTTTTGCCCAGTTTTGGCACAAAACGTGTGTTTTACGCTCCGAATTTCTCCTTTTGGCACATAACGTGCGCTTCGTGCACAGAATCGCCGCTTTTGCTAAGTTTTGCAATGAAACGTGCGTTTCGTGCACAGAATCGCGGCTTTTGCTAAGTTTTGGCACAAAACATGCGTTCTATGCACCGAATTGCTCCTCTTGGCATGCAACGTGCGTTTCGTACATAAAATCGCCGCTTTTGCTCAGTTTTAGCACAAAACGTGCGTTTTACGCTCCGAATTTCTCCTTTTGGCACAAACCGTGCGTTTCGTGCACAGAACCGCCGCTTTTGTTCAGTTTTGGCACAATACGTGCATCTCGAGCATAGAATCGCCGCTTTTGCTCAGTTTTGGCACAAAACGTGCATTTCGTGCACAGAATCGTCGCTTTTGCTTAGTTTTGGCACAAATCCTGTGTTTCGTGCACAGAATCGCAGCTTTTGAACAGTTTTGGCACAAAACGTGCGTTTTGCGCTCCGAATTTCTCCTTTTGGCACATAACGTGCGCTTCGTGCACAGAATCGCCGCTTTTGCTCAGTTTTGGCACAAATCCTATGTTTCTTGCACAGAATCGCCGCTTTTGCTCAGTTTTGGCACAAAACGAGCGATTCGTGCATAGAATCGCCGCTTTTGCTCAGTTTTGGAACAAAACGTGCGATTCGTGCTCAGAATCGCCGCTTTTGCTCAGTTTTGGCACAAAACGTGCGTTCCACGCACCGAATTGCTCCTCTTTTCATAAAACGTGCGTTTCGTGCACAGAATCGCCCCTTATGCTCAGTTTTGGCACAAAACGTGCTTTTCGTGCATAGAATCGCCGCTTTTGCTCAGTTTTGGCACAAAACGTGCGTTTCGTGCACAGAATCGCCGCTTTTGCTCAGTTTTGGCACAAAACGTGCGTTCCACGCACCGAATTGCTCCTCGTTTCATAAAACGTGCGTTTCGTGCACAGAATCGCCGCTTTTGCTCAGTTTTGGATTAAAACCTGCGTTTCGTGCAGAGAATCGCCGCTTATGCTCAGTTTTGGCACAAAACGTGCTTTTCGTGCACAGAATCGCCGTTTTTGCTCAGTTTTGCAACAAAACGTGCGTTTCGTGCACAGAATCGCCGCTTTTGCTCAGTTTTGGCACAAAACGAGCGTTTCGTGCATAGAATCGCCGCTTTTGCTCAGTTTTGGCACAAAACGTGCGTTTCGTGCACAGAATCGCCGCTTTTGCTCAGTTTTGGCACAGAACGTGCGTTCCACGCACCGAATTGCTCCTCTTTTCATAAAACGTGCGTTTCGTGCACAGAATCGCCGCTTTTGCCCAGTTTTGGATAAAAACCTGCGTTTCGTGCAGAGAATCGCCGCTTATGCTCAGTTTTGGCACAAAACGTGCATTTCGAGCATAGAATCGCCGCTTTTGCTCAGTTTTGGCACAATACGGGTGTTTCGTGCACAGAATCGCCGCTTTTGTTCAGTTTTGGCGCAACACGTGCGTTTCGTGCACAGAATCGCCGCTTTTGGTCAGTTTTGGCACAAAACGTTCGTTTCGAGCCCAGAATCGCCGCTTTTGCTCAGTTTTGGCACAAAACGTGCGTTTCGTGCACAGAATCGTCGCTTTTGCTTAGTTTTGGCACAAATCCTGTGTTTCGTGCACAGAATCGCCGCTTTTGCCCAGTTTTGGCACAAAACGTGAGTTTTACGCTCCGAATTTCTCCTTTTGGCACATAACGTGCGCTTCGTGCACAGAATCGCCGCTTTTGCTCAGCTTTTGCACAATACGTGCGTTTCGTGCACAGAATCGCCGCTTTTGCTCAGTTTTGGCACAAAACGTGCGTTCCACGCTCCGAATTGCTCCTTTTGGCATAAAACGTGCGTTTCGTGCACAGAATCGCCGCTTTTGCCCAGTTTTGGATAAAAACCTGCGTTTCGTGCAGAGAATCGCCGCTTATGCTCAGTTTTGGCACAAAACGTGCATTTCGAGCATAGAATCGCCGCTTTTGCTCAGTTTTGGCACAATACGTGCGTTTCGTGCACAGAATCGCCGCGTTTGTTCAGTTTTGGCGCAACACGTGCGTTTCGTGCACAGAATCGCCGCTTTTGCTCAGTTTTGGCGGCAAAACGTGCATTTCGAGCATAGCATCGCCGCTTTTGCTCAGTTTTGGCACAAAACGTGCATCCGAGCATAGAATCGCCGCTTTTGTTCAGTTTTTTCACAATACGTGCGTTTCGTGCACAGGATCGCCGCTTTTGCTCAGTTTTGCAACAAAACGTGCGTTTCGTACACAGAATCGCCGTTTTTGCTCAGTTTCGCAACAAAACGTGCGTTTCGTGCACAGAATCGCCGCCTTTGCTCAATTTTGGCACAAAACGAGCGATTCGTATATAGAATCGCCGCTTTTGCTCAGTTTTGCAACAAAACGTGCGTTTCGTGCACAGAATCGCCGCTTTTGCTCAGTTTTGGCACAAAACGAGCGTTTTGTGCATAGAATCGCCGCTTTTGCTCAGTTTTGGCACAAAACGTGCGTTCCACGCACCGAATTATTCCTCTTGGCATAAAACATGCGTTTCGTGCATAAAATCGCCGCTTTTACTCAGTTTTGGCACAAAACGTGCGTGTTACTTTCCGATATTCTCCTTTTGGCACATGACGTGCGTTTCATGAACAGAATCGCCGCTTTTGCTCAGTTTTGGCACAAACCGTGCATTTCGAGCATAGAATCGCCGCTTTTGCTCAGTTTTGGCACAATACGTGCGTTTCGTGCACAGAATCGCCGCTTTTGCTCAGTTTTGGCACAAAACGTGCGTTTCGTGCACAGAATCGCCGCTTTTGCTCAGTTTTCGGCAAAACGTGCATTTCGAGCATAGAATCGCCGCTTTTGCTCAGTTTTGGCACAAAACGTGCTTTTCGTGCACAGAATCGCCGTTTTTGCTCAGTTTTGCAACAAAACGTGCGTTTCGTGCACAGAATCGCCGCTTTTGCTCAGTTTTGGCACAAAACGAGCGATTCGTGCATAGAATCGCCGCTTTTGCTCAGTTTTGGAACAAAACGTGCGTTTCGTGCTCAGAATCGCCGCTTTTGCTCAGTTTTGGCACAAATGCCGTGTTTCGTGCGCAGAATCCCCGCTTTTCCTCAGTTTTAGCACAAAACGTGCGTTTCGTGCACAGAATCGCCGCTTTTGCTCAGTTTCGGTACAAAACGTGCGTTCCACGCACCGAATTGCTCCTCTTGGCATAAAACGTGCGTTTCGTGCACAGAATCGCCGCTTTTGCTCAGTTTTGGCACAAAACGAGCATTTCGTGCATAGAATCGCCGCTTTTGCTCAGTTTTGGCACAAAACGTGCGTTTCGTGCACAGAATCGCCGCTTTTGCTCAGTTTTGGCACAAAACGTGCGTTCCACGCACCGAATTGCTCCTCTTTTCATAAAACGTGCGATTCGTGCACAGAATCGCCCCTTATGCTCAGTTTTGGCACAAAACGTGCTTTTCGTGCGTAGAATCGCCGCTTTTGCTCAGTTTTGGCACAAAACGTGCGTTTCGTGCACAGAATCGCCGCTTTTGCTCAGTTTTGGATTAAAACCTGCGTTTCGTGCAGAGAATCGCCGCTTATGCTCAGTTTTGGCACAAAACGTGCTTTTCGTGCACAGAATCGCCGTTTTTGCTCAGTTTTGCAACAAAACGTGCGTTTCGTGCACAGAATCGCCGCTTTTGCTCAGTTTTGGCACAAAACGAGCGTTTCGTGCATAGAATCGCCGCTTTTGCTCAGTTTTGGCACAAAACGTGCGTTTCGTGCACAGAATCGCCGCTTTTGCTCAGTTTTGGCACAAAAGGTGCGTTCCACGCACCGAATTGCTACTCTTGGCATAAAACGTGCGTTTCGTGCACAGAATCGCAGCTTTTGCTCAGTTTTGGATAAAAACCTGCGTTTCGTGCAGAGAATCGCCGCTTATGCTCAGTTTTGGCACAATACGTGCGTTTCGTGCACAGAATCGCCGCTTTTGCTCAGTTTTGGCACAAATCCTGTGTTTCGTGCACAGAATCGCAGCTTTTGCCCAGTTTTGGCACAAAACGTGCGTTTTACGCTCCGAATTTCTCCTTTTGGCACATAACGTGCGCTTCGAACACAGAATCGCCGCTTTTGCTCAGCTTTGGCACAATTCGTGCGTTTCGTGCACAGAATCGCCGCTTTTGCTCAGTTTTGGCACAAAACGAGCGTTTCGTTCATAGAATCGCAGCTTTTGCCCAGTTTTGGCACAAAACGTGCGTTTTGCGCTCCGAATTACTCCTTTTGGCACATAACGTGCGCTTCGTGCCGAGAATCGCCGCTTTTGCTCAGTTTTGGCACAAATCCTGTGTTTCGTGCTCAGAATCGCCGCTTTTGCTCAGTTTTGGCACAAATCCCGTGTTTCGTGCGCAGAATCGCCGCTTTTCCTCAGTTTTAGCACAAAACGTGCGTTTCGTGCACAGAATCGCCGCTTTTGCTCAGTTTTGGTACAAAACGTGCGTTCCACGCACCGAATTGCTCCTCTTGGCATAAAACGTGCGTTTCGTGCACAGAATCGCCGCTTTTGCTCAGTTTTGGATAAAAACCTGCGTTTCGTGCAGAGAATCGCCCCTTATGCTCAGTTTTGGCACAAAACGTGCTTTTCGTGCATAGAATCGCCGCTTTTGCTCAGTTTTTTCTCAATACGTGCGTTTCGTGCGCAGAATCGCCGCTTTTGCTCAGTTTTGATACAAAACGAGCGTTTCGTGAATAGAATCGCCGCTTTTACTCAGTTTTGGCACAAAACGTGCGTGTTACGCTACGAATTTCTCCTTTTGGCACATAACGTGCGTTTCGTGATCAGAATCGCCGCTTTTGCTCAGTTTTGGCACAAAACGTGCATTCGAGCATAGAATCGCCGCTTTTGTTCAGTTTTGGCACAAAACGTGCATTTCGAGCATAGAATCGTCGCTATTGCTCAGTTTTGGCACATTACGTGCATCTCGAGCACAGAATCGCCGCTTTTGCTCAGTTTTGGCACAAAACGTGCGTTTCGTGCAGAGAATCGCCGCTTATGCTCAGTTGTGACACAAAACGTGCATTTCGAGCATAGAATCGCCGCTTTTGCTCAGTTTTGGCACAATACGTGCATTTCGTGCACAGAATCGCCGCTTTTGCTCAGTTTTGGCGGCAAAACGTGCATTTCGAGCATAGAATCGCCGCTTTTGCTCAGTTTTGGCACAAAATGTGCATTTCGAGCATAGAATCGCCGCTTTTGCTCAGTTTTGGCACAAAACGTGCGTTTCGTGCACAGAATCGCCGGTTTTGCTCAGTTTTGGATAGAAACCTGCGTTTCGTGCACAGAATCGTCGCTTTTGCATAGTTTTGGCACAAATCCTGTGTTTCGTGCACAGAATCGCCGCTTTTGCTCAGTTTTGGCACAAAACGTGCGTTTCGTGCACAGAGTCGCCGCTTTTGCTCTGTTTTGGCACAAAACGTGCGTTTCGTGCAAAGAATCGCCGCTTTTGCTCAGTTTTGGCACAATACGTGCGTTTCGTGCACAGAATCGCCGCTTTTGCTCAGTTTTGCACAAAACGTGCATTTCGAGCATAGAATCGCCGCTTTTGCTCAGTTTTTTCTCAATACGTGCGTTTCGTGCACAGAATCGCCGCTTTTGCTCAGTTTTGATACAAAACGAGCGTTTCGTGAATAGAATAGCCGCTTTTACTCAGTTTTGGCACAAAACGTGCATTCGAGCATAGAATCGCCGCTTTTGCTCAGTTTTGCAACAAAACGTGCGTTTCGTACACAGAATCGCCGTTTTTGCTCAGTTTCGCAACAAAACGTGCGTTTCGTGCACAGAATCGCCGCTTTTGCTCAGTTTTGGCACAAAACGAGCGATTCGTATATAGAATCGCCGCTTTTGCTCAGTTTTGGAACAAAACGTGCGTTTCGTGCTCAGAATCGCCGCTTTTGCTCAGTTTTGGCACAAAACGTGCATTTCGAGCATAGAATCGCCGCTATTGCTCAGTTTTGGCACAATACGTGCATCTCGAGCATAGAATCGCCGCTTTTGCTCAGTTTTGGCACAAAACGTGCGTTTCGTGCAGAGAATCGCCGCTTATGCTCAGTTTTGGCACAAAACGTGCATTTCGAGCATAGAATCGCCGCTTTTGCTCAGTTTTGGCGGCAAAACGTGCATTTCGAGCATAGAATCGCCGCTTTTGCTCAGTTTTGGCACAAAATGTGCATTTCGAGCATAGAATCGCCGCTTTTGCTCAGTTTTGGCACAAAACGTGCGTTTCGTGCACAGAATCGTCGCTTTTGCTTAGATTTGGCACAAATCCTGTGTTTCGTGCACAGAATCGCCGCTTTTGCCCAGTTTTATCACAAAACGTGCGTTTTACGCTCCGAATTTCTCCTTTTGGCACATAACGTGCGCTTCGTGCACAGAATCGCCGCTTTTGCTCAGCTTTTGCACAAAACGTGCATTTCGAGCATAGAATCGCCGCTTTTGCTCAGTTTTGGCACAAAATGTGCATTTCGAGCATAGAATCGCCGCTTTTCCTCAGTTTTGGCACAAAACGAGCGTTTCGTTCATAGAATCGCCGCTTTTGCTCAGTTTTGGCACAAAACGTGCGTTCCACGCACCGAATTGCTCCTCATGGCATAAAACGTGCGTTTCGTGCACAGAATCGCCGGTTTTGCTCAGTTTTGGATAGAAACCTGCGTTTCGTGCACAGAATCGTCGCTTTTGCATAGTTTTGGCACAAATCCTGTGTTTCGTGCACAGAATCGCCGCTTTTGCTCAGTTTTGGCACAAAACGTGCGTTTCGTGCACAGAATCGCCGCTTTTGCTCTGTTTTGGCACAAAACGTGCGTTTCGTGCACAGAATCGCCGCTTTTGCTCAGTTTTGGCACAATACGTGCGTTTCGTGCACAGAATCGCCGCTTTTGCTCAGTTTTGCACAAAACGTGCATTTCGAGCATAGAATCGCCGCTTTTGCTCAGTTTTTTCTCAATACGTGCGTTTCGTGCACAGAATCGCCGCTTTTGCTCAGTTTTGATACAAAACGAGCGTCTCGTGAATAGAATCGCCGCTTTTACTCAGTTTTGGCACAAAACGTGCGTGTTACGCTCCGAATTTCTCCTTTTGGCACATAACGTGCGTTTCGTGATCAGAATCGCCGCTTTTGCTCAGTTTTGGCACAAAACGTGCATTCGAGCATAGAATCGCCGCTTTTGTTCAGTTTTGGCACAAAACGTGCATTTCGAGCATAGAATCGTCGCTATTGCTCAGTTTTGGCACATTACGTGCATCTCGAGCACAGAATCGCCGCTTTTGCTCAGTTTTGGCACAAAACGTGCGTTTCGTGCAGAGAATCGCCGCTTATGCTCAGTTTTGGCACAAAACGTGCATTTCGAGCATAGAATCGCCGCTTTTGCTCAGTTTTGGCACAATACGTGCATTTCGTGCACAGAATCGCCGCTTTTGCTCAGTTTTGGCGGCAAAACGTGCATTTCGAGCATAGAATCGCCGCTTTTGCTCAGTTTTGGCACAAAATGTGCATTTCGAGCATAGAATCGCCGCTTTTGCTCAGTTTTGGCACAAAACGAGCGTTTCGTTCATAGAATCGCCGCTTTTGCTCAGTTTTGGCACAAAACGTGCGTTCCACGCACCGAATTGCTCCTCATGGCATAAAACGTGCGTTTCGTGCACAGAATCGCCACTTTTGCTCAGTTTTGGCGGCAAAACGTGCATTTCGAGCATAGAATCGCCCCTTATGCTCAGTTTTGGCACAAAACGTGCGTTTCGTGCACAGAATCGTCGCTTTTGCTTAGTTTTGGCACAAATCCTGTGTTTCGTGCACAGAATCGCAGCTTTTGCCCAGTTTTGGCACAAAACGTGCGTTTTGCGCTCCGAATTACTCCTTTTGGCACATAACGTGCGCTTCGTGCACAGAATCGCCGCTTTTGCTCAGTTTTGGCACAAATCCTGTGTTTCGTGCTCGGAATCGCCGCTTTTGCTCAGTTTTGGCACAAATCCCGTGTTTCGTGCGCAGAATCGCCGCTTTTCCTCAGTTTTAGCACAAAACGTGCGTTTCGTGCACAGAATCGCCGCTTTTGCTCAGTTTTGGTACAAAACGTGCGTTCCACGCACCGAATTGCTCCTCTTGGCATAAAACGTGCGTTTCGTGCACAGAATCGCCGCTTTTGCTCAGTTTTGGCACAATACGTGCGTTTCGTGCACAGAATCGCCGCCTTTGCTCAGTTTTGGCACAAATCCTGTGTTTCGTGCACAGAATCGCAGCTTTTGCCCAGTTTTGGCACAAAACGTGCGTTTTACGCTCCGAATTTCTCCTTTTGGCACATAACGTGCGCTTCGAACACAGAATCGCCGCTTTTGCTCAGCTTTGGCACAATTCGTGCGTTTCGTGCACAGAATCGCCGCTTTTGCTCAGTTTTGGCACAAAACGAGCGTTTCGTTCATAGAATCGCAGCTTTTGCCCAGTTTTGGCACAAAACGTGCGTTTCGTGCAGAGAATCGCCGCTTATGCTCAGTTTTGGCACAAAACGTGCATTTCGAGCATAGAATCGCCCCTTATGCTCAGTTTTGGCACAAAACGTGCTTTTCGTGCATAGAATCGCCGCTTTTGCTCAGTTCTGGCACAAAACGTGCGTTTTGTGCACAGAATCGCCGCTTTTGCTCAGTTTTGGCACAAGACGTGCGTTCCACGCACCGAATTGCTACTCTTGGCATAAAACGTGCGTTTCGTGCACAGAATCGCAGCTTTTGCTCAGTTTTGGATAAAAACCTGCGTTTCGTGCAGAGAATCGCCGCTTATGCTCAGTTTTGGCACAATACGTGCGTTTCGTGCACAGAATCGCCGCTTTTGCTCAGTTTTGGCACAAATCCTGTGTTTCGTGCACAGAATCGCCGCTTTTGCTCAGCTTTGGCACAATTCGTGCGTTTCGTGCACAGAATCGCCGCTTTTGCTCAGTTTTGGCACAAAACGTGCGTTTCGTGCACAGAATCGCCGCTTTTGCTCAGTTTTGGCACAAATCCTGTATTTCGTGCACAGAATCGCCGCTTTTGCCCAGTTTTGGCACAAAACGTGCGTTTTACGCTCCGAATTTCTCCTTTTGGCACATAACGTGCGCTTCGTGCACAGAATCGCCGCTTTTGCTCAGTTTTGGTACAAAACGAGCGTTTCGTGAATAGAATCGCCGCTTTTACTCAGTTTTGGCACAAAACGTGCGTGTTACGCTCCGAATTTCTCCTTTTGGCACATAACGTGCGTTTCGTGATCAGAATCGCCGCTTTTGCTCAGTTTTGGCACAAAACGTGCATTCGAGCATAGAATCGCCGCTTTTGTTCAGTTTTGGCACAATACGTGCGTTTCGTGCACAGGATCGCCGATTTTGCTAAGTTTGCAACAAAACGTGCGTTTCGTACACAGTATCGCCGTTTTTGCTCAGTTTCGCAACAAAACGTGCGTTTCTTGCACAGAATCGCCGCTTTTGCTAAGTTTGCAACAAAACGTGCGTTTCGTAAAGAGAATCGCCGTTTTTGCTCAGCTTTTGCACAATAGGTGCGTTTCGTGCAGTGAATCGCCGCTTATGCTCAGTTTTGGCACAAAACGTGCATTTCGAGCATAGAATCGCCGCTTTTGCTCAGTTTTGGCACAATACGTGCGTTTCGTGCACAGAATCGCCGCTTTTGCTCAGTTTTGGCGGCAAAACGTGCATTTCGAGCATAGAATCGCCGCTTTTGCTCAGTTTTGGATAAAAACCTGCGTTTCGTGCAGAGAATCGCCGCTTATGCTCAGTTTTGGCACAAAACGAGCGTTTCGTGCATAGAATCGCCGCTTTTACTCATTTTTGGCACAAAACGTGCGTGTTACGCTCCGAATTTCTCCTTTTGGCACATAACGTGCGTTTCGTGATCAGAATCGCCGTTTTTACTCAGTTTTGCAACAAAACGTGCGTTTCGTGCACAGAATCGCCGCTTTTGTTTAGTTTTGGCGCAACACGTGCGTTTCGAGCACAGAATCTCCGCTTTTGCTCAGTTTTGGCACAAAACGTGCATTTCGAGCATAGAATCGCCGCTTTTGCTCAGTTTTGGCACAATACGTGAGTTTCGTGCACTGAATAGCCGCTTTTGCTCAGTTTTGGCACAAAACGAGCGTTTCGTGCATAGAATCACCGCTTTTGCTCAGTTTTGGCACAAAACGAGCGTTTCGTGCATAGAATCGCCGCTTTTACTCAGTTTTGGCAGAAAACGTGCGTGTTACGCTCCGAATTTCTCCTTTTGGCACATAACGTGCGTTTCGTGATCAGAATCGCCGCTTTTGCTCAGTTTTGGAACAAGACGTGCATTTGGAGCATAGAATCGCCGCTTTTGCTCAGTTTTGGAACAAGACGTGCATTTGGAGCATAGAATCGCCGCTTTTGCTCAGTTTTGGCACAAAACGTGCGTTCCACGCACCGAATTGCTCCTCTTGGCATAAAACGTGCGTTTCGGGCTTAAAATCGCCGCTTTTACTCAGTTTTGGCACAAAACGTGCGTGTTACGGTCCGATTTTCTCCTTTTGGCACATGACGTGCGTGTCGTGAACAGAATCGCCGCATTTGCTCAGTTTTGGCGCAAAACGTGCATTTCGAGCATAGAATCGCCGCTTTTGCTCAGTTTTGGCACAATACGTACGTTTCGTGCACAGAATCGCCGCTTTAGCTCAGTTTTGGCACAAAACGTGGGTTTCGTGCACAGAATCGTCGCGTTTGCTTAGTTTCGGCACAAATCCTGTGTTTCGTGCACAGAATCGCCGCTTTTGCCCAGTTTTGGCACAAAACGTGCGTTTTACGATCCGAATTTCTCCTTTTGGCACATAACGTGCGCTTCGCTGCACAGAATCGTCGCTTTTGCACAGCTTTGGCACAAAACGTGCATTTCGAGCACAGAATCGCCGCTTTTGCTCAGTTTTGGCACAAAACGCGCGTTTCGTGCATAGAATCGCCGCTTTTACTCAGTTTTGGCACAAAACGTGCGTTTCGTGCAGAGAATCGCCGCTTATGCTCAGTTTTGCAACAAAACGTGCGTTTCGTGCACAGAATCGCCGTTTTTGCTCAGTTTTGCAACAAAACGTGCGTTTCGTGCACAGAATCGCCGCTTTTGCTCAGTTTTGCACAAAACGAGCGTTTCGTGCATAGAATCGCCGCTTTTACTCAGTTTTGGCAAAAACGTGCGTGTTTCGCTGCGAATTTCTCCTTTTGGCACATAACGTGCGTTTCGTGATCAGAATCGCCACTTTTGCTCAGTTTTGGCACAAAACGTGCTTTTCGTGCATAGAATCGCCGCTTTTGCTCAGTTTTGGCACAAAACGTGCGTTTTGTGCACAGAATAGCCGCTTTTGCTCAGTTTTGCAACAAAACGTGCGTTTCGTGCACAGAATCGCCGTTTTTGCTCAGTTTTGCAACAAAACGTGCGTTTCGTGCACAGAATCGCCGCTTTTGCTCAGTTTTGGCACAAAACGTGCATTTCGAGCATAGAATCGCCGCTTTTGCTCAGTTTTGCAACAAAACGTGCGCTTCGTGCACAGAATCGCCGTTTTTGCTCAGTTTTGCTACAAAACGTGCGTTTCGTGCACAGAATCGCCGCTTTTGCTCAGTTTTGGCACAAAACGTGCATTTCGAGCATAGAATGGCCGCTTT
Source organism: Stelis phaeoptera (assembly GCA_943735885.1). Classification (NCBI taxonomy): domain Eukaryota; kingdom Metazoa; phylum Arthropoda; class Insecta; order Hymenoptera; family Megachilidae; genus Stelis; species Stelis phaeoptera. Next base: position 1,260,420 of record CALSEM010000130.1, read on the forward strand.
TGCTCAGTTTTGCAACAAAACGTGCGTTTCGTGCACAGAATCGCCGCTTTTGCTCAGTTTTGCACAAAACGAGCGTTTCGTGCATAGAATCGCCGCTTTTACTCAGTTTTGGCAAAAACGTGCGTGTTTCGCTGCGAATTTCTCCTTTTGGCACATAACGTGCGTTTCGTGATCAGAATCGCCACTTTTGCTCAGTTTTGGCACAAAACGTGCTTTTCGTGCATAGAATCGCCGCTTTTGCTCAGTTTTGGCACAAAACGTGCGTTTCGTGCACAGAATAGCCGCTTTTGCTCAGTTTTGCAACAAAACGTGCGTTTCGTGCACAGAATCGCCGTTTTTGCTCCGTTTTGCAACAAAACGTGCGTTTCGTGCACAGAATCGCCGCTTTTGCTCAGTTTTGGCACAAAACGTGCATTTCGAGCATAGAATCGCCGCTTTTGCTCAGTTTTGCAACAAAACGTGCGCTTCGTGCACAGAATCGCCGTTTTTGCTCAGTTTTGCTACAAAACGTGCGTTTCGTGCACAGAATCGCCGCTTTTGCTCAGTTTTGGCACAAAACGTGCATTTCGAGCATAGAATCGCCGCTTTTGCTCAGTTAATTCTCAATACGTGCGTTTCGTGAACAGAATCGCCGCTTTTGCTCAGTTTTGGTACAAAACGAGCGTTTCGTGAATAGAATCGCCGCTTTTACTCAGTTTTGGCACAATACGTGCATTTCGAGCATAGAATCGCCGCTATTGCTCAGTTTTGGCACAATACGTGCGTTTCGTGAATAGAATCACCGCTTTTGCTCAGTTTTGGCACAAAACGAGCGTTTCGTGCATAGAATCGCCGCTTTTACTCATTTTTGGCACAAAACGTGCGTGTTTCGCTGCGAATTTCTCCTTTTGGCACATAACGTGCGTTTCGTGATCAGAATCGCCACTTTTGCTCAGTTTTGGCACAAAACGTGCTTTTCGTGCATAGAATCGCCGCTTTTGCTCAGTTTTGGCACAAAACGTGCGTTTCGTGCACAGAATAGCCGCTTTTGCTCAGTTTTGCAACAAAACGTGCGTTTCGTGCACAGAATCGCCGTTTTTGCTCCGTTTTGCAACAAAACGTGCGTTTCGTGCACAGAATCGCCGCTTTTGCTCAGTTTTGGCACAAAACGTGCACTTCGAGCATAGAATCGCCGCTTTTGCTCAGTTTTGCAACAAAACGTGCGCTTCGTGCACAGAATCGCCGTTTTTGCTCAGTTTTGCTACAAAACGTGCGTTTCGTGCACAGAATCGCCGCTTTTGCTCAGTTTTGGCACAAAACGTGCATTTCGAGCATAGAATCGCCGCTTTTGCTCAGTTTTGGCACAAAACGTGCGTTTCGTGCACAGAATCGCCGCTTTTGTTAAGTTTTGGCGCATCACGTGCGATTCGTGCACAGAATCGCCGCTTTTGCTCAGTTTTGGCACAAAACGTGCATTTCGAGCATAGAATCGCCGCTTTTGCCCAGTTTTGGCACAATACTTGCGTTTCGTGCACAGAATCGCCGCATTTGCTCAGTTTTGGATAAAAACCTGCGTTTCGTGCAGAGAATCGCCGCTTATGCTCTGTTTTGGCACAAAACGTGCTTTTCGTGCATAGAATCGCCGCTTTTGCTCAGTTTTGGCACAAAACGTGACTTTCGTGCACAGAATCGCCACTTTTGCTCAGTTTTGGATAGAAACCTGCGTTTCGTGCACAGAATCATCGCTTTTGCTTAGTTTTGGCACAAATCATGTGTTTCGTGCACAGAATCGCCGCTTTTGCTCAGTTTTGGCACAAAACGTGCGTTCCACGCACCGAATTGCTCCTCATGGCATAAAACGTGTGTTTCGTGCACAGAAACGCCGATTTTGCTCAGTTTTGGATAGAAACCTGCGTTTCGTGCACAGAATCGTCGCTTTTGCTTAGTTTTGGCACAAATCCTGTGTTTCGTGCACAGAATCGCCGCTTTTGCTCAGTTTTGGCACAAAACGTGCGTTGCGTGCACAGAATCGCCGCTTTTGCTCAGTTTTGGCACAAAACGAGCGTTTCGTGCATAGAATCGCCGCTTTTGCTCAGTTTTGGCACAAAACGAGCGTTTCGTGCACAGAATCGCCGCTTTTGCTCAGTTTTGGCACAAAACGTGCGTTTCGTGCATAAAATCGCCGCTTTTGCTCAGTTTTGGCACAAAACGTGCGTTTTACGCTCCGAATTTCTCCTTTTGGCACATAACGTGCGTTTCGTGCACAGAATCGCCGCTTTTGCTCAGTTTTGGATAAAAACCTGCGTTTCGTGCAGAGAATCGTCGCTTATGCTCAGTTTTGGCACAAAACGTGCGTTTCGTGCACAGAATCGTCGCTTTTGCTTAGTTTTGGCACAAATCCTGTGTTTCGTGCACAGAATCGCCGCTTTTGCTCAGTTTTGGCACAAATCCTGTGTTTCGTGCACAGAATCGCCGCTTTTGCTCAGTTTTGGCACAAAACGTGCGTTGCGTGCACAGAATCGCCGCTTTAGCTCAGGTTTGGCACAAAACGTGCGTTTCGTGCACAGAATCGCCGCATTTGCTCAGTTTTGGCACAAAACGTGCGTTCCACCCACCGAATTGCTACTCTTGGCATAAAACGTGCGTTTCGTGCACAGAATCGCCGCTTTTGCTCAGTTTTGGATAAAAACCTGCGTTTCGTGCAGAGAATCGCCGCTTTTGCTCAGTTTTGCAACAAAACGTGCGCTTCGTGCACAGAATCGCCGTTTTTGCTCAGTTTTGCTACAAAACGTGCGTTTCGTGCACAGAATCGCCGCTTTTGCTCAGTTTTGGCACAAAACGTGCATTTCGAGCATAGAATCGCCGCTTTTGCCCAGTTTTGGCACAATACTTGCGTTTCGTGCACAGAATCGCCGCATTTGCTCAGTTTTGGATAAAAACCTGCATTTCGAGCATAGCATCGCCGCTTTTGCTCAGTTTTGGAACAATACGTTCGTTTCGTGCATAGAATCGCCGCTTTTGCTCAGTTTCGGCACAAAACGAGCGTTTCGTGCATAGAATCGCCTCTTTTATTCTGTTTTGGCACAAAACGTGCGTGGTACGCTCCGAATTTCTCCTTTTGTCACATAACGTGCGTTTCGTGCACAGAATAGCCGCTTTTGCTCAGTTTTGGCACAAAATGTGCATTTCGAGCATAGAATCGCCGCTTTTGCTCAGTTTTGGCACAAAACGTGCGTTTCGTGCACAGAATCGTCGCTTTTGCTTAGATTTGGCACAAATCCTGTGTTTCGTGCACAGAATCGCCGCTTTTGCCCAGTTTTATCACAAAACGTGCGTTTTACGCTCCGAATTTCTGCTTTTGGCACATAACGTGCGCTTCGTGCACAGAATCGCCGCTTTTGCTCAGCTTTTGCACAAAACGTGCATTTCGAGCATAGAATCGCCGCTTTTGCTCAGTTTTGGCACAAAATGTGCATTTCGAGCATAGAATCGCCGCTTTTCCTCAGTTTTGGCACAAAACGAGCGTTTCGTTCATAGAATCGCCGCTTTTGCTCAGTTTTGGCACAAAACGTGCGTTCCACGCACCGAATTGCTCCTCATGGCATAAAACGTGCGTTTCGTGCACAGAATCGCCGGTTTTGCTCAGTTTTGGATAGAAACCTGCGTTTCGTGCACAGAATCGTCGCTTTTGCATAGTTTTGGCACAAATCCTGTGTTTCGTGCACAGAATCGCCGCTTTTGCTCAGTTTTGGCACAAAACGTGCGTTTCGTGCACAGAATCGCCGCTTTTGCTCTGTTTTGGCACAAAACGTGCGTTTCGTGCACAGAATCGCCGCTTTTGCTCAGTTTTGGCACAATACGTGCGTTTCGTGCACAGAATCGCCGCTTTTGCTCAGTTTTGCACAAAACGTGCATTTCGAGCATAGAATCGCCGCTTTTGCTCAGTTTTTTTCTCAATACGTGCGTTTCGTGCACAGAATCGCCGCTTTTGCTCAGTTTTGATACAAAACGAGCGTCTCGTGAATAGAATCGCCGCTTTTACTCAGTTTTGGCACAAAACGGGCGTGTTACGCTCCGAATTTCTCCTTTTGGCACATAACGTGCGTTTCGTGATCAGAATCGCCGCTTTTGCTCAGTTTTGGCACAAAACGTGCATTCGAGCATAGAATCGCCGCTTTTGTTCAGTTTTGGCACAAAACGTGCATTTCGAGCATAGAATCGTCGCTATTGCTCAGTTTTGGCACATTACGTGCATCTCGAGCACAGAATCGCCGCTTTTGCTCAGTTTTGGCACAAAACGTGCTTTTCGTGCATAGAATCGCCGCTTTTGCTCAGTTCTGGCACAAAACGTGCATTTCGTGCACAGAATCGCCGCTTTTGCTCAGTTTTGGCGGCAAAACGTGCATTTCGAGCATAGAATCGCCGCTTTTGCTCAGTTTTGGCACAAAATGTGCATTTCGAGCATAGAATCGCCGCTTTTGCTCAGTTTTGGCACAAAACGAGCGTTTCGTTCATAGAATCGCCGCTTTTGCTCAGTTTTGGCACAAAACGTGCGTTCCACGCACCGAATTGCTCCTCATGGCATAAAACGTGCGTTTCGTGCACAGAATCGCCGCTTTTGCTCAGTTTTGGCGGCAAAACGTGCATTTCGAGCATAGAATCGCCCCTTATGCTCAGTTTTGGCACAAAACGTGCGTTTCGTGCACAGAATCGTCGCTTTTGCTTAGTTATGGCACAAATCCTGTGTTTCGTGCACAGAATCGCAGCTTTTGCCCAGTTTTGGCACAAAACGTGCGTTTTGCGCTCCGAATTACTCCTTTTGGCACATAACGTGCGCTTCGTGCACAGAATCGCCGCTTTTGCTCAGTTTTGGCACAAATCCTGTGTTTCGTGCTCAGAATCGCCGCTTTTGCTCAGTTTTGGCACAAATCCCGTGTTTCGTGCGCAGAATCGCCGCTTTTCCTCAGTTTTAGCACAAAACGTGCGTTTCGTGCACAGAATCGCCGCTTTTGCTCAGTTTTGGTACAAAACGTGCGTTCCACGCACCGAATTGCTCCTCTTGGCATAAAACGTGCATTTCGAGCATAGAATCGTCGCTATTGCTCAGTTTTGGCACATTACGTGCATCTCGAGCACAGAATCGCCGCTTTTGCTCAGTTTTGGCACAAAACATGCGTTTCGTGCAGAGAATCGCCGCTTATGCTCAGTTTTGGCACAAAACGTGCATTTCGAGCATAGAATCGCCCCTTATGCTCAGTTTTGGCACAAAACGTGCTTTTCGTGCATAGAATCGCCGCTTTTGCTCAGTTCTGGCACAAAACGTGCGTTTTGTGCACAGAATCGCCGCTTTTGCTCAGTTTTGGCACAAGACGTGCGTTCCACGCACCGAATTGCTACTCTTGGCATAAAACGTGCGTTTCGTGCACAGAATCGCAGCTTTTGCTCAGTTTTGGATAAAAACCTGCGTTTCGTGCAGAGAATCGCCGCTTATGCTCAGTTTTGGCACAATACGTGCGTTTCGTGCACAGAATCGCCGCTTTTGCTCAGTTTTGGCACAAATCCTGTGTTTCGTGCACAGAATCGCAGCTTTTGCCCAGTTTTGGCACAAAACGTGCGTTTTACGCTCCGAATTTCTCCTTTTGGCACATAACGTGCGCTTCGTACACAGAATCGCCGCTTTTGCTCAGCTTTGGCACAATTCGTGCGTTTCGTGCACAGAATCGCCGCTTTTGCTCAGTTTTGCACAAAACGTGCATTTCGAGCATAGAATCGCCGCTTTTGCTCAGTTTTTTCTCAATACGTGCGTTTCGTGCACAGAATCGCCGCTTTTGCTCAGTTTTGATACAAAACGAGCGTTTCGTGAATAGAATCGCCGCTTTTACTCAGTTTTGGCACAAAACGTGCATTCGAGCATAGAATCGCCGCTTTTGCTCAGTTTTGCAACAAAACGTGCGTTTCGTACACAGAATCGCCGTTTTTGCTCAGTTTCGCAACAAAACGTGCGTTTCGTGCACAGAATCGCCGCTTTTGCTCAGTTTTGGCACAAAACGAGCGATTCGTATATAGAATCGCCGCTTTTGCTCAGTTTTGGAACAAAACGTGCGTTTCGTGCTCAGTATCGCCGCTTTTGCTCAGTTTTGGCACAAAACGTGCATTTCGAGCATAGAATCGCCGCTATTGCTCAGTTTTGGCACAATACGTGCATCTCGAGCATAGAATGGCCGCTTTTGCTCAGTTTTGGCACAAAACGTGCGTTTCGTGCACAGAATCGCCGCTTTTGCTCAGTTTTGGATAGAAACCTGCGTTTCGTGACCAGAATCGTCGCTTTTGCATAGTTTTGGCACAAATCCTGTGTTTCGTGCACAGAATAACCGCTTTTGCTCAGTTTTGGCACAAAACGTGCGTTTCGTGCACAGAATCGCCGCTTTTGCTCAGTTTTGGTACAAAACGAGCGTTTCGTGAATAGAATCGCCGCTTTTACTCAGTTTTGGCACAAAACGTGCGTGTTACGCTCCGAATTTCTCCTTTTGGCACATAACGTGCGTTTCGTGATCAGAATCGCCGCTTTTGCTCAGTTTTGGCACAAAACGTGTATTCGAGCATAGAATCGCCGCTTTTGTTCAGTTTTGGCACAATACGTGCGTTTCGTGCACAGGATCGCCGATTTTGCTAAGTTTGCAACAAAACGTGCGTTTCGTACACAGTATCGCCGTTTTTGCTCAGTTTCGCAACAAAACGTGCGTTTCTTGCACAGAATCGCCGCTTTTGCTAAGTTTGCAACAAAACGTGCGTTTCGTAAAGAGAATCGCCGTTTTTGCTCAGCTTTTGCACAATAGGTGCGTTTCGTGCAGTGAATCGCCGCTTATGCTCAGTTTTGGCACAAAACGTGCATTTCGAGCATAGAATCGCCGCTTTTGCTCAGTTTTGGCACAATACGTGCGTTTCGTGCACAGAATCGCCGCTTTTGCTCAGTTTTGGCGGCAAAACGTGCATTTCGAGCATAGAATCGCCGCTTTTGCTCTGTTTTGGCACAAAATGTGCATTTCGAGCATAGAATCGCCGCTTTTGCTCAGTTTTGGCACAAAACGTGCGTTTCGTGCACAGAATCGTCGCTTTTGCTTAGATTTGGCACAAATCCTGTGTTTCGTGCACAGAATCGCCGCTTTTGCCCAGTTTTATCACAAAACGTGCGTTTTACGCTCCGAATTTCTCCTTTTGGCACATAACGTGCGCTTCGTGCACAGAATCGCCGCTTTTGCTCAGCTTTTGCACAAAACGTGCATTTCGAGCATAGAATCGCCGCTTTTGCTCAGTTTTTTCTCAATACGTGCGTTTCGTGCACAGAATCGCCGCTTTTGCTCAGTTTTGATACAAAACGAGCGTCTCGTGAATAGAATCGCCGCTTTTACTCAGTTTTGGCACATTACGTGCATCTCGAGCACAGAATCGCCGCTTTTGCTCAGTTTTGGCACAAAACGTGCGTTTCGTGCAGAGAATCGCCGCTTATGCTCAGTTTTGGCACAAAACGTGCATTTCGAGCATAGAATCGCCGCTTTTGCTCAGTTTTGGCGGCAAAACGTGCATTTCGAGCATAGAATCGCCGCTTTTGCTCAGTTTTGGCACAAGACGTGCGTTCCACGCACCGAATTGCTACTCTTGGCATAAAACGTGCGTTTCGTGCACAGAATCGCAGCTTTTGCTCAGTTTTGGATAAAAACCTGCGTTTCGTGCAGAGAATCGCCGCTTATGCTCAGTTTTGGCACAATACGTGCGTTTCGTGCACAGAATCGCCGCTTTTGCTCAGTTTTGGCACAAATCCTGTGTTTCGTGCACGGAATCGCAGCTTTTGCCCAGTTTTGGCACAAAACCTGCGTTTTACGCTCCGAATTTCTCCTTTTGGCACATAACGTGCGCTTCGTACACAGAATCGCCGCTTTTGCTCAGCTTTGGCACAATTCGTGCGTTTCGTGCACAGAATCGCCGCTTTTGCTCAGTTTTGGCACAAAACGTGCGTTTCGTGCACAGAATCGTCGCTTTTGCTTAGTTTTGGCACAAATCCTGTGTTTCGTGCACAGAATCGCCGCTTTTGCTCAGCTTTGGCACAATTCGTGCGTTTCGTGCACAGAATCGCCGCTTTTGCTCAGTTTTGGCACAAAACGTGCGTTTCGTGCACAGAATCGCCGCTTTTGCTCAGTTTTGGCACAAATCCTGTATTTCGTGCACAGAATCGCCGCTTTTGCCCAGTTTTGGCACAAAACGTGCGTTTTACGCTCCGAATTTCTCCTTTTGCACATAACGTGCGCTTCGTGCGCAGAATAGCCGCTTTTGCTCAGCTTTTGCACAATACGTGCGTTTCGTGCAGAGAATCGCCGCTTATGCTCAGTTTTGGCACAAAACGTGCATTTCGAGCATAGAATCGCCGCTTTTGCTCAGTTTTGGCACAAAACGAGCGTTTCGTTCATAGAATCGCCGCTTTTGCTCAGTTTTGGCACAAAACGTGCGTTCCACGCACCGAATTGCTCCTCATGGCATAAAACGTGCGTTTCGTGCACAGAATCGCCGGTTTTGCTCAGTTTTGGATAGAAACCAGCGTTTCGTGCACAGAATCGTCGCTTTTGCATAGTTTTGGCACAAATCCTGTGTTTCGTGCACAGAATCGCCGCTTTTGCTCAGTTTTGGCACAAAACGTGCGTTTCGTGCACAGAATCGCCGCTTTTGCTCAGTTTTGATACAAAACGAGCGTTTCGTGAATAGAATCGCCGCTTTTACTCAGTTTTGGCACAAAACGTGCATTCGAGCATAGAATCGCCGCTTTTGCTCAGTTTTGCAACAAAACGTGCGTTTCGTACACAGAATCGCCGTTTTTGCTCAGTTTCGCAACAAAACGTGCGTTTCGTGCACAGAATCGCCGCTTTTGCTCAGTTTTGGCACAAAACGAGCGATTCGTATATAGAATCGCCGCTTTTGCTCAGTTTTGGAACAAAACGTGCGTTTCGTGCTCAGAATCGCCGCTTTTGCTCAGTTTTGGCACAAAACGTGCATTTCGAGCATAGAATCGCCGCTATTGCTCAGTTTTGGCACAATACGTGCATCTCGAGCATAGAATCGCCGCTTTTGCTCAGTTTTGGCACAAAACGTGCGTTTCGTGCACAGAATCGCCGCTTTTGCTCAGTTTTGGATAGAAACCTGCGTTTCGTGCACAGAATCGTCGCTTTTGCATAGTTTTGGCACAAATCCTGTGTTTCGTCCACAGAATAACCGCTTTTGCTCAGTTTTGGCACAAAACGTGCGTTTCGTGCACAGAATCGCCGCTTTTGCTCAGTTTTGGTACAAAACGAGCGTTTCGTGAATAGAATCGCCGCTTTTACTCAGTTTTGGCACAAAACGTGCGTGTTACGCTCCGAATTTCTCCTTTTGGCACATAACGTGCGTTTCGTGATCAGAATCGCCGCTTTTGCTCAGTTTTGGCACAAAACGTGCATTCGAGCATAGAATCGCCGCTTTTGTTCAGTTTTGGCACAATACGTGCGTTTCGTGCACAGAATCGCCGCTTTTGCTCAGTTTTGGATAGAAACCTGCGTTTCGTGCACAGAATCGTCGCTTTTGCATAGTTTTGGCACAAATCCTGTGTTTCGTCCACAGAATAACCGCTTTTGCTCAGTTTTGGCACAAAACGTGCGTTTCGTGCACAGAATCGCCGCTTTTGCTCAGTTTTGGTACAAAACGAGCGTTTCGTGAATAGAATCGCCGCTTTTACTCAGTTTTGGCACAAAACGTGCGTGTTACGCTCCGAATTTCTCCTTTTGGCACATAACGTGCGTTTCGTGATCAGAATCGCCGCTTTTGCTCAGTTTTGGCACAAAACGTGCATTCGAGCATAGAATCGCCGCTTTTGTTCAGTTTTGGCACAATACGTGCGTTTCGTGCACAGGATCGCCGATTTTGCTAAGTTTGCAACAAAACGTGCGTTTCGTACACATTATCGCCGTTTTTGCTCAGTTTCGCAACAAAACGTGCGTTTCTTGCACAGAATCGCCGCTTTTGCTAAGTTTGCAACAAAACGTGCGTTTCGTAAAGAGAATCGCCGTTTTTGCTCAGCTTTTGCACAATAGGTGCGTTTCGTGCAGTGAATCGCCGCTTATGCTCAGTTTTGGCACAAAACGTGCATTTCGAGCATAGAATCGCCGCTTTTGCTCAGTTTTGGCACAATACGTGCGTTTCGTGCACAGAATCGCCGCTTTTGCTCAGTTTTGGCGGCAAAACGTGCATTTCGAGCATAGAATCGCCGCTTTTGCTCAGTTTTGGCACAAAATGTGCATTTCGAGCATAGAATCGCCGCTTTTGCTCAGTTTTGGCACAAAACGTGCGTTTCGTGCACAGAATCGTCGCTTTTGCTTAGATTTGGCACAAATCCTGTGTTTCGTGCACAGAACCGCCGCTTTTGCCCAGTTTTATCACAAAACGTGCGTTTTACGCTCCGAATTTCTCCTTTTGGCACATAACGTGCGCTTCGTGCACAGAATCGCCGCTTTTGCTCAGCTTTTGCACAAAACGTGCATTTCGAGCATAGAATCGCCGCTTTTGCTCAGTTTTGGCACAAAATGTGCATTTCGAGCATAGAATCGCCGCTTTTCCTCAGTTTTGGCACAAAACGAGCGTTTCGTTCATAGAATCGCCGCTTTTGCTCAGTTTTGGCACAAAACGTGCGTTCCACGCACCGAATTGCTCCTCATGGCATAAAACGAGCGTTTCGTGCACAGAATCGCCGGTTTTGCTCAGTTTTGGATAGAAACCTGCGTTTCGTGCACAGAATCGTCGCTTTTGCATAGTTTTGGCACAAATCCTGTGTTTCGTGCACAGAATCGCCGCTTTTGCTCAGTTTTGGCACAAAACGTGCGTTTCGTGCACAGAATCGCCGCTTTTGCTCTGTTTTGGCACAAAACGTGCGTTTCGTGCACAGAATCGCCGCTTTTGCTCAGTTTTGGCACAATACGTGCGTTTCGTGCACAGAATCGCCGCTTTTGCTCAGTTTTGCACAAAACGTGCATTTCGAGCGTAGAATCGCCGCTTTTGCTCAGTTTTTTCTCAATACGTGCGTTTCGTGCACAGAATCGCCGCTTTTGCTCAGTTTTGATACAAAACGAGCGTCTCGTGAATAGAATCGCCGCTTTTACTCAGTTTTGGCACAAAACGTGCGTGTTACGCTCCGAATTTCTCCTTTTGGCACATAACGTGCGTTTCGTGATCAGAATCGCCGCTTTTGCTCAGTTTTGGCACAAAACGTGCATTCGAGCATAGAATCGCCGTTTTTGTTCAGTTTTGGCACAAAACGTGCATTTCGAGCATAGAATCGTCGCTATTGCTCAGTTTTGGCACATTACGTGCATCTCGAGCACAGAATCGCCGCTTTTGCTCAGTTTTGGCACAAAACGTGCGTTTCGTGCAGAGAATCGCCGCTTATGCTCAGTTTTGGCAGAAAACGTGCATTTCGAGCATAGAATCGCCGCTTTTGCTCAGTTTTGGCACAAAACGTGCGTTTCGTGCACAGAATCGCCGCTTTTGCTCTGTTTTGGCACAAAACGTGCATTTCGAGCATAGAATCGCCGCTTTTGCTCAGTTTTGGCACAAAATGTGCATTTCGAGCATAGAATCGCCGCTTTTGCTCAGTTTTGGCACAAAACGAGCGTTTCGTTCATAGAATCGCCGCTTTTGCTCAGTTTTGGCACAAAACGTGCGTTCCACGCACCGAATTGCTCCTCATGGCATAAAACGTGCGTTTCGTGCACAGAATCGCCGCTTTTGCTCAGTTTTGGCGGCAAAACGTGCATTTCGAGCATAGAATCGCCCCTTATGCTCAGTTTTGGCACAAAACGTGCGTTTCGTGCACAGAATCGTCGCTTTTGCTTAGTTTTGGCACAAATCCTGTGTTTCGTGCACAGAATCGCAGCTTTTGCCCAGTTTTGGCACAAAACGTGCGTTTTGCGCTCCGAATTACTCCTTTTGGCACATAACGTGCGCTTCGTGCACAGAATCGCCGCTTTTGCTCAGTTTTGGCACAAATCCTGTGTTTCGTGCTCGGAATCGCCGCTTTTGCTCAGTTTTGGCACAAATCCCGTGTTTCGTGCGCAGAATCGCCGCTTTTCCTCAGTTTTAGCACAAAACGTGCGTTTCGTGCACAGAATCGCCGCTTTTGCTCAGTTTTGGTACAAAACGTGCGTTCCACGCACCGAATTGCTCCTCTTGGCATAAAACGTGCGTTTCGTGCACAGAATCGCCGCTTTTGCTCAGTTTTGGATAAAAACCTGCGTTTCGTGCAGAGAATCGCCCCTTATGCTCAGTTTTGGCACAAAACGTGCTTTTCGTGCATAGAATCGCCGCTTTTGCTCAGTTCTGGCACAAAACGTGCGTTTTGTGCACAGAATCGCCGCTTTTGCTCAGCTTTGGCACTATTCGTGCGTTTCGTGCACAGAATCGCCGCTTTTGCTCAGTTTTGGCACAAAACGTGCGTTTCGTGCACAGAATCGTCGCTTTTGCTTAGTTTTGGCACAAATCCTGTGTTTCGTGCACAGAATCGCCGCTTTTGCTCAGCTTTGGCACAATTCGTGCGTTTCGTGCACAGAATCGTCGCTTTTGCTCAGTTTTGGCACAAAACGTGCGTTTCGTGCACAGAATCGCCGCTTTTGCTCTGTTTTGGCACAAAACGTGCGTTTCGTGCAAAGAATCGCCGCTTTTGCTCAGTTTTGGCACAATACGTGCGTTTCGTGCACTGAATCGCCGCTTTTGCTCAGTTTTGCACAAAACGTGCATTTCGAGCATAGAATCGCCGCTTTTGCTCAGTTTTTTCTCAATACGTGCGTTTCGTGCACAGAATCGCCGCTTTTGCTCAGTTTTGGCACAAATCCTGTATTTCGTGCACAGAATCGCCGCTTTTGCCCAGTTTGGCAGAAAACGTGCGTTTTACGCTCCGAATTTCTCCTTTTGGCACATAACGTGCGCTTCGTGCACAGAATCGCCGCTTTTGCTCAGCTTGTGCACAATACGTGCGTTTCGTGCAGAGAATCGCCGCTTATGCTCAGTTTTGGCACAAAACGTGCATTTCGAGCATAGAATCGCCGCTTTTGCTCAGTTTTGGCACAAAACGAGCGTTTCGTTCATAGAATCGCCGCTTTTGCTCAGTTTTGGCACAAAACGTGCGTTCCACGCACCGAATTGCTCCTCATGGCATAAAACGTGCGTTTCGTGCACAGAATCGCCGGTTTTGCTCAGTTTTGGATAGAAACCTGCGTTTCGTGCACAGAATCGTCGCTTTTGCATAGTTTTGGCACAAATCCTGTGTTTCGTGCACAGAATCGCCGCTTTTGCTCAGTTTTGGCACAAAACGTGCGTTTCGTGCACAGAATCGCCGCTTTTGCTCTGTTTTGGCACAAAACGTGCGTTTCGTGCAAAGAATCGCCGCTTTTGCTCAGTTTTGGAACAATACGTGCGTTTCGTGCACAGAATCGCCGCTTTTGCTCAGTTTTGCACAAAACGTGCATTTCGAGCATAGAATCGCCGCTTTTGCTCAGTTTTTTCTCAATACGTGCGTTTCGTGCACAGAATCGCCGCTTTTGCTCAGTTTTGATACAAAACGAGCGTTTCGTGAATAGAATCGCCGCTTTTACTCAGTTTTGGCACAAAACGTGCATTCGAGCATAGAATCGCCGCTTTTGCTCAGTTTTGCAACAAAACGTGCGTTTCGTACACAGAATCGCCGCTTTTGCTCAGTTTTGGATAGAAACCTGCGTTTCGTGCACAGAATCGTCGCTTTTGCATAGTTTTGGCACAAATCCTGTGTTTCGTGCACAGAATAACCGCTTTTGCTCAGTTTTGGCACAAAACGTGCGTTTCGAGCATAGAATCGCCGCTATTGCTCAGTTTTGGCACAATACGTGCATCTCGAGCATAGAATCGCCGCTTTTGCTCAGTTTCGCAACAAAACGTGCGTTTCGTGCACAGAATCGCCGCTTTTGCTCAGTTTTGGATAGAAACCTGCGTTTCGTGCACAGAATCGTCGCTTTTGCTCAGTTTTGGAACAAAACGTGCGTTTCGTGCTCAGAATCGCCGCTTTTGCTCAGTTTTGGCACAAAACGTGCATTTCGAGCATAGAATCGCCGCTATTGCTCAGTTTTTGCACAATACGTGCATCTCGAGCATAGAATCGCCGCTTTTGCTCAGTTTTGGCACAAAACGTGCGTTTCGTGCACAGAATCGCCGCTTTTGCTCAGTTTTGGATAGAAACCTGCGTTTCGTGCACAGAATCGTCGCTTTTGCATAGTTTTGGCACAAATCCTGTGTTTCGTGCACAGAATAACCGCTTTTGCTCAGTTTTGGCACAAAACGTGCGTTTCGTGCACAGAATCGCCGCTTTTGCTCAGTTTTGGTACAAAACGAGCGTTTCGTGAATAGAATCGCCGCTTTTACTCAGTTTTGGCACAAAACGTGCGTGTTACGCTCCGAATTTCTCCTTTTGGCACATAACGTGCGTTTCGTGATCAGATTCGCCGCTTTTGCTCAGTTTTGGCACAAAACGTGCATTCGAGCATAGAATCGCCGCTTTTGTTCAGTTTTGGCACAATACGTGCGTTTCGTGCACAGAATCGCCGCTTTTGCTCAGTTTTGCACAAAACGTGCATTTCGAGCATAGAATCGCCGCTTTTGCTCAGTTTTTTCTCAATACGTGCGTTTCGTGCACAGAATCGCCGCTTTTGCTCAGTTTTGGCACAAATCCTGTATTTCGTGCACAGAATCGCCGCTTTTGCCCAGTTTGGCACAAAACGTGCGTTTTACGCTCCGAATTTCTCCTTTTGGCACATAACGTGCGCTTCGTGCACAGAATCGCCGCTTTTGCTCAGCTTTTGCACAATACGTGCGTTTCGTGCAGAGAATCGCCGCTTATGCTCAGTTTTGGCACAAAACGTGCATTTCGAGCATAGAATCGCCGCTTTTGCTCAGTTTTGGCACAAAACGAGCGTTTCGTTCATAGAATCGCCGCTTTTGCTCAGTTTTGGCACAAAACGTGCGTTCCACGCACCGAATTGCTCCTCATGGCATAAAACGTGCGTTTCGTGCACAGAATCGCCGGTTTTGCTCAGTTTTGGATAGAAACCTGCGTTTCGTGCACAGAATCGTCGCTTTTGCATAGTTTTGGCACAAATCCTGTGTTTCGTGCACAGAATCGCCGCTTTTGCTCAGTTTTGGCACAAAACGTGCGTTTCGTGCACAGAATCGCCGCTTTTGCTCAGTTTTGGCACAATACGTGCGTTTCGTGCACAGAATCGCCGCTTTTGCTCAGTTTTGCACAAAACGTGCATTTCGAGCATAGAATCGCCGCTTTTGCTCAGTTTTTTCTCAATACGTGCGTTTCGTGCACAGAATCGCCGCTTTTGCTCAGTTTTGATACAAAACGAGCGTTTCGTGAATAGAATCGCCGCTTTTACTCAGTTTTGGCACAAAACGTGCATTCGTGCATAGAATCGCCGCTTTTGCTCAGTTTTGCAACAAAACGTGCGTTTCGTACACAGAATCGCCGCTTTTGCTCAGTTTTGGATAGAAACCTGCGTTTCGTGCACAGAATCGTCGCTTTTGCATAGTTTTGGCACAAATCCTGTGTTTCGTGCACAGAATAACCGCTTTTGCTCAGTTTTGGCACAAAACGTGCGTTTCGAGCATAGAATCGCCGCTATTGCTCAGTTTTGGCACAATACGTGCATCTCGAGCATAGAATCGCCGCTTTAGCTCAGTTTCGCAACAAAACGTGCGTTTCGTGCACAGAATCGCCGGTTTTGCTCAGTTTTGGATAGAAACCTGCGTTTCGTGCACAGAATCGTCGCTTTTGCATAGTTTTGGCACAAATCCTGTGTTTCGTGCACAGAATCGCCGCTTTTGCTCAGTTTTGGCACAAAACGTGCGTTTCGTGCACAGAATCGCCGCATTTGCTCTGTTTTGGCACAAAACGTGCGTTTCGTGCACAGAATCGCCGCTTTTGCTCAGTTTTGGCACAATACGTGCGTTTCGTGCACAGAATCGCCGCTTTTGCTCAGTTTTGCACAAAACGTGCATTTCGAGCATAGAATCGCCGCTTTTGCTCAGTTTTTTCTCAATACGTGCGTTTCGTGCACAGAATCGCCGCTTTTGCTCAGTTTTGATACAAAACGAGCGTCTCGTGAATAGAATCGCCGCTTTTACTCAGTTTTGGCACAAAACGTGCGTGTTACGCTCCGAATTTCTCCTTTTGGCACATAACGTGCGTTTCGTGATCAGAATCGCCGCTTTTGCTCAGTTTTGGCACAAAACGTGCATTCGAGCATAGAATCGCCGCTTTTGTTCAGTTTTGGCACAAAACGTGCATTTCGAGCATAGAATCGTCGCTATTGCTCAGTTTTGGCACATTACGTGCATCTCGAGCACAGAATCGCCGCTTTTGCTCAGTTTTGGCACAAAACGTGCGTTTCGTGCAGAGAATCGCCGCTTATGCTCAGTTTTGGCACAAAACGTGCATTTCGAGCATAGAATCGCCGCTTTTGCTCAGTTTTGGCACAATACGTGCATTTCGTGCACAGAATCGCCGCTTTTGCTCAGTTTTGGCGGCAAAACGTGCATTTCGAGCATAGAATCGCCGCTTTTGCTCAGTTTTGGCACAAAATGTGCATTTCGAGCATAGAATCGCCGCTTTTGCTCAGTTTTGGCACAAAACGAGCGTTTCGTTCATAGAATCGCCGCTTTTGCTCAGTTTTGGCACAAAACGTGCGTTCCACGCACCGAATTGCTCCTCATGGCATAAAACGTGCGTTTCGTGCACAGAATCGCCGCTTTTGCTCAGTTTTGGCGGCAAAACGTGCATTTCGAGCATAGAATCGCCCCTTATGCTCAGTTTTGGCACAAAACGTGCGTTTCGTGCACAGAATCGTCGCTTTTGCTTAGTTTTGGCACAAATCCTGTGTTTCGTGCACAGAATCGCAGCTTTTGCCCAGTTTTGGCACAAAACGTGCGTTTTGCGCTCCGAATTACTCCTTTTGGCACATAACGTGCGCTTCGTGCACAGAATCGCCGCTTTTGCTCAGTTTTGGCACAAATCCTGTGTTTCGTGCTCGGAATCGCCGCTTTTGCTCAGTTTTGGCACAAATCCCGTGTTTCGTGCGCAGAATCGCCGCTTTTCCTCAGTTTTAGCACAAAACGTGCGTTTCGTGCACAGAATCGCCGCTTTTGCTCAGTTTTGGTACAAAACGTGCGTTCCACGCACCGAATTGCTCCTCTTGGCATAAAACGTGCGTTTCGTGCACAGAATCGCCGCTTTTGCTCAGTTTTGGATAAAAACCTGCGTTTCGTGCAGAGAATCGCCCCTTATGCTCAGTTTTGGCACAAAACGTGCTTTTCGTGCATAGAATCGCCGCTTTTGCTCAGTTCTGGCACAAAACGTGCGTTTTGTGCACAGAATCGCCGCTTTTGCTCAGTTTTGGCACAAGACGTGCGTTCCACGCACCGAATTGCTACTCTTGGCATAAAACGTGCGTTTCGTGCACAGAATCGCAGCTTTTGCTCAGTTTTGGATAAAAACCTGCGTTTCGTGCAGAGAATCGCCGCTTATGCTCAGTTTTGGCACATAACGTGCGCTTCGTACACAGAATCGCCGCTTTTGCTCAGCTTTGGCACAAAACGTGCGTTTCGTGCAAAGAATCGCCGCTTTTGCTCAGTTTTGGCACAATACGTGCGTTTCGTGCACAGAATCGCCGCTTTTGCTCAGTTTTGCACAAAACGTGCATTTCGAGCATAGAATCGCCGCTTTTGCTCAGTTTTTTCTCAATACGTGCGTTTCGTGCATAGAATCGCCGCTTTTGCTCAGTTTTGGCACAAATCCTGTATTTCGTGCACAGAATCGCCGCTTTTGCCCAGTTTGGCACAAAACGTGCGTTTTACGCTCCGAATTTCTCCTTTTGGCACATAACGTGCGCTTCGTGCACAGAATCGCCGCTTTTGCTCAGCTTTTGCACAATACGTGCGTTTCGTGCAGAGAATCGCCGCTTATGCTCAGTTTTGGCACAAAACGTGCATTTCGAGCATAGAATCGCCGCTTTTGCTCAGTTTTGGCACAAAACGAGCGTTTCGTTCATAGAATCGCCGCTTTTGCTCAGTTTTGGCACTAAACGTGCGTTCCACGCACCGAATTGCTCCTCATGGCATAAAACGTGCGTTTCGTGCACAGAATCGCCGGTTTTGCTCAGTTTTGGATAGAAACCTGCGTTTCGTGCACAGAATCGTCGCTTTTGCATAGTTTTGGCACAAATCCTGTGTTTCGTGCACAGAATCGCCGCTTTTGCTCAGTTTTGGCACATAACGTGCGTTTCGTGCACAGAATCGCCGCTTTTGCTCTGTTTTGGCACAAAACGTGCGTTTCGTGCAAAGAATCGCCGCTTTTGCTCAGTTTTGGCACAATACGTGCGTTTCGTGCACAGAATCGCCGCTTTTGCTCAGTTTTGCACAAAACGTGCATTTCGAGCATAGAATCGCCGCTTTTGCTCAGTTTTTTCTCAATACGTGCGTTTCGTGCACAGAATCGCCGCTTTTGCTCAGTTTTGGCACAAATCCTGTATTTCGTGCACAGAATCGCCGCTTTTGCCCAGTTTGGCACAAAACGTGCGTTTTACGCTCCGAATTTCTTCTTTTGGCACATAACGTGCGCTTCGTGCACAGAATCGCCGCTTTTGCTCAGCTTTTGCACAATACGTGCGTTTCGTGCAGAGAATCGCAGCTTATGCTCAGTTTTGGCACAAAACGTGCATTTCGAGCATAGAATCGCCGCTTTTGCTCAGTTTTGGCACAAAACGAGCGTTTCGTTCATAGAATCGCCGCTTTTGCTCAGTTTTGGCACAAAACGTGCGTTCCACGCACCGAATTGCTCCTCATGGCATAAAACGTGCGTTTCGTGCACAGAATCGCCGGTTTTGCTCAGTTTTGGATAGAAACCTGCGTTTCGTGCACAGAATCGTCGCTTTTGCATAGTTTTGGCACAAATCCTGTGTTTCGTGCACAGAATCGCCGCTTTTGCTCAGTTTTGGCACAAAACGTGCGTTTCGTGCACAGAATCGCCGCCTTTGCTCTGTTTTGGCACAAAACGTGCGTTTCGTGCACAGAATCGCCGCTTTTGCTCAGTTTTGGCACAATACGTGCGTTTCGTGCACAGAATCGCCGCTTTTGCTCAGTTTTGCACAAAACGTGCATTTCGAGCATAGAATCGCCGCTTTTGCTCAGTTTTTTCTCAATACGTGCGTTTCGTGCACAGAATCGCCGCTTTTGCTCAGTTTTGATACAAAACGAGCGTCTCGTGAATAGAATCGCCGCTTTTACTCAGTTTTGGCACAAAACGTGCGTGTTACGCTCCGAATTTCTCCTTTTGGCACATAACGTGCGTTTCGTGATCAGAATCGCCGCTTTTGCTCAGTTTTGGCACAAAACGTGCATTCGAGCATAGAATCGCCGCTTTTGCTCAGTTTTGGCACAAAACGTGCGTTTCGTGCAGAGAATCGCCGCTTATGCTCAGTTTTGGCACAAAACGTGCATTTCGAGCATAGAATCGCCGCTTTTGCTCAGTTTTGGCACAATACGTGCATTTCGTGCACAGAATCGCCGCTTTTGCTCAGTTTTGGCGGCAAAACGTGCATTTCGAGCATAGAATCGCCGCTTTTGCTCAGTTTTGGCACAAAATGTGCATTTCGAGCATAGAATCGCCGCTTTTGCTCAGTTTTGGCACAAAACGAGCGTTTCGTTCATAGAATCGCCGCTTTTGCTCAGTTTTGGCACAAAACGTGCGTTCCACGCACCGAATTGCTCCTCATGGCATAAAACGTGCGTTTCGTGCACAGAATCGCCGCTTTTGCTCAGTTTTGGCGGCAAAACGTGCATTTCGAGCATAGAATCGCCCCTTATGCTCAGTTTTGGCACAAAACGTGCGTTTCGTGCACAGAATCGTCGCTTTTGCTTAGTTTTGGCACAAATCCTGTGTTTCGTGCACAGAATCGCAGCTTTTGCCCAGTTTTGGCACAAAACGTGCGTTTTGCGCTCCGAATTACTCCTTTTGGCACATAACGTGCGCTTCGTGCACAGAATCGCCGCTTTTGCTCAGTTTTGGCACAAATCCTGTGTTTCGTGCTCGGAATCGCCGCTTTTGCTCAGTTTTGGCACAAATCCCGTGTTTCGTGCGCAGAATCGCCGCTTTTCCTCAGTTTTAGCACAAAACGTGCGTTTCGTGCACAGAATCGCCGCTTTTGCTCAGTTTTGGTACAAAACGTGCGTTCCACGCACCGAATTGCTCCTCTTGGCATAAAACGTGCGTTTCGTGCACAGAATCGCCGCTTTTGCTCAGTTTTGGATAAAAACCTGCGTTTCGTGCAGAGAATCGCCCCTTATGCTCAGTTTTGGCACAAAACGTGCTTTTCGTGCATAGAATCGCCGCTTTTGCTCAGTTCTGGCACAAAACGTGCGTTTTGTGCACAGAATCGCCGCTTTTGCTCAGTTTTGGCACAAGACGTGCGTTCCACGCACCGAATTGCTACTCTTGGCATAAAACGTGCGTTTCGTGCACAGAATCGCAGCTTTTGCTCAGTTTTGGATAAAAACCTGCGTTTCGTGCAGAGAATCGCCGCTTATGCTCAGTTTTGGCACAATACGTGCGTTTCGTGCACAGAATCGCCGCTTTTGCTCAGTTTTGGCACAAATCCTGTGTTTCGTGCACAGAATCGCAGCTTTTGCCCAGTTTTGGCACAAAACGTGCGTTTTACGCTCCGAATTTCTCCTTTTGGCACATAACGTGCGCTTCGAACACAGAATCGCCGCTTTTGCTCAGCTTTGGCACAATTCGTGCGTTTCGTGCACAGAATCGCCGCTTTTGCTCAGTTTTGGCACAAATCCTGTGTTTCGTGCACAGAATCGCCACTTTTGCTCAGTTTTGGCACAAAACGTGCTTTTCGTGCATAGAATCGCCGCTTTTGCTCAGTTTTGGCACAGAACGTGCGTTTCGTGCACAGAATAGCCGCTTTTGCTCAGTTTTGCAACAAAACGTGCGTTTCGTGCTCAGAATCGCCGTTTTTGCTCAGTTTTGCAACAAAACGTGCGTTTCGTGCACAGAATCGCCGCTTTTGCTCAGTTTTGGCACAAAACGTGCATTTCGAGCATAGAATCGCCGCTTTTGCTCAGTTTTGGCACAAAACGTGCGTTTCGTGCACAGAATCGCCGCTTTTGTTAAGTTTTGGCGCATCACGTGCGATTCGTGCACAGAATCGCCGCTTTTGCTCAGTTTTGGCACAAAACGTGCATTTCGAGCATAGAATCGCCGCTTTTGCCCAGTTTTGGCACAATACCTGCGTTTCGTGCACAGAATCGCCGCTTTTGCTCAGTTTTGGATAAAAACCTGCGTTTCGTGTAGAGAATCGCCGCTTATGCTCAGTTTTGGCACAAAACGTGCTTTTCGTGCATAGAATCGCCGCTTTTGCTCAGTTTTGGCACAAAACGTGCGGATCGTGCACAGAATCGCCGCTTTTGCTCAGTTCTGGCACAAAACGTGCGTTTCGTGCACAGAATCGTCGCTTTTGCTTAGTTTTGGCACAAATCCTGTGTTTCGTGCACAGAATCGCCGCTTTTGCCCAGTTTTGACACAAAACGTGCGTTTTACGCTCCGAATTTCTCCTTTTGGCACATAACGTGCGCTTCGTGCACAGAATCGCCGCATTTGCTCAGCTTTGGCACAATACGTGCGTTTCGTGCACAGAATCGCCGCTTTTGCTCAGTTTTGGCACAAAACGTGCGTTCCACGCACCGAATTGCTCCTCTTGGCATAAAACGTGCGTTTCGTTCACAGAATCGCCGCTTTTGCTCGGTTTTGGATAAAAACCTGTGTTTCGTGCAGAGAATCGCCGCTTATGCTCAGTTTTGGCACAAAACGTGCATTTCGAGCATAGAATCGCCACTTTTGCTCAGTTTTGGCACAAAACGTGCATTTCGAGCATAGAATCGCCGCTTTTGCTCAGCTTTGGCACAATACGTGCGTTTCGTGAACAGAATAGCCGCTTTTGCTCAGTTTTGGCACAAAACGAGCGTTTCGTGCACAGAATCGCCGCTTTTGCTCAGTTTTGGCACAAAACGTGCGTTTCGTGCACAGAATCGCCGCTTTTGCTCAGTTTTGGCACAAAACGTGCGTTTCGTGCACAGAATCGTCGCTTTTGCTTAGTTTTGGCACAAATCCTGTGTTTCGTGCACAGAATCGCCGCTTTTGCCCAGTTTTGGCACAAAACGTGCGTTTTACGCTCCGAATTTCTCCTTTTGGCACATAACGTGCACTTCGTGCACAGAATCGCCGCTTTTGCTCAGCTTTGGCACAATACGTGCGTTTCGTGCACAGAATCGCCGCTTTTGCTCCGTTTTGGCACAAAACGTGCGTTTCGTGCACAGAATCGCCGCTTTTGCTCAGTTTTGGATAAAAACCTGCGTTTCGTGCAGAGAATCGCCGCTTATGCTCAGTTTTGGCACAAAACGAGCGTTTCGTGCATAGAATCGCCGCTTTTACTCATTTTTGGCACAAAACGTGCGTGTTACGCTCCGAATTTCTCCTTTTGGCACATAACGTGCGTTTCGTGATCAGAATCGCCGTTTTTACTCAGTTTTGCAACAAAACGTGCGTTTCGTGCACAGAATCGCCGCTTTTGTTTAGTTTTGGCGCAACACGTGCGTTTCGAGCACAGAATCTCCGCTTTTGCTCAGTTTTGGCACAAAACGTGCATTTCGAGCATAGAATCGCCGCTTTTGCTCAGTTTTGGCACAATACGTGAGTTTCGTGCACTGAATAGCCGCTTTTGCTCAGTTTTGGCACAAAACGAGCGTTTCGTGCATAGAATCACCGCTTTTGCTCAGTTTTGGCACAAAACGAGCGTTTCGTGCATAGAATCGCCGCTTTTACTCAGTTTTGGCAGAAAACGTGCGTGTTACGCTCCGAATTTCTCCTTTTGGCACATAACGTGCGTTTCGTGATCAGAATCGCCGCTTTTGCTCAGTTTTGGAACAAGACGTGCATTTGGAGCATAGAATCGCCGCTTTTGCTCAGTTTTGGAACAAGACGTGCATTTGGAGCATAGAATCGCCGCTTTTGCTCAGTTTTGGCACAAAACGTGCGTTCCACGCACCGAATTGCTCCTCTTGGCATAAAACGTGCGTTTCGGGCTTAAAATCGCCGCTTTTACTCAGTTTTGGCACAAAACGTGCGTGTTACGGTCCGATTTTCTCCTTTTGGCACATGACGTGCGTGTCGTGAACAGAATCGCCGCATTTGCTCAGTTTTGGCGCAAAACGTGCTTTTCGTGCATAGAATCGCCGCTTTTGCTCAGTTTTGGCACAGAACGTGCGTTTCGTGCACAGAATAGCCGCTTTTGCTCAGTTTTGCAACAAAACGTGCGTTTCGTGCTCAGAATCGCCGTTTTTGCTCAGTTTTGCAACAAAACGTGCGTTTCGTGCACAGAATCGCCGCTTTTGCTCAGTTTTGGCACAAAACGTGCATTTCGAGCATAGAATCGCCGCTTTTGCTCAGTTTTGGCACAAAACGTGCGTTTCGTGCACAGAATCGCCGCTTTTGTTAAGTTTTGGCGCATCACGTGCGATTCGTGCACAGAATCGCCGCTTTTGCTCAGTTTTGGCACAAAACGTGCATTTCGAGCATAGAATCGCCGCTTTTGCCCAGTTTTGGCACAATACCTGCGTTTCGTGCACAGAATCGCCGCTTTTGCTCAGTTTTGGATAAAAACCTGCGTTTCGTGTAGAGAATCGCCGCTTATGCTCAGTTTTGGCACAAAACGTGCTTTTCGTGCATAGAATCGCCGCTTTTGCTCAGTTTTGGCACAAAACGTGCGGATCGTGCACAGAATCGCCGCTTTTGCTCAGTTCTGGCACAAAACGTGCGTTTCGTGCATAAAATCGCCGCTTTTGCTCAGTTTTGGCACAAAACGTGCGTTTTACGCTCCGAATTTCTCCTTTTGGCACATAACGTGCGTTTCGTGCACAGAATCGCCGCTTTTGCTCAGTTTTGGATAAAAACCTGCGTTTCGTGCAGAGAATCGTCGCTTATGCTCAGTTTTGGCACAAAACGTGCGTTTCGTGCACAGAATCGTCGCTTTTGCTTAGTTTTGGCACAAATCCTGTGTTTCGTGCACAGAATCGCCGCTTTTGCTCAGTTTTGGCACAAATCCTGTGTTTCGTGCACAGAATCGCCGCTTTTGCTCAGTTTTGGCACAAAACGTGCGTTGCGTGCACAGAATCGCCGCTTTAGCTCAGGTTTGGCACAAAACGTGCGTTTCGTGCACAGAATCGCCGCATTTGCTCAGTTTTGGCACAAAACGTGCGTTCCACCCACCGAATTGCTACTCTTGGCATAAAACGTGCGTTTCGTGCACAGAATCGCCGCTTTTGCTCAGTTTTGGATAAAAACCTGCGTTTCGTGCAGAGAATCGCCGCTTTTGCTCAGTTTTGCAACAAAACGTGCGCTTCGTGCACAGAATCGCCGTTTTTGCTCAGTTTTGCTACAAAACGTGCGTTTCGTGCACAGAATCGCCGCTTTTGCTCAGTTTTGGCACAAAACGTGCATTTCGAGCATAGAATCGCCGCTTTTGCCCAGTTTTGGCACAATACTTGCGTTTCGTGCACAGAATCGCCGCATTTGCTCAGTTTTGGATAAAAACCTGCATTTCGAGCATAGCATCGCCGCTTTTGCTCAGTTTTGGAACAATACGTTCGTTTCGTGCATAGAATCGCCGCTTTTGCTCAGTTTCGGCACAAAACGAGCGTTTCGTGCATAGAATCGCCTCTTTTATTCTGTTTTGGCACAAAACGTGCGTGGTACGCTCCGAATTTCTCCTTTTGTCACATAACGTGCGTTTCGTGCACAGAATAGCCGCTTTTGCTCAGTTTTGCAACAAAACGTGCGTTTCGTGCACAGAATCGCCGCTTTTGCTCAGTTTTGGCGCAAAACGTGCGTTTCGTGCACAGAATCGTCGCTTTTGCTTAGTTTTGGCACAAATCCTGTGTTTCGTGCACAGAATCGCAGCTTTTGCCCAGTTTTGGCACAAAACGTGCGTTTTACGCCCCGAATTTCTCCTTTCGACACATAACGTGCGTTTCGTGATCAGAATCGCCACTTTTGCTCAGTTTTGGCACAAAACGTGCTTTTCGTGCATAGAATCGCCGCTTTTGCTCAGTTTTGGCACAAAACGTGCGTTTCGTGCACAGAATAGCCGCTTTTGCTCAGTTTTGCAACAAAACGTGCGTTTCGTGCACAGAATCGCCGTTTTTGCTCAGTTTTGCAACAAAACGTGCGTTTCGTGCACAGAATCGCCGCTTTTGCTCAGTTTTGGCACAAAACGTGCATTTCAAGCATAGAATCGCCGCTTTTGCTCAGTTTTGCAACAAAACGTGCGCTTCGTGCACAGAATCGCCGTTTTTGCTCAGTTTTGCTACAAAACGTGCGTTTCGTGCACAGAATCGCCGCTTTTGCTCAGTTTTGGCACAAAACGTGCATTTCGAGCATAGATTCGCCGCTTTTGCCCAGTTTTGGCACAATACTTGCGTTTCGTGCACAGAATCGCCGCATTTGCTCAGTTTTGGATAAAAACCTGCGTTTCGTGCAGAGAATCGCCGCTTATGCTCTGTTTTGGCACAAAACGTGCTTTTCGTGCATAGAATCGCCGCTTTTGCTCAGTTTTGGCACAAAACGTGACTTTCGTGCACAGAATCGCCACTTTTGCTCAGTTTTGGATAGAAACCTGCGTTACGTGCACAGAATCATCGCTTTTGCTTAGTTTTGGCACAAATCATGTGTTTCGTGCGCAGAATCGCCGCTTTTGCTCAGTTTTGGCACAAAACGTGCGTTTCGTGCATAAAATCGCCGCTTTTGCTCAGTTTTGGCACAAAACGTGCGTTTTACGCTCCGAATTTCTCCTTTTGGCACATAACGTGCGTTTCGTGCACAGAATCGCCGCTTTTGCTCAGTTTTGGATAAAAACCTGCGTTTCGTGCAGAGAATGGCCGCTTATGCTCAGTTTTGGCACAAAACGTGCATTTCGAGCATAGAATCGCCGCTTTTGCTCAGTTTTGGCACAAAACGTGCTTGTCGTGCATAGAACCGCCGCTTTTGCTCAGTTTTGGCACAAAACGTGCGTTTCGTGCACAGAATCGCCGATTTTGCTCAGTTTTGGCACAAGACGTGCGTTCCACGCACCGAATTGCTCCTCTTGGCATAAAACGTGCGTTTCGTGCACAGAATCGCCGCTTATGCTCAGTTTTGGATAAAAACCTGCGTTTCGTGTAGAGAATCGCCGCTTTTGCTCAGTTTTGACACAAAACGTGCATTTCGAGCATAGAATCGCCGCTTTTGCTCAGTTTTGGCACAATACGTGCGTTTCGAGCACAGAATCGCCGCTTTTGTTCAGTTTTGGCGCAACACGTGCGTTTCGTGCACAGAATCGCCTCTTTTGCTCAGTTTTGGCACAATACGTGCGTTCCACGCACCGAATTGCTTCTCTTGACATAAAACGTGCGTTTCGTGCATAAAATCGCCGCTTTTACTCAGTTTTGGCACAAAACGTGCGTGTTACGGTCCGAAATTCTCCTTTTGGCACATGACGTGCGTTTCGTGAACAGAATCGCCGCTTTTGCTCAGTTTTGGCACAAAACGTACATTTCGAGCATAGAATCGCCGCTTTTTCTCAGTTTTGGCACAATACGTGCGTTTCGTGCACAGAATCGCCGCTTTTGTTGAGTTTTGGCGCATCACGTGCGTTTCGTGCACAGAATCGCCGCTTTTGCTCAGTTATGGCACAAAACGTGCATTTCGAGCATAGCATCGCCGCTTTTGCTCAGTTTTGGAACAATACGTGCGTTTCGTGCATAGAATCGCCGCTTTTGCTCAGTTTCGGCACAAAACGAGCGTTTCGTGCATAGAATCGCCTCTTTTATTCTGTTTTGGCATAAAACGTGCGTGGTACGCTCCGAATTTCTCCTTTTGTCACATAACGTGCGTTTCGTGCACAGAATAGCCGCTTTTGCTCAGTTTTGCAACAAAACGTGCGTTTCGTGCACAGAATCGCCGTTTTTGCTCAGTTTTGCAACAAAACGTGCGTTTCGTGCAAAGAATCGCCGCTTTTGCTCTGTTTTGGCACAAAACGTGCGTTTCGTGCACAGAATCGCCGCTTTTGCTCAGTTTTGGCGCAAAACGTGCGTTTCGTGCACAGAATCGTCGCTTTTGCTTAGTTTTGGCACAAATCCTGTGTTTCGTGCGCAGAATCGCCGCTTTTGCTCAGTTTTGGCACAAAACGTGAGTTTCGTGCACAGAATCGCCGCTTTTGCTCAGTTTTGGATAGAAACCTGCGTTTCGTGCACAGAATCATCGCTTTTGCTTAGTTTTGGCACAAATCCTGTGTTTCGTGCGCAGAATCGCCGCTTTTGCTCAGTGATGGCACAAAACGTGAATTTGGTGCACACAATCGCCGCTTTTGCTCAGTTTTGGCACAAAACGTGCGTTCCACGCACCGAATTGCTCCTCATGGCATAAAACGTGTGTTTCGTGCACAGAAACGCCGATTTTGCTCAGTTTTGGATAGAAATCTGCGTTTCGTGCACAGAATCGTCGCTTTTGCTTAGTTTTGGCACAAATCCTGTGTTTCGTGCACAGAATCGCCGCTTTTGCCCAGTTTTGGCAGAAAACGTGCGTTTTACGCTCCGAATCTCTCCTTTTGGCACATAACGTGCGCTTCGTGCACAGAATCGCCGCTTTTGCTAAGCTTTGGCACAATACGTGCGTTTCGTGCACAGAATCGCCGTTTTAGCTCAGTTTTGGCACAAAACGTGCGTTTCGTGCACAGAACCGTCGCTTTTGCTTAGTTTTGGCACAAATCCTGTCTTTCGTGCGCAGAATCGCCGCTTTTGCTCAGTTTTGGCACAAAACGTGAGTTTCGTGCACAGAATCGCCGCTTTTGCTCAGTTTTGGATAGAAACCTGCGTTTCGTGCACAGAATCATCGCTTTTGCTTAGTTTTGGCACAAATCCTGTGTTTCGTGCGCAGAATCGCCGCTTTTGCTCAGTTTTGGCACAAAACGTGAATTTGGTGCACAGAATCGCCGCTTTTGCTCAGTTTTGGCACAAAACGTGCGTTCCACGCACCGAATTGCTCCTCATGGCATAAAACGTGTGTTTCGTGCACAGAAACGCCGATTTTGCTCAGTTTTGGATAGAAACCTGGGTTTCGTGCACAGAATCGTCGCTTTTGCTTAGTTTTGGCACCAATCCTGTGTTTCGTGCACAGAATCGCCGCTTTTGCTCAGTTTTGGCACAAAACGTGCGTTGCGTGCACAGAATCGCCGCTTTTGCTCAGTTTTGGCACAAAACGAGCGTTTCGTGCATAGAATCGCCGCTTTTGCTCAGTTTTGGCACAAAACGAGCGTTTCGTGCACAGAATCGCCGCTTTTGCTCAGTTTTGGCACAAAACGTGCGTTTCGTGCATAAAATCGCCGCTTTTGCTCAGTTTTGGCACAAAACGTGCGTTTTACGCTCCGAATTTCTCCTTTTGGCACATAACGTGCGTTTCGTGCACAGAATCGCCGCTTTTGCTCAGTTTTGGATAAAAACCTGCGTTTCGTGCAGAGAATCGCCGCTTATGCTCAGTTTTGGCACAAAACGTGCGTTTCGTGCACAGAATCGTCGCTTTTGCTTAGTTTTGGCACTAATCCTGTGTTTCGTGCACAGAATCGCCGCTTTTGCTCAGTTTTGGCACAAATCCTGTGTTTCGTGCACAGAATCGCCGCTTTTGCTCAGTTTTGGCACAAAACGTGCGTTGCGTGCACAGAATCGCCGCTTTTGCTCAGTTTTGGCACAAAACGTGCTTTTCGTGCATAGAATCGCCGCTTTTGCTCAGTTTTGGCACAAAACGTGCGTTTCGTGCACAGAATCGCCGCTTTTGCTCAGTTTTGGCACAAAACGTGCTTTTCGTGCATAGAATCGCCGCTTTTGCTCAGTTTTGGCACAAAACGTGCGTTTCGTGCACAGAATCGCCGATTTTGCTCAGTTTTGGCACAAGACGTGCGTTCCACGCACCGAATTGCTCCTCTTGGCATAAAACGTGCGTTTCGGGCACAGAATCGCCGCTTTTGCTCAGTTTTGGATAGAAACCTGCGTTTCGTGCACAGAATCATCGCTTTTGCTTAGTTTTGGCACAAATCCTGTGTTTCGTGCGCAGAATTGCCGCTTTTGCTCAGTTTTGGCACAAAACGTGAATTTGGTGCACAGAATCGCCGCTTTTGCTCAGTTTTGGCACAAAACGTGCGTTCCACGCACCGAATTGCTCCTCATGGCATAAAACGTGTGTTTCGTGCACAGAAACGCCGATTTTGCTCAGTTTTGGATAGAAACCTGCGTTTCGTGCACAGAATCGTCGCTTTTGCTTAGTTTTGGCACAAATCCTGTGTTTCGTGCACAGAATCGCCGCTTTTGCTCAGTTTTGGCACAAAACGTGCGTTGCGTGCACAGAATCGCCGCTTTTGCTCAGTTTTGGCACAAAACGTGCGTTTCGTGCATAAAATCGCCGCTTTTGCTCAGTTTTGGCACAAAACGTGCGTTTTACGCTCCGAATTTCTCCTTTTGGCACATAACGTGAGTTTCGTGCACAGAATCGCCGCTTTTGCTCAGTTTTGGATAAAAACCTGCGTTTCGTGCAGAGAATCGCCGCTTATGCTCAGTTTTGGCACAAAGCGTGCGTTTCGTGCACAGAATCGTCGCTTTTGCTTAGTTTTGGCACAAAACGAGCGTTTCGTGCACAGAATCGTCGCTTTTGCTTAGTTTTGGCACCAATCCTGTGTTTCGTGCACAGAATCGCCGCTTTTGCTCAGTTTTGGCACAAAACGTGCGTTGCGTGCACAGAATCGCCGCTTTAGCTCAGGTTTGGCATAAAACGTGCGTTTCGTGCACAGAATTGCCGCTTTTGCTCAGTTTTGGATAAAAACCTGCGTTTCGTGCAGAGAATCGCCGCTTTTGCTCAGTTTTGGCACAAATCCTGTGTTTCGTGCACAGAATCGCCGCTTTTGCACAGTTTTGGCACAAAACGTGCGTTGCGTGCACAGAATCGCCGCTTTAGCTCAGGTTTGGCACAATACGTGCGTTTCGTGCACAGAATAGCCGCATTTGCTCAGTTTTGCAACAAACCGTGCTCTTCGTGCACAGAATCGCCGCTTTTGCTCAGTTTTGGAACAAAACGTGCGTTGCGTGCACAGAATCGCCGCTTTTGCTCAGTTTTGGCACAAAACGAGCGTTTCGTGCATAGAATCGCCGCTTTTGCTCAGTTTTGGCACAAAACGAGCGTTTCGTGCACAGAATCGCCGCTTTTGCTCAGTTTTGGCACAAAACGTGCGTTTCGTGCATAAAATCGCCGCTTTTGCTCAGTTTTGGCACAAAACGTGCGTTTTACGCTCCGAATTTCTCCTTTTGGCACATAACGTGCGTTTCGTGCACAGAATCGCCGCTTTTGCTCAGTTTTGGATAAAAACCTGCGTTTCGTGCAGAAAATCGCCGCTTATGCTCAGTTATGGCACGAAACGTGCTTTTCGTGCATAGAATCGCCGCTTTTGCTCAGTTTTGGATAAAAACCTGCGTTTCGTGCAGAGAATCGCCGCTTTTGCTCAGTTTTGGCACAAAACGTGCGTTTCGTGCACAGAATCGTCGCTTTTGCTTAGTTTTGGCAGAAATCCTGTGTTTCGTGCACAGAATCGCCGCTTTTGCTGTTTTGGCACAAAACGTGCGTTGCGTGCACAGAATCGCCGCTTTAGCT
The DNA here is from genome assembly GCA_943735885.1 of Stelis phaeoptera. Classification (NCBI taxonomy): domain Eukaryota; kingdom Metazoa; phylum Arthropoda; class Insecta; order Hymenoptera; family Megachilidae; genus Stelis; species Stelis phaeoptera. The sequence continues at coordinate 1,291,279 of CALSEM010000130.1, forward strand.
CAGGTTTGGCACAAAACGTGCGTTTCGTGCACAGAATCGCCGCATTTGCTCAGTTTTGGCACAAAACGTGCGTTCCACCCACCGAATTGCTACTCTTGGCATAAAACGTGCGTTTCGTGCACAGAATCGCCGCTTTTGCTCAGTTTTGGATAAAAACCTGCGTTTCGTGCAGAGAATCGCCGCTTTTGCTCAGTTTTGGCACAAATCCTGTGTTTCGTGCACAGAATCGCCGCTTTTGCTCTGTTTTGGCACAAAACGTGCGTTGCGTGCACAGAATCGCCGCTTTAGCTCAGGTTTGGCACAATACGTGCGTTTCGTGCACAGAATAGCCGCATTTGCTCAGTTTTGCAACAAACCGTGCGTTTCGTGCACAGAATCGCCGTTTTTGCTCAGTTTTGCAACAAAACGTGCGTTTCGTGCACAGAATCGCCGCTTTTGCTCAGTTTTGGCACAATACGTGCGTTTCGTGCATAGAATAGCCGCATTTGCTCAGTTTTGTAACAAACCGTGCGTTTCGTGCACAGAATCGCAGTTTTTGCTCAGTTTTGCAACAAAACGTGCGTTTCGTGCACAGAATCGCCGCTTTTGCTCAGTTTTGGCACAAAACGTGCGTTCCACCCACCGAATTGCTACTCTTGGCATAAAACGTGCGTTTCGTGCACAGAATCGCCGCTTTTGCTCAGTTTTGGATAAAAACCTGCGTTTCGTGCAGAGAATCGCCGCTTTTGCTCAGTTTTGGCACAAATCCTGTGTTTCGTGCACAGAATCGCCGCTTTTGCTCAGTTTTGGCTCAAAACGTGCGTTGCGTGCACAGAATCGCCGCTTTAGCTCAGGTTTGGCACAATACGTGCGTTTCGTGCACAGAATAGCCGCATTTGCTCAGTTTTGCAACAAACCGTGCGTTTCGTGCACAGAATCGCCGTTTTTGCTCAGTTTTGCAACAAAACGTGCGTTTCGTGCACAGAATCGCCGCTTTTGCTCAGTTTTGGCACAATACGTGCGTTTCGTGCATAGAATAGCCGCATTTGCTCAGTTTTGCAACAAACCGTGCGTTTCGTGCTCAGAATCGCAGTTTTTGCTCAGTTTTGCAACAAAACGTGCGTTTCGTGCACAGAATCGCCGCTTTTGCTCAGTTTTGGCACAAAACGTGCGTTTCGTGCACAGAATCGCCGCTTTTGCCCTGTTTTGGATAAAAACCTGCGTTTCGTGCAGAGAATCGCCGCTTTTGCTCAGTTTTGGCACAAAACGTGAGTTTCGTGCACAGAATCGCCGCTTTTGCTCAGTTTTGGCACAAAACGTGCATTTCGTGCACAGAATCGCCGCTTTTGCTCAGTTTTGGCACAAATCGTGCGTTCCACGCACCGAATTGCTCCTCTTGGCATAAAACGTGTGTTTCGTGCACAGAATCGCCGCTTTTGCTCAGTTTTGGATAGAAACCTGCGTTTCGTGCACAGAATCGTCGCTTTTGCTTAGTTTTGGCACAAATCCTGTGTTTCGTGCACAGAATCGCCGCTTTTGCTCAGTTTTGGCACAAAACGTGCGTTGCGTGCACAGAATCGCCGCTTTTGCTCAGTTTTGGCACAAAACGAGCGTTTCGTGCATAGAATCGCCGCTTTTGCTCAGTTTTGGCACAAAACGAGCGTTTCGTGCACAGAATCGCCGCTTTTGCTCAGTTTTGGCACAATACGTGCGTTTCGTGCACAGAATCGCCGCTTTTGTTCAGTTTTGGCGCAACACGTGCGTTTCGTGCACAGAATCGCCGCTTTTGCTCTGTTTTGGTACAAAACGAGTGTTTCGTGCATAGAATCGCCGCTTTTACTCTGTTTTGGCACAAAACGTGCGTGGTACGCTCCGAATTTCTCCTTTTGTCACATAACGTGCGTTTCGTGATCAGAATCGCCGCTTTAGCTCAGGTTTGGCACAAAACGTGCGTTTCGTGCACAGAATCGCCGCTTTTGCTCAGTTTTGGCACAATACGTGCGTTTCGTGCACAGAATAGCCGCATTTGCTCAGTTTTGCAACAAACCGTGCGTTTCGTGCACAGAATCGCCGTTTTTGCTCAGTTTTGCAACAAAACGTGCGTTTCGTGCACAGAATCGCCGCTTTTGCCCTGTTTTGGATAAAAACCTGCGTTTCGTGCAGAGAATCGCCGCTTTTGCTCAGTTTTGGCACAAAACGTGAGTTTCGTGCACAGAATCGCCGCTTTTGCTCAGTTTTTGATAAAAACCTGCGTTTCGTGAAGAAAATCGCCGCTTATGCTCAGTTTTGGCACGAAACGTGCTTTTCGTGCATAGAATCGCCGCTTCTGCTCAGTTTTGGATAAAAACCTGCGTTTCGTGCAGAGAATCGCCGCTTATGCTCAGTTTTGGCACAAAACGTGCGTTTCGTGCACAGAATCGTCGCTTTTGCTTAGTTTTGGCACAAATCCTGTGTTTCGTGCACAGAATCGCCGCTTTTGCTCAGTTTTGGCACAAAACGTGCGTTGCGTGCACAGAATCGCCGCTTTAGCTCAGGTTTGGCACAAAACGTGCGTTTCGTGCACAGAATCGCCGCATTTGCTCAGTTTTGGCACAAAACGTGCGTTCCACCCACCGAATTGCTACTCTTGGCATAAAACGTGCGTTTCGTGCACAGCATCGCCGCTTTTGCTCAGTTTTGGATAAAAACCTGCGTTTCGTGCAGAGAATCGCCGCTTTTGCTCAGTTTTGGCACAAATCCTGTGTTTCGTGCACAGAATCGCCGCTTTTGCTCAGTTTTGGCACAAAACGTGCGTTGCGTGCACAGAATCGCCGCTTTAGCTCAGGTTTGGCACAATACGTGCGTTTCGTGCACAGAATAGCCGCATTTGCTCAGTTTTGCAACAAACCGTGCGTTTCGTGCACAGAATCGCCGCTTTTGCTCAGTTTTGGCACAAAACGTGCGTTTCGTGCACAGAATAGCCGCATTTGCTCAGTTTTGCAACAAACCGTGCGTTTCGTGCACAGAATCGCAGTTTTTGCTCAGTTTTGCAACAAAACGTGCGTTTCGTGCACAGAATCGCCGCTTTTGCTCAGTTTTGGCACAAAACGTGCGTTTCGTGCACAGAATCGCCGCTTTTGCCCTGTTTTGGATAAAAACCTGCGTTTCGTGCAGAGAATCGCCGCTTTTGCTCAGTTTTGGCACAAAACGTGAGTTTCGTGCACAGAATCGCCGCTTTTGCTCAGTTTTGGCACAAAACGTGCATTTCGTGCACAGAATCGCCGCTTTTGCTCAGTTTTGGCACAAATCGTGCGTTCCACGCACCGAATTGCTCCTCTTGGCATAAAACGTGTGTTTCGTGCACAGAATCGCCGCTTTTGCTCAGTTTTGGCACAATACGTGCGTTTCGTGCACAGAATAGCCGCATTTGCTCAGTTTTGCAGCAAACCGTGCGTTTCGTGCACAGAATCGCAGTTTTTGCTCAGTTTTGCAACAAAACGTGCGTTTCGTGCACAGAATCGCCGCTTTTGCTCAGTTTTGGCACAAAACGTGCGTTTCGTGCACAGAATCGCCGCTTTTGCCCTGTTTTGGATAAAAACCTGCGTTTCGTGCAGAGAATCGCCGCTTTTGCTCAGTTTTGGCACAAAACGTGAGTTTCGTGCACAGAATCGCCGCTTTTGCTCAGTTTTGGCACAAAACGTGCATTTCGTGCACAGAATCGCCGCTTTTGCTCAGTTTTGGCACAAATCGTGCGTTCCACGCACCGAATTGCTCCTCTTGGCATAAAACGTGTGTTTCGTGCACAGAATCGCCGCTTTTGCTCAGTTTTGGATAGAAACCTGCGTTTCGTGCACAGAATCGTCGCTTTTGCGTAGTTTTGGCACAAATCCTGTGTTTCGTGCACAGAATCGCCGCTTTTGCTCAGTTTTGGCACAAAACGTGCGTTGCGTGCACAGAATCGCCGCCTTTGCTCAGTTTTGGCACAAAACGAGCGTTTCGTGCATAGAATCGCCGCTTTTGCTCAGTTTTGGCACAAAACGAGCGTTTCGTGCACAGAATCGCCGCTTTTGCTCAGTTTTGGCACAATACGTGCGTTTCGTGCACAGAATCGCCGCTTTTGTTCAGTTTTGGCGCAACACGTGCGTTTCGTGCACAGAATCGCCGCTTTTGCTCAGTTTTGGTACAAAACGAGTGTTTCGTGCATAGAATCGCCGCTTTTACTCTGTTTTGGCACAAAACGTGCGTGGTACGCTCCGAATTTCTCCTTTTGTCACATAACGTGCGTTTCGTGATCAGAATCGCCGCTTTTGCTCAGTTTTGGCACAAAACGTGCATTTCGAGCATAGAATCGCCGCTTATGCTCAGTTTTAGAACAATACGTGCGTTTCGTGCACAGAATCGCCGCTTTTGCTCAGTTTTGGCACAATACGTGCGTTTCGTGCACAGAATAGCCGCTTTTGCCCTGTTTTGGATAAAAACCTGCGTTTCGTGCAGAGAATCGCCGCATTTGCTCAGTTTTGGCACAAAACGTGCATTTCGTGCACAGAATCGCCGCTTTTGCTCAGTTTTGGCACAAATCGTGCGTTCCACGCACCGAATTGCTCCTCTTGGCATAAAACGTGTGTTTCGTGCACAGAATCGCCGCTTTTGCTCAGTTTTGGATAGAAACCTGCGTTTCGTGCACAGAATCGTCGCTTTTGCGTAGTTTTGGCACAAATCCTGTGTTTCGTGCACAGAATCGCCGCTTTTGCTCAGTTTTGGCACAATACGTGCGTTTCGTGCACAGAATCGCCGCTTTTGTTCAGTTTTGGCGCAACACGTGCGTTTCGTGCACAGAATCGCCGCTTTTGCTCAGTTTTGGTACAAAACGAGTGTTTCGTGCATAGAATCGCCGCTTTTACTCTGTTTTGGCACAAAACGTGCGTGGTACGCTCCGAATTTCTCCTTTTGTCACATAACGTGCGTTTCGTGATCAGAATCGCCGCTTTTGCTCAGTTTTGGCACAAAACGTGCATTTCGAGCATAGAATCGCCGCTTATGCTCAGTTTTGGAACAATACGTGCGTTTCGTGCACAGAATAGCCGCTTTTGCTCAGTTTTGCAACAAAACGTGCGTTTCGTGCACAGAATCGCCGTTTTTGCTCAGTTATGCACAAAACGTGCATTTCGAGCATAGAATCGCTGCTTTTGCCCAGTTTTTTCTCAATACGTGCGTTTCGTGCACAGAATCGCCGCTTCTGCTCAGTTTTGGCACAAAACGTGCGTTGCGTCAACAGAATCGCCGCCTTTGCTCAGTTTTGGCACAAAACGTGCGTTTCGTGCACAGAATCGCCGCTTTTGCTCAGTTTTGGCACAAAACGTGCGTTTCGTGCACAGAATCGCCCCTTTTGCTCAGTTTTGGACAAAAACCTGCGTTTCGTGCAGAGAATCGCCGCTTATGCTCAGTTTTGGCACAAACCGTGCGTTTCGTGATCAGAATCGCCGCTTTTGCTCAGTTTTGGCACAATACGTGCGTTTCGTGCACAGAATAGCCGCATTTGCTCAGTGTTGCAACAAACCATGCGTTTCGTGCACAGAATCGCCGTTTTTGCTCAGTTTTGCAACAAAACGTGCGTTTCGTGCACAGAATCGCCGCTTTTGCCCTGTATGGGATAAAAACCTGCGTTTCGTGCAGAGAATCGCCGCTTATGCTCAGTTTTGGGACAAAACGTGCATTTCGAGCTCAGAATCGCCGCTCTTGCTCAGTTTTGGCACAATACGTGCGTTTCGTGCACAGAATCGCCGCTTTTGTTCAGTTTTGGCGCAACACGTGCGTTTCGTGCACAGAATCGCCGCTTTTGCTCAGTTTTGGCGGCAAAACGTGCATTTAGAGCATAAAATCGCCGCTTTTGCTCAGTTTTGGCACAATACGTGCATTTCGAGCATAGAATCGCCGCTTTTGCTCAGTTTTGGCACAAAACGAGCGTTTCGTGCATAGAATCGCCGCTTTTGCTCAGTTTTGGCACAAAACGTTCATTTCGAGCATCGAACCGCCGCTTTTGCTCAGTTTTGGCACATAACGTGCGTTTCGTGCAGAGAATCGCCGCTTATGCTCAGTTTTGGCACAATACGTGCGCTTCGTGCACAGAATCGCCGCTTTTGCTCAGTTTTGGCACAAAACGAGCGTTTCGAGCATAGAATCGCCGCTTTTGCTCAGTTTTGGCACAATACGTGCGTTTCGTGCACAGAATCGCCGCTTTTGTTCAGTTATGGCGCAACACGTGCGTTTCGTGCACAGAATCGCCGCTTTTGCTCAGTTTTAGCACAAAACGTGCGTTTCGTGCACAGAATCGCCGCTTTTAGTCAGTTTTGGATAAAAACCTGCGTTTCGTGCAGAGAATCGCCGCTTATGCTCAGTTCTGGCACAAAACGTGCGTTCCACACACCGAATTGCTCCTCTTGGCATAAAACGTGCGTGTCGTACACAGAATCGCCGCTTTTGCTCAGTTTTGGATAAAAACCTGCGTTTCGTGCAGAGAATCGCCGCTTATGCTCAGTTTTGGCACAAAACGTGCTTTTCGTGCATAGAATCGCCGCTTTTGCTCAGTTTTGGATAAAAACCTGCGTTTCGTGCAGAGAATCGCCGCTTATGCTCAGTTTTGGCACAAAACGTGCGTTCCACGCACCGAATTGCTCCTCTTGGCATAAAACGTGTGTTTCGTGCACAGAATCGCCGCTTTTGCTCAGTTTTGGATAAAAACCTGCGTTTCGTGCAGAGAATCGCCGCTTATGCTCAGTTTTGGCACAAAACGTGCTTTTCGTGCATAGAATCGCCGCTTTTGCTCAGTTTTGGATAAAAACCTGCGTTTCGTGCAGAGAATCGCCGCTTATGCTCAGTTTTTTCACAATACGTGCGTTTCGTGCACAGAATAGCCGCTTTTGCTCAGTTTTGGCACAAAACGTGCGTTTTACGCTCCGAATTTCTCCTTTTGGCACATAACGTGCGTTTCGTGCACAGAATCGCCGCTTTTGCTCAGTTTTGGATAAAAACCTGCGTTTCGTGCAGAGAATCGACGCTTATGCTCAGTTTTGGCACAAAACGTGCATTTGGTGCATAGAATCGCCGCTTTTGCTCAGTTTTGGCACAAAACGTGCGTTTCGTGCACAGAATCGCCGCTTTTGCTCAGTTTTGGCACAAAACGTGCATTTCGAGCATAGAATCGCCGCTTTTGCTCAGTTTTGGCACAATACGTGCGTTTCCTGCACAGAATCGCCGCTTTTGCTCAGTTTTGGCACAAAACGTGCATTTCGTGCATAGAATCGCCGCCTTTGCTCAGTTTTGGCACAAAACGTGCGTTCCACGCACCGAATTGCTCCTCTTGGCATAAAACGTGCGTGTTGTACACAGAATCGCCGCTTTTGCTCAGTTTTGGATAAAAACCTGCGTTTCGTGCAGAGAATCGCCGCTTATGCTCAGTTTTGGCACAAAACGTGCTTTTCGTGCATAGAATCGCCGCTTTTGCTCAGTTTTGGATAAAAACCTGCGTTTCGTGCAGAGAATCGCCGCTTATGCTCAGTTTTGGCACAAAACGTGCATTTCGAGCATAGAATCGCCGCTTTTGCCCAGTTTTGCACACAACGTGCGTTTTACGCTCCGAATTTCTCCTTTTGGCACATAACGTGCGTTTCTTGCACAGAATCGCCGCTTTTGTTCAGTTTTGGCTCAACACATGCGTTTCGTGCACAGAATCGCCGCTTTTGCTCAGTTTTGGCACAAAACGTGCATTTCGAGCATAGAATCGCCGCTTTTGCTCAGTTTTGGCACAAAACGAGCGTTTCGTGCATAGAATCGCCGCTTTTACTCAGTTTTGACACAAAACGTGCGTGTTACGCTCCGAATTTCTCCTTTTGGCACATAACGTGCGTTTCGTGATCAGAATCGCCGCTTTTGCTCAGTTTTTGCACAAGACGTGCATTTCGAGCATAGAATCGCCGCTTTTGCTCAGTTTTGACACAATACGTGCGTTTCGTGCACAGAATAGCCGCTTTTGCTCAGTTTTGCAACAAAACGTGCGGTTCGTGCACAGAATCGCCGTTATTGCTCAGTTTTGCAACAAAACGTGCGTTTCGTGCACAGAATCGCCGCTTTTGCTCAGTTTTGGCACAATACGTGCGTTTCGTGATCAGAATCGCCCCTTTTGCTCAGTTTTGGCACAAAACGTGCGTTTTACGCTCCGAATTTCTCCTTTTGGCACATAACGTGCGTTTCGTGATCAGAATCGCCGCTTTTGCTCAGTTTTGGCACAAAACGTGCATTTCGAGCATAGAATCGCCGCTTTTGCTCAGTTTTTTCACAATACGTGCGTTTCGTGCACAGAACAGCCGCTTTTGCTCAGTTTTGGCACAAAACGTGCGTTTTGCGCTCCGAATTTCTCCTTTTGGCACATAACGTGCGTTTCTTGCACAGAATCGCCGCTTTTGTTCAGTTTTGGCTCAACACATGCGTTTCGTGCACAGAATCGCCGCTTTTGCTCAGTTTTGGCACAAAACGTGCATTTCGAGCATAGAATCGCCACTTTTGCTCAGTTTTGGCACAAAACGAGCGTTTCGTGCATAGAATCGCCGCTTTTACTCAGTTTTGACACAAAACGTGCGTGTTACGCTCCGAATTTCTCCTTTTGGCACATAACGTGCGTTTCGTGTACAGAATCGCCGCTTTTGCTCAGTTTTGGATAAAAACCTGCGTTTCGTGCAGAGAATCGCCGCTGATGCTCAGTTTTGGCACAAAACGTGCTTTTCGTGCATAGAATCGCCGCTTTTGCTCAGTTTTGGCACATAACGTGCGTTTCGTGTTCAGAATCGCCGCTTTTGCCCAGTTTTGCACCAAAACGTGCGTTTCGTGCACAGAATCGCCGTTTTTGCTCAGTTTTGCAACAAAACGTGCGTTTCGTGCGCAGAATCGCCGCTTTTGCTCAGTTTTGGCACAAAACGAGCTTTTCGTGCATAGAATCGCCGCTTTTGCTCAGTTTTGGATAAAAACCTGCGTTTCGTGCAGAGAATCGCCGCTTATGCTCAGTTTTGGCACAAAACGTGCTTTTCGTGCATAGAATCGCCGCTTTTGCTCAGTTTTGGATAAAAACCTGCGTTTCGTGCAGAGAATCGCCGCTTATGCTCAGTTTTGGCACAAAACGTGCATTTCGAGCATAGAATCGCCGCTTTTGCTCAGTTTTGGCACAATACGTGCGTTTCGTGCACAGAATCGTCGCTTTTGCTTAGTTTTGGCACAAATCCTGTGATTCGTGCATAGAATCGCGGCTTTTGCCCAGTTTTGGCACACAACGTGCGTTTTACGCTCCGAATTTCTCCTTTTGGCACATAACGTGCGTTTCGTGATCAGAATCGCCGCTTTTGCTCAGTTTTGGCACAAAACGTGCATTTCGAGCATGGAATCGCCGCTTTTGCTCAGTTTTTTCACAATACGTGCGTTTCGTGCACAGAATCGCTGCTTTTGCTCAGTTTTGGCACAAAACGTGCATTTCGAGCATAGAATCGCCGCTTTTGCTCAGTTTTGGCACAATATGTGCGTTTCGTGCACAGAATCGCCGCTTTTGCTCAGTTTTGACACAAAACGAGCGTTTCGTGCATAGAATTGCCGCTTTTGCTCAGTTTTGACACAAAACGTGCGTGTTACGCTCCGAATTTTTGCTTTTGGCACATAACGTGCGTTTCGTGATCAGAATCGCCGCTTTTGCTCAGTTTTTGCACAAGACGTGCATTTCGAGCATAGAATCGCCGCTTTTGCTCAGTTTTGGCACAATACGTGCGTTTCGTGCACAGAATAGCCGCTTTTGCTCAGTTTTGCAACAAAACGTGCGTTTCGTGCACAGAATCGCCGTTATTGCTCAGTTTTGCAACAAAACGTGCGTTTCGTGCACAGAATCGCCGCTTTTGCTCAGTTTTGGCACAAAACGAGCGTTTCGTGCATAGAATCGCCGCTTTTGCTCAGTTTAGGCACAAAACGTGCGTTTCGTGCACAGAATCGCCGCTTTTGCTCAGTTTTGGCACAAAACGTGCGTTTCGTGCATAAAATCGCCCCTTTTGCTCAGTTTTGGCACAAAACGTGCGTTTTACGCTCCGAATTTCTCCTTTTGGCACATAACGTGCGTTTCGTGTACAGAATCGCCGCTTTTGCTCAGTTTTGGATAAAAACCTGCGTTTCGTGCAGAGAATCGCCGCTGATGCTCAGTTTTGGCACAAAACGTGCTTTTCGTGCATAGAATCGCCGCTATTGCTCAGTTTTGGCACAAAACGTGCGGTTCGTGCACAGAATCGCCGCTTTTGCTCAGTTTTGGCACAAAACGTGCGTTTCGTGCACAGAATCGTCGCTTTTGCTTAGTTTTGGCACAAATCCTGTGTTTCGTGCACAGAATCGCCGCTTTTGCCCAGTTTTGGATCAAAACGTGCGTTTTACGCTCCGAATTTCTCCTTTTGGCACATAACGTGCGTTTCGTGCACAGAATCGCCGCTTTTGCTCAGTTTTGGATAAAAACCTGCGTTTCGTGCAGAGAATCGCCGCTTATGCTCAGTTTTGGTACAAAACGTGCATTTCGTGCATAGAATCGCCGCTTTTGCTCAGTTTTGGCACAAAACGTGCGTTTCGTGCGGAGAATCGCCGCTTTTGCTCAGTTTTGGCACAAAACGTGCATTTCGAGCATAGAATCGCCGCTTTTGGTCAGTTTTGGCACAATACGTGCGTTTCGTGCGCAGAATCGCCGCTTATGCTCAGTTTTGGCACAATACGTGCGTTTCGTGCACAGAATAGCCGCTTTTGCTCAGTTTTGGCACAAAACGTGCCTTTCGTGAACAGAATCGCCGCTTTTGCTCAGTTTTTGATAAAAACCTGCGTTTCGTGCAGAGAATCGCCGCTTATGCTCAGTTTTGGCACAAAACGTGCATTTCGAGCATAGAATCGCCGCTTTTGCTCAGTTTTGGCACAAAATGTGCGTGTTACGCTCCGAATTTCTCCTTTTGGCACATAACGTGCGTTTCGTGATCAGAATCGCCGCTTTTGCTCAGTTTTGGCACAAAACGTGCATTTCGAGCATAGAATCGCCGCTTTTGCTCAGTTTTGGCACAATACGGGCGTTTCGTGCACAGAATAGCCGCTTTTGCTCAGTTTTGCAACAAAACGTGCGTTTCGTGCACAGAATCGCCGTTTTTGCTCAGTTCTGCAACAAAACGTGCGTTTCGTGCACAGAATCGCCGCTTTTGCTCAGTTTTGGCACAAAACGTGCATTTCGAGCATAGAATCGCCGCTGTTGCTCAGTTTTGGCACAATACGTGCGTTTCGTGCACAGAATCGCCGCTTTTGTTCAGTTTTGGCGCAACACGTGCGTTTCGTGCACAGAATCGCCGCTTTTGCTCAGTTTTGACACAAAACGTGCGTTTCGTGCAAAGAATCGCCGCTTTTACTCAGTTTTGGCACAAAACGTGCATTTCGAGCATAGAATCGCCGCTTTTGCTCAGTTTTGGCACAATACGTGCGTTTCGTGCACAGAATAGCCGCTTTTGCTCAGTTTTGGCACAAAACGTGCGTTTCGTGCACAGAATCGTCGCTTTTGCTCAGTTTTTGCACAAAACGTGCATTTCGAGCATAGAATCGCCGCTTTTGCTCAGTTTTGGCACAATACGTGTGTTTCGTGCACAGAATAGCCGCTTTTGCTCAGTTTTGGCACAAAACGTGCGTTTCGTGCACAGAATCGTCGCTTTTGCTCAGTTTTTGCACAAAACGTGCATTTCGAGCATAGAATCGCCGCTTTTGCTCAGTTTTGGCACAAAACGCGCGTTTCGTGCACAGAATTGTCGCTTTTGCTCAGTTTTTGCACAAAACGTGCGTTTTACGCTCCGAATTTCTCCTTTTGGCACATAACGTGCGTTTCGTGCACAGAATCGCCGCTTTTGCTCAGTTTTGGCACAATACGTGCGTTTCGTGATCAGAATCGCCCCTTTTGCTCAGTTTTGGCACAAAACGTGCGTTTTACGCTCCGAATTTCTCCTTTTGGCACATAACGTGCGTTTCGTGATCAGAATCGCCGCTTTTGCTCAGTTTTGGCACAAAACGTGCATTTCGAGCATAGAATCGCCGCTTTTGCTCAGTTTTTTCACAATACGTGCGTTTCGTGCACAGAACAGCCGCTTTTGCTCAGTTTTGGCACAAAACGTGCGTTTTGCGCTCCGAATTTCTCCTTTTGGCACATAACGTGCGTTTCTTGCACAGAATCGCCGCTTTTGTTCAGTTTTGGCTCAACACATGCGTTTCGTGCACAGAATCGCCGCTTTTGCTCAGTTTTGGCACAAAACGTGCATTTCGAGCATAGAATCGCCACTTTTGCTCAGTTTTGGCACAAAACGAGCGTTTCGTGCATAGAATCGCCGCTTTTACTCAGTTTTGACACAAAACGTGCGTGTTACGCTCCGAATTTCTCCTTTTGGCACATAACGTGCGTTTCGTGTACAGAATCGCCGCTTTTGCTCAGTTTTGGATAAAAACCTGCGTTTCGTGCAGAGAATCGCCGCTGATGCTCAGTTTTGGCACAAAACGTGCTTTTCGTGCATAGAATCGCCGCTTTTGCTCAGTTTTGGCACATAACGTGCGTTTCGTGTTCAGAATCGCCGCTTTTGCCCAGTTTTGCACCAAAACGTGCGTTTCGTGCACAGAATCGCCGTTTTTGCTCAGTTTTGCAACAAAACGTGCGTTTCGTGCGCAGAATCGCCGCTTTTGCTCAGTTTTGGCACAAAACGAGCTTTTCGTGCATAGAATCGCCGCTTTTGCTCAGTTTTGGATAAAAACCTGCGTTTCGTGCAGAGAATCGCCGCTTATGCTCAGTTTTGGCACAAAACGTGCTTTTCGTGCATAGAATCGCCGCTTTTGCTCAGTTTTGGATAAAAACCTGCGTTTCGTGCAGAGAATCGCCGCTTATGCTCAGTTTTGGCACAAAACGTGCATTTCGAGCATAGAATCGCCGCTTTTGCTCAGTTTTGGCACAATACGTGCGTTTCGTGCACAGAATCGTCGCTTTTGCTTAGTTTTGGCACAAATCCTGTGATTCGTGCATAGAATCGCGGCTTTTGCCCAGTTTTGGCACACAACGTGCGTTTTACGCTCCGAATTTCTCCTTTTGGCACATAACGTGCGTTTCGTGATCAGAATCGCCGCTTTTGCTCAGTTTTGGCACAAAACGTGCATTTCGAGCATGGAATCGCCGCTTTTGCTCAGTTTTTTCACAATACGTGCGTTTCGTGCACAGAATCGCTGCTTTTGCTCAGTTTTGGCACAAAACGTGCATTTCGAGCATAGAATCGCCGCTTTTGCTCAGTTTTGGCACAATATGTGCGTTTCGTGCACAGAATCGCCGCTTTTGCTCAGTTTTGACACAAAACGAGCGTTTCGTGCATAGAATTGCCGCTTTTGCTCAGTTTTGACACAAAACGTGCGTGTTACGCTCCGAATTTTTGCTTTTGGCACATAACGTGCGTTTCGTGATCAGAATCGCCGCTTTTGCTCAGTTTTTGCACAAGACGTGCATTTCGAGCATAGAATCGCCGCTTTTGCTCAGTTTTGGCACAATACGTGCGTTTCGTGCACAGAATAGCCGCTTTTGCTCAGTTTTGCAACAAAACGTGCGTTTCGTGCACAGAATCGCCGTTATTGCTCAGTTTTGCAACAAAACGTGCGTTTCGTGCACAGAATCGCCGCTTTTGCTCAGTTTTGGCACAAAACGAGCGTTTCGTGCATAGAATCGCCGCTTTTGCTCAGTTTAGGCACAAAACGTGCGTTTCGTGCACAGAATCGCCGCTTTTGCTCAGTTTTGGCACAAAACGTGCGTTTCGTGCATAAAATCGCCCCTTTTGCTCAGTTTTGGCACAAAACGTGCGTTTTACGCTCCGAATTTCTCCTTTTGGCACATAACGTGCGTTTCGTGTACAGAATCGCCGCTTTTGCTCAGTTTTGGATAAAAACCTGCGTTTCGTGCAGAGAATCGCCGCTGATGCTCAGTTTTGGCACAAAACGTGCTTTTCGTGCATAGAATCGCCGCTATTGCTCAGTTTTGGCACAAAACGTGCGGTTCGTGCACAGAATCGCCGCTTTTGCTCAGTTTTGGCACAAAACGTGCGTTTCGTGCACAGAATCGTCGCTTTTGCTTAGTTTTGGCACAAATCCTGTGTTTCGTGCACAGAATCGCCGCTTTTGCCCAGTTTTGGATCAAAACGTGCGTTTTACGCTCCGAATTTCTCCTTTTGGCACATAACGTGCGTTTCGTGCACAGAATCGCCGCTTTTGCTCAGTTTTGGATAAAAACCTGCGTTTCGTGCAGAGAATCGCCGCTTATGCTCAGTTTTGGTACAAAACGTGCATTTCGTGCATAGAATCGCCGCTTTTGCTCAGTTTTGGCACAAAACGTGCGTTTCGTGCGGAGAATCGCCGCTTTTGCTCAGTTTTGGCACAAAACGTGCATTTCGAGCATAGAATCGCCGCTTTTGGTCAGTTTTGGCACAATACGTGCGTTTCGTGCGCAGAATCGCCGCTTATGCTCAGTTTTGGCACAATACGTGCGTTTCGTGCACAGAATAGCCGCTTTTGCTCAGTTTTGGCACAAAACGTGCCTTTCGTGAACAGAATCGCCGCTTTTGCTCAGTTTTTGATAAAAACCTGCGTTTCGTGCAGAGAATCGCCGCTTATGCTCAGTTTTGGCACAAAACGTGCATTTCGAGCATAGAATCGCCGCTTTTGCTCAGTTTTGGCACAAAATGTGCGTGTTACGCTCCGAATTTCTCCTTTTGGCACATAACGTGCGTTTCGTGATCAGAATCGCCGCTTTTGCTCAGTTTTGGCACAAAACGTGCATTTCGAGCATAGAATCGCCGCTTTTGCTCAGTTTTGGCACAATACGGGCGTTTCGTGCACAGAATAGCCGCTTTTGCTCAGTTTTGCAACAAAACGTGCGTTTCGTGCACAGAATCGCCGTTTTTGCTCAGTTCTGCAACAAAACGTGCGTTTCGTGCACAGAATCGCCGCTTTTGCTCAGTTTTGGCACAAAACGTGCATTTCGAGCATAGAATCGCCGCTGTTGCTCAGTTTTGGCACAATACGTGCGTTTCGTGCACAGAATCGCCGCTTTTGTTCAGTTTTGGCGCAACACGTGCGTTTCGTGCACAGAATCGCCGCTTTTGCTCAGTTTTGACACAAAACGTGCGTTTCGTGCAAAGAATCGCCGCTTTTACTCAGTTTTGGCACAAAACGTGCATTTCGAGCATAGAATCGCCGCTTTTGCTCAGTTTTGGCACAATACGTGCGTTTCGTGCACAGAATAGCCGCTTTTGCTCAGTTTTGGCACAAAACGTGCGTTTCGTGCACAGAATCGTCGCTTTTGCTCAGTTTTTGCACAAAACGTGCATTTCGAGCATAGAATCGCCGCTTTTGCTCAGTTTTGGCACAATACGTGTGTTTCGTGCACAGAATAGCCGCTTTTGCTCAGTTTTGGCACAAAACGTGCGTTTCGTGCACAGAATCGTCGCTTTTGCTCAGTTTTTGCACAAAACGTGCATTTCGAGCATAGAATCGCCGCTTTTGCTCAGTTTTGGCACAAAACGCGCGTTTCGTGCACAGAATTGTCGCTTTTGCTCAGTTTTTGCACAAAACGTGCGTTTTACGCTCCGAATTTCTCCTTTTGGCACATAACGTGCGTTTCGTGCACAGAATCGCCGCTTTTGCTCAGTTTTGGATAAAAACCTGCGTTTCGTGCAGAGAATCGCCGCTTATGCTCAGTTTTGGCACAAAACGTGCGTTTCGTGCACAGAATCGCCGCTTTTGCTCAGTTTTGGCACAAAACGTGCGTTTCGTGCATAAAATCGCCGCCTTTGCTCAGTTTTGGCACAAAACGTGCGTTTTACGCTCCGAATTTCTCCTTTTGGCACATAACGTGCGTTTCGTGCACAGAATCGCCGCTTTTGCTCAGTTTTGGATAAAAACCTGCGTTTCGCGCAGAGAATCACCGCTTATGCTCAGTTTTGGCCCAAAACGTGCTTTTCGTGCATAAAATCGCCGCTTTTGCTCAGTTTTGGCACAAAACGCGCGCTTCGTGCACAGAATTGTCGCTTTTGCTCAGTTTTTGCACAAAACGTGCATTTCGAGCATAGAATCGCCGCCTTTGCACAGTTTTGGCACAAAACGTGCGTTTCGTGCACAGAATCGCCGCTTTTGCTCAGTTTTGGCACAAAACGTGCGTTTCGTGCATAAAATCGCCGCCTTTGCTCAGTTTTGGCACAAAACGTGCGTTTTACGCTCCGAATTTCTCCTTTTGGCACATAACGTGCGTTTCGTGCACAGAATCGCCGCTTTTGCTCAGTTTTGGCACAAAACGTGCGTTTCGTGCACAGAATCGCCGCTTTTGCTCAGTTTTGGCACAAAACGTGCGTTTCGTGCATAAAATCGCCGCTTTTGCTCAGTTTTGGCACAAAACGTGCGTTTTACGCTCCGAATTTCTCCTTTTGGCACATAACGTGCGTTTCGTGCACAGAATCGCCGCTTTTGCTCAGTTTTGGATAAAAACCTGCGTTTCGTGCAGAGAATCGCCGCTTATGCTCAGTTTTGGCACAAAACGTGCGTTTCGTGCACAGAATCGCCGCTTTTGCTCAGTTTTGGCACAAAACGTGCGTTTCGTGCATAAAATCGCCGCCTTTGCTCAGTTTTGGCACAAAACGTGCGTTTTACGCTCCGAATTTCTCCTTTTGGCACATAACGTGCGTTTCGTGCACAGAATCGCCGCTTTTGCTCAGTTTTGGCACAAAACGTGCGTTTCGTGCACAGAATCGCCGCTTTTGCTCAGTTTTGGCACAAAACGTGCGTTTCGTGCATAAAATCGCCGCTTTTGCTCAGTTTTGGCACAAAACGTGCGTTTTACGCTCCGAATTTCTCCTTTTGGCACATAACGTGCGTTTCGTGCACAGAATCGCCGCTTTTGCTCAGTTTTGGATAAAAACCTGCGTTTCGTGCAGAGAATCGCCGCTTATGCTCAGTTTTGGCACAAAACGTGCGTTTCGTGCACAGAATCGCCGCTTTTGCTCAGTTTTGGCACAAGACGTGCGTTCCACGCACCGAATTGCTGCTCTTGGCATAAAACGTGCCTTTCGTGCACAGAATCGCCGCTTTTGCTCAGTTTTTGATAAAAACCTGCGTTTCGTGCAGAGAATCGCCGCTTATGCTCAGTTTTGGCACAAAACGTGCATTTCGAGCATAGAATCGCCGCTTTTGCTCAGTTTTGGCACAAAATGTGCGTGTTACGCTCCGAATTTCTCCTTTTGGCACATAACGTGCGTTTCGTGATCAGAATCGCCGCTTTTGCTCAGTTTTGGCACAAAACGTGCATTTCGAGCATAGAATCGCCGCTTTTGCTCAGTTTTGGCACAATACGGGCGTTTCGTGCACAGAATAGCCGCTTTTGCTCAGTTTTGCAACAAAACGTGCGTTTCGTGCACAGAATCGCCGTTTTTGCTCAGTTCTGCAACAAAACGTGCGTTTCGTGCACAGAATCGCCGCTTTTGCTCAGTTTTGGCACAAAACGTGCATTTCGAGCATAGAATCGCCGCTGTTGCTCAGTTTTGGCACAATACGTGCGTTTCGTGCACAGAATCGCCGCTTTTGTTCAGTTTTGGCGCAACACGTGCGTTTCGTGCACAGAATCGCCGCTTTTGCTCAGTTTTGACACAAAACGTGCGTTTCGTGCAAAGAATCGCCGCTTTTACTCAGTTTTGGCACAAAACGTGCATTTCGAGCATAGAATCGCCGCTTTTGCTCAGTTTTGGCACAATACGTGCGTTTCGTGCACAGAATAGCCGCTTTTGCTCAGTTTTGGCACAAAACGTGCGTTTCGTGCACAGAATCGTCGCTTTTGCTCAGTTTTTGCACAAAACGTGCATTTCGAGCATAGAATCGCCGCTTTTGCTCAGTTTTGGCACAATACGTGTGTTTCGTGCACAGAATAGCCGCTTTTGCTCAGTTTTGGCACAAAACGTGCGTTTCGTGCACAGAATCGCCGCTTTTGCTCAGTTTTGGCACAAAACGTGCGTTTCGTGCATAAAATCGCCGCTTTTGCTCAGTTTTGCAACAAAACGTGCGTTTTACGCTCCGAATTTCTCCTTTTGGCACATAACGTGCGTTTCGTGCACAGAATCGCCGCTTTTGCTCAGTTTTGGATAAAAACCTGCGTTTCGCGCAGAGAATCGCCGCTTATGCTCAGTTTTGGCCCAAAACGTGCTTTTCGTGCATAGAATCGCCGCTTTTGCTCAGTTTTGGCACAAAACGCGCGCTTCGTGCACAGAATTGTCGCTTTTGCTCAGTTTTTGCACAAAACGTGCATTTCGAGCATAGAATCGCCGCCTTTGCACAGTTTTGGCACAAAACGTGCGTTTCGTGCACAGAATCGCCGCTTTTGCTCAGTTTTGGCACAAAACGTGCGTTTCGTGCATAAAATCGCCGCCTTTGCTCAGTTTTGGCACAAAACGTGCGTTTTACGCTCCGAATTTCTCCTTTTGGCACATAACGTGCGTTTCGTGCACAGAATCGCCGCTTTTGCTCAGTTTTGGCACAAAACGTGCGTTTCGTGCACAGAATCGCCGCTTTTGCTCAGTTTTGGCACAAAACGTGCGTTTCGTGCATAAAATCGCCGCTTTTGCTCAGTTTTGGCACAAAACGTGCGTTTTACGCTCCGAATTTCTCCTTTTGGCACATAACGTGCGTTTCGTGCACAGAATCGCCGCTTTTGCTCAGTTTTGGATAAAAACCTGCGTTTCGTGCAGAGAATCGCCGCTTATGCTCAGTTTTGGCACAAAACGTGCGTTTCGTGCACAGAATCGCCGATTTTGCTCAGTTTTGGCACAAGACGTGCGTTCCACGCACCGAATTGCTGCTCTTGGCATAAAACGTGCCTTTCGTGCACAGAATCGCCGCTTTTGCTCAGTTTTTGATAAAAACCTGCGTTTCGTGCAGAGAATCGCCGCTTATGCTCAGTTTTGGCACAAAACGTGCATTTCGAGCATAGAATCGCCGCTTTTGCTCAGTTTTGGCACAAAATGTGCGTGTTACGCTCCGAATTTCTCCTTTTGGCACATAACGTGCGTTTCGTGATCAGAATCGCCGCTTTTGCTCAGTTTTGGCACAAAACGTGCATTTCGAGCATAGAATCGCCGCTTTTGCTCAGTTTTGGCACAATACGGGCGTTTCGTGCACAGAATAGCCGCTTTTGCTCAGTTTTGCAACAAAACGTGCGTTTCGTGCACAGAATCGCCGTTTTTGCTCAGTTCTGCAACAAAACGTGCGTTTCGTGCACAGAATCGCCGCTTTTGCTCAGTTTTGGCACAAAACGTGCATTTCGAGCATAGAATCGCCGCTGTTGCTCAGTTTTGGCACAATACGTGCGTTTCGTGCACAGAATCGCCGCTTTTGTTCAGTTTTGGCGCAACACGTGCGTTTCGTGCACAGAATCGCCGCTTTTGCTCAGTTTTGACACAAAACGTGCGTTTCGTGCAAAGAATCGCCGCTTTTACTCAGTTTTGGCACAAAACGTGCATTTCGAGCATAGAATCGCCGCTTTTGCTCAGTTTTGGCACAATACGTGCGTTTCGTGCACAGAATAGCCGCTTTTGCTCAGTTTTGGCACAAAACGTGCGTTTCGTGCACAGAATCGTCGCTTTTGCTCAGTTTTTGCACAAAACGTGCATTTCGAGCATAGAATCGCCGCTTTTGCTCAGTTTTGGCACAATACGTGTGTTTCGTGCACAGAATAGCCGCTTTTGCTCAGTTTTGGCACAAAACATGCGTTTCGTGCACAGAATCGCCGCTTTTGCTCAGTTTTGGCACAAAACGTGCGTTTCGTGCATAAAATCGCCGCTTTTGCTCAGTTTTGCAACAAAACGTGCGTTTTACGCTCCGAATTTCTCCTTTTGGCACATAACGTGCGTTTCGTGCACAGAATCGCCGCTTTTGCTCAGTTTTGGATAAAAACCTGCGTTTCGCGCAGAGAATCGCCGCTTATGCTCAGTTTTGGCCCAAAACGTGCTTTTCGTGCATAGAATCGCCGCTTTTGCTCAGTTTTGGCACAAAACGCGCGTTTCGTGCACAGAATTGTCGCTTTTGCTCAGTTTTTGCACAAAACGTGCATTTCGAGCATAGAATCGCCGCTTTTGCTCAGTTTTGGAACAATGCGTGCGTTTCGTGCACAGAATAGCCGCTTTTGCTCAGTTTTGGCACAAAACGTGCGTTTCGTGCACAGAATCGTCGCTTTTGCTCAGTTTTTGCACAAAACGTGCATTTCGAGCATAGAATCGCCGCTTTTGCTCAGTTTTGGCACAATACGTGTGTTTCGTGCACAGAATAGCCGCTTTTGCTCAGTTTTGGCACAAAACGTGCGTTTCGTGCACAGAATCGCCGCTTTTGCTCAGTTTTGGCACAAAACGTGCGTTTCGTGCATAAAATCGCCGCTTTTGCTCAGTTTTGCAGCAAAACGTGCGTTTTACGCTCCGAATTTCTCCTTTTGGCACATAACGTGCGTTTCGTGCACAGAATCGCCGCTTTTGCTCAGTTTTGGATAAAAACCTGCGTTTCGCGCAGAGAATCGCCGCTTATGCTCAGTTTTGGCCCAAAACGCGCGTTTCGTGCACAGAATTGTCGCTTTTGCTCAGTTTTTGCACAAAACGTGCATTTCGAGCATAGAATCGCCGCTTTTGCTCAGTTTTGGAACAATACGTGTGTTTCGTGCACAGAATCGCCGCTTTTACACAGTTTTGGCACAAAATGTGCGTGTTACGCTCCGAATTTCTCCTTTTGGCACATAACGTGCGTTTCGTGTTCAGAATCGCCGCTTTTGCTCAGTTTTGCAAAAAAACGTGCGTTTCGTGCACAGAATCGCCGTTTTTGCTCAGTTTTGCAACAAAACGTGCGTTTCGTGAACAGAATCGCCGCTTTTGTTCAGTTTTGGCGCAACACGTGCGTTTCGTGCACAGAATCGCCGCTTTTGCTCAGTTTTGGCACAATACGTGCGTTTCGTGCACAGAATAGCCGCTTTTGCTCAGTTTTGCAACAAAACGTGCGTTTCGTGCACAGAATCGCCGTTATTGCTCAGTTTTGCAACAAAACGTGCGTTTCGTGCACAGAATCGCCGCTTTTGCTCAGTTTTGGCACAAAACGAGCGTTTCGTGCATAGAATCGCCGCTTTTGCTCAGTTTTGGCACAATACGTGTGTTTCGTGCACAGAATCGCCGCTTTTGCTCAGTTTTGGCACAAAACGAGCGTTTCGTGCATAGAATCGCCGCTTTTACTCAGTTTTTTCACAAAATGTGCGTGTTACGCTCCGAATTTCTCCTTTTGGCACATAACGTGCGTTTCGTGTTCAGAATCGCCGCTTTTGCTCAGTTTTGCACCAAAACGTGCGTTTCGTGCACAGAATCGCCGTTTTCGCTCAGTTTTGCAACAAAACGTGCGTTTCGTGCACAGAATCGCCGCTTTTGCTCAGTTTTGGCACAAAACGAGCGTTTCGTGCACAGAATCGCCGCTTTTGCTCAGTTTTGGCACAAGACGTGCGTTCCACGCACCGAATTGCTGCTCTTGGCATAAAACGTGCTTTTCGTGCACAGAATCGCCGCTTTTGCTCAGTTTTTGATAAAAACCTGCGTTTCGTGCAGAGAATCGCCGCTTATGCTCAGTTTTGGCACAAAACGTGCATTTCGAGCATAGAATCGCCGCTTTTGCTCAGTTTTGGATCAATACGTGCGTTTCGTGCACAGAATAGCCGCTTTTGCTCAGTTTTGCAACAAAACGTGCGTTTCGTGCACAGAATCGCCGCTTTTGCTCAGTTTTTGATAAAAACCGGCGTTTCGTGCAGAGAATCACCGCTTATGCTCAGTTTTGGTACACAACGTGCATTTCGAGCATAGAATCGCCGCTTTTGCTCAGTTTTGGCACAATACGTGCGTTTCGTGAACAGAATCGCCGCTTTTGTTCAGTTTTGGCGCAACACGTGCGTTTCGTGCACAGAATCGCCGCTTTTGCTCAGTTTTGGCACGAAACGTGCATTTCGAGCATAGAATCGCCGCTTTTGCTCAGTTTTGGCTCAATACGTGCGTTTCGTGCACAGAATAGCCGCTTTTGCTCAGTTTTGCAACAAAACGTGCGTTTCGTGCACAGAATCGCTGTTTTTGCTCAGTTTTGCAACAAAACGTGCGTTTCGTGCACAGAATCGCCGCTTTTGCTCAGTTTTGGCACAAAACGTGCGTTTCGTGCACAGAATCGCCGCTTTTGCTCAGTTTTGGCACAAAACGTGCGTTTCGTGCATAAAATCGCCGCTTTAGCTCAGTTTTGGCACAAAACGTGCGTGTTACGCTCCGAATTTCTCCTTTTGGCACATAACGTGCGTTTCGTGATCAGAATCGCCGCTTTTGCTCAGTTTTGGCACAAAACGTGCATTTCGAGCATAGAATCGCCGCTTTTGCTCAGTTTTGGCACAATACGTGCTTTTCATGCACAGAATAGCCGCTTTTGCTCAGTTTTGCAACAAAACGTGCGTTTCGTGCATAGAATCGCCGTTTTTGCTCAGTTTTGCAACAAAACGTGCGTTTCGTGCACAGAATCGCCGCTTTTGCTCAGTTTTGGCACAAAACGTGCATTTCGAGCATAGAATCGCCGCTGTTGCTCAGTTTTGGCACAATACGTGCGTTTCGGGCACAGAATCGCCGCTTTTGTTCAGTTTTGGCGCAACACGTGCGTTTCGTGCACAGAATCTCCGCTTTTGCTCAGTTTTGACACAAAACGTGCGTTCCACGCACCGAATTGCTCCTCTTGGCATAAAACGTGCGTTTCGTGCACAGGATCGCCGCTTTTGCTCAGTTATGGATAAAAACCCGCGTTTCGTGCAGAGAATCGCCGCTTATGCTCAGTTTTGGCACAAAACGTGCTTTTCGTGCATAGAAACGCCGCTTTTGCTCAGTTTTGGCACAAAACGAGCGTCTCGTGCATAGAATCGACGCTTTTACTCAGTTTTGGCACAAAACGTGCGTGTTACGCTCCTAATTTCTCCTTTTGGCACATAACGTGCGTTTCGTGATCAGAATCGCCGCTTTTGCTCAGTTTTGGCACAAAACGTGCATTTCGAGCATAGAATCGCCGCTTTTGCTCAGTTTTGGCACAATACGTGCGTTTTGTGCACAGAATAGCCGCTTTTGCTCAGTTTTTTCACAAAACGTGCGTTTCGTGCACAGAATCGCCGCTTTTGCTCAGTTTTGGCACAAAATGTGCGTGTTACGCTCCGAATTTCTCCTTTTGCCACATAACGTGCGTTTCGTGATCAGAATCGCCGCTTTTGCTCAGTTTTGGCACAAAACGTGCATTTCGAGCATAGAATCGCCGCTTTTGCTCAGTTTTGGCACAATACGTGCGTATCGTGCACAGAATAGCCGCTTTTGCTCAGTTTTGCAACAAAACGTGCGTTTCGTGAACAGAATCGCCGTTTTTGCTCAGTTTTGCAACAAAACGTGCGTTTCGTGCACAGAATCGCCGCTTTTGCTCAGTTTTGGCACAAAACGTGCATTTCGAGCATCGAATCGCCGCTGTTGCTCAGTTTTGGCACAATACGTGCGTTTCGTGCACAGAATCGCCGCTTTTGTTCAGTTTTGGCGCAACACGTGCGTTTCGTGCACAGAATCGCCGCTTGTGCTCAGTTTTGACACAAAACGTGCGTTCCACGCACCGAATTGCTCCTCTTGGCATAAAACGTGCGTTTCGTGCACAGGATCGCCGCTTTTGCTCAGTTTTGGATAAAAACCCGCGTTTCGTGCAGAGAATCGCCGCTTATGCTCAGTTTTGGCACAAAACGTGCTTTTCGTGCATAGAAACGCCGCTTTTGCTCAGTTTTGGCACAAAACGAGCGTTTCGTGCACAGAATCGCCGCTTTTGCTCAGTTTTGGCACAAAACGTGCATTTCGAGCATAGAATCGCCGCTTTTGCTCAGTTTTGGCACAAAACGTGCGTGTTACGCTCCGAATTTCTCCTTTTGGCACATAACGTGCGTTTCGTGATCAGAATCGCAGCTTTTGCTCAGTTTTGGCACAAAACGTGCGTTTCGTGCATAGAATCGCCGCTTTTGCTCAGTTTTGGCACAAAACGTGCGTTTCGTGCATAAAATCGCCGCTTTTGCTCGGTTTTGGCACAAAACGTGCGTTTTACACTCCGAATTTCTCCTTTTGGCACATAACGTGCGTTTCGACCACAGAATCGCCGCTTTTGCTCAGTTTTGGATAAAATCCTGCGTTTCGTGCAGAGAATCGCCGCTTATGCTCAGTTTTGGCACAAAACGTGCTTTTCGTGCATAGAATCGCCGCTTTTGCTCAGTTTTTACACAAAACGTGCGTTTCGTGCACAGAATCGCCTCTTATGCACAGTTTTGGCACAAAACGTGCATTTCGAGCATAGAATCGCCGCTTTTGCTCAGTTTTGGCACAATACGTGCGTTTCCTGCACAGAATCGCCGCTTTTGCTCAGTTTTGGCACAGAACGTGCGTTTCGTGCATAGAATCGCCGCTTTTACTCAGTTTTGGCACAAAACGTGCGTGTTACGCTCCGAATTTCTCCTTTTGGCACATAACGTGCGTTTCGTGATCAGAATCGCCGCTTTTGCTCAGTTTTGCAACAAAACGTGCGTTTCGTGCACAGAATCGCCGCTTTTGCTCAGTTTTGGCACAATACGTGCGTTTCCTGCACAGAATCGCCGCTTTTGCTCAGTTTTGGCACATAACCTGCGTTTCGTGCACAGAATCGCCGCTTTTGCTCAGTTTTGGCACAAAACGTGCGTTTCGTGCATAAAATCGCCGCTTTTGCTCAGTTTTGGCACAAAACGTGCGTTTCGTGCATAGAATCGCCGCTTTTGCTCAGTTTTGGCACAAAACGTGCGTTTCGTGCATAAAATCGCCGCTTTTGCTCGGTTTTGGCACAAAACGTGCGTTTTACACTCCGAATTTCTCCTTTTGGCACATAACGTGCGTTTCGACCACAGAATCGCCGCTTTTGCTCAGTTTTGGATAAAATCCTGCGTTTCGTGCAGAGAATCGCCGCTTATGCTCAGTTTTGGCACAAAACGTGCTTTTCGTGCATAGAATCGCCGCTTTTGCTCAGTTTTTACACAAAACGTGCGTTTCGTGCACAGAATCGCCTCTTATGCACAGTTTTGGCACAAAACGTGCATTTCGAGCATAGAATCGCCGCTTTTGCTCAGTTTTGGCACAATACGTGCGTTTCCTGCACAGAATCGCCGCTTTTGCTCAGTTTTGGCACAGAACGTGCGTTTCGTGCATAGAATCGCCGCTTTTACTCAGTTTTGGCACAAAACGTGCGTGTTACGCTCCGAATTTCTCCTTTTGGCACATAACGTGCGTTTCGTGATCAGAATCGCCGCTTTTGCTCAGTTTTGCAACAAAACGTGCGTTTCGTGCACAGAATCGCCGCTTTTGCTCAGTTTTGGCACAAAACATGCGTTTCGTGCATAAAATCGCCGCTTTTGCTCAGTTTTGGCACAAAACGTGCGTTTCGTGCATAGAATCGCCGCTTTTGCTCAGTTTTGGCACAAAACGTGCGTTTCGTGCATAAAATCGCCGCTTTTGCTCAGTTTTGGCACAAAACGTGCGTTTTTACGCTCCGAATTTCTCCTTTTGGCACATAACCTGCGTTTCGTGCACAGAATCGCCGCTTTTGCTCAGTTTTGGGTAAAAACCTGCGTTTCGTGCAGAGAATCGCCGCTTATGCTCAGTTTTGGCACAAAACGTGCTTTTCGTGCACAGAATCGCCGTTTTTGCTCAGTTTTGCAACAAAACGTGCGTTTCGTGCGCAGAATCGCCGCTTTTGCTCAGTTTTTCCACAAAACGTGCGTGTTACGCTCCGAATTTCTCCTTTTGGCACATAACGTGCGTTTCGTTATCAGAATCGCCGCTTTTACTCAGTTTTGGCACAAAACGTGCATTTCGAGCATAGAATCGCCGCTTTTGCTCAGTTTTGGCACAATACGTGCGTTTCGTGCACAGAATAGCCGCTTTTGCTCAGTTTTGACACAAAACGTGCGTTCCACGCACCGAATTGCTCCTCTTGGCATAAAACGTGCGTTTCGTGCACAGGATCGCCGCTTTTGCTCAGTTTTGGATAAAAACCCGCGTTTCGTGCAGAGAATCGCCGCTTATGCTCAGTTTGGGCACAAAACGTGCTTTTCGTGCATAGAAACGCCGCTTTTGCTCAGTTTTGGCACAAAACGAGCGTTTCGTGCATAGAATCGCCGCATTTACTCAGTTTTGGCACAAAACGTGCGTGTTACGCTCCGAATTTCTCCTTTTGGCACATAACGTGCGTTTCGTGATCAGAATCGCCGCTTTTGCTCAGTTTTGGCACAAAACGAGCGTTTCGTGCATAGAATCGCCGCTTTTACTCAGCTTTGGCACAAAACGTGCGTGTTACGCTCCGAATTTCTCCTTTTGGCACATAACGTGCGTTTCGTGATCAGAATCGCCGCTTTTGCTCAGTTTTGGCACAAAACGTGCATTTCGAGCATAGAATCGCCGCTTTTGCTCAGTTTTGGCACAATACGTGCGTTTCGTGCACAGAATAGCCGCTTTTGCTCAGTTTTGCAACAAAACGTGCGTTTCGTGCACAGAATCGCCGTTTTTGCTCAGTTTTGCAACGAAACGTGCGTTTCGTGCACAGAATCGCCGCTTTTGCTCAGTTTTGGAACAAAACGTGCATTTCGAGCATAGAATCGCCGCTTTGGCTCAGTTTTGGAACAATACCTGCGTTTGGTGCACAGAATCGCCGCTTTTGCTCAGTTTTGGCACAAAACGTGCGTTCCACGCACCGAATTGCTCCTCTTGGCATAAAACGTGCCTTTCGTGCACAGAATCGCCGCTTTTGCTCAGTTTTGGCATAAAACGTGCGTTCCACGCACCGAATTGCTCCTCTTTCATTAAAACGTGCGTTTCGAGCACGGAATCGCGGCTTTTGCTCAGTTTTGGCACAAAACGTGCATTTCGTGCATAGAATCGCCGCTTTTGCTCAGTTTTGGCACAATACGAGCGTTTCGTGCACAGAATCGCCGCTTTTGCTCAGTTTTTGCACAATACGTGCGTTTCGTGCACAGAATCGCCGCTTTTGCTCAGCTTTGGCACAAGACGTGCGGTTCGTGCACAGAATCGCCGCTTTTGCTCAGTTTTGGCACAACACGAGCGTTTCGTGCATAGAATCGCCGCTTTTACTCAGTTTTGGCACAAAATGTGCGTGTTACGCTCCGAATTTCTCCTTTTGGCACATAACGTGCGTTTCGTGTTCAGAATCGCCGCTTTTGCTCAGTTTTGCAAAAAAACGTGCGTTTCGTGCACAGAATCGCCGTTTTTGCTCAGTTTTGCAACAAAACGTGCGTTTCGTGAACAGAATCGCCGCTTTTGTTCAGTTTTGGCGCAACACGTGCGTTTGGTGCACAGAATCGCCGCTTTTGCTCAGTTTTGGCACAAAACGTGCATTTCGAGCATAGAATCGCCGCTTTTGCTCAGTTTTGGCTCAATACGTGCGTTTCGTGCACAGAATAGCCGCTTTTGCTCAGTTTTGCAACAAAACGTGCGTTTCGTGCACAGAATCGCCGTTTTTGCTCAGTTTTGCAACAAAACATGCGTTTCGTGCACAGAATCGCCGCTTTTGCTCAGTTTTGGCACAAAACGTGCATTTCGAGCATAGAATCGCCGCTGTTGCTCAGTTTTGGCACAAAACGTGCGGTTCGTGCACAGAATCGCCGTTTCTGCTCAGTTTTGCAACAAAACGTGCGTTTCGTGCACAGAATCGCCGCTTTTGCTCAGTTTTGGCACAAAACGAGCGTTTTGTGCATAGAATCGCCGTTTTTGCTCAGTTTTGGCACAAAACGTGCGTTTCGTGCACAGAATCGCCGCTTTTGCTCAGTTTTGGCGCAAAACGTGCGTTTCGTGCATAAAATCGCCGCTTTTGCTCAGTTTTGGCACAAAACGTGCGTGTTACGCTCCGAATTTCTCCTTTTGGCACATAACGTGCGTTTCGTGATCAGAATCGCCGCTTTTGCTCAGTTTTGGCACAAAACGTGCATTTCGAGCATAGAATCGCCGCTTTTGCTCAGTTTTGGCACAATACGTGCTTTTCATGCACAGAATAGCCGCTTTTGCTCAGTTTTGCAACAAAACGTGCGTTTCGTGATCAGAATCGCCGCTTTTGCTCAGTTTTGCAACAAAACGTGCGTTTCGTGCACAGAATCGCCGCTTTTGCTCAGTTTTGGCACAAAACGTGCGTTTCGTGCATAAAATCGCCGCTTTTGCTCAGTTTTGGCACAAAACCTGCGTTTTACGCTCCGAATTTCTCCTTTTGGCACATAACGTTCGTTTCGTGCACAGAATCGCCGCTTTTGCTCAGTTTTGGATAAAAACCTGCGTTTCGTGCAGAGAATCGCCGCTTATGCTCAGTTTTGGCACAAAACGTGCTGTTCGTGCATAGAATCGCCGCTTTTGCTCAGTTTTGGCACAAAACGTGCGGTTCGTGCACAGAATCGTCGTTTTTGCTCAGTTTTGCAACAAAACGTGCGTTTCGTGCACAGAATCGCCGCTTTTACTCAGTTTTAGCACAAAACGTGCATTTCGAGCATAGAATCGCCGCTTTTGCTCAGTTTTGGCACAATACGTGCGTTTCGTGCACAGAATAGCCGCTTTTGCTCAGTTTTTTCACAAAACGTGCGTTTCGAGCACAGAATCGCCGCTTTTGCTCAGTTTTGGCACAAAACGTGCGTTCCACGCACCGAATTGCTCCTCTTTCATTAAAACGTGCGTTTCGTGCACAGAGTCGCGGGTTTTGCTCAGTTTTAGCACAAAACGTGCGTTTTGTGCACAGAATCGCCGCTTTTGCTCAGCTTTGGCACAAAACGTGCGTTTCGTGCACAGAATCGCCGCTTTTGCTCAGTTTTGGCACAAGACGTGCGTTCCACGCACCGAATTGCTGCTCTTGGCATAAAACGTGCCTTTCGTGCACAGAATCGCCGCTTTTGCTCAGTTTTGGCACATAATGTGCGTTTCGTGATCAGAATCGCCGCTTTTGCTCAGTTTTGGATAAAAACCTGCGTTTCGTGCAGAGAATCGCCGCTTATGCTCAGTTTTGGCACAAAACGTGCATTTCGAGCATAGAATCGCCGCTTTTGCTCAGCTTTGGCACAAAACGTGCGTGTTACGCTCCGAATTTCTCCTTTTGGCACATAACGTGCGTTTCGTGATCAGAATCGCCGCTTTTGCTCAGTTTTGCAACAAAACGTGCGTTTCGTGCACAGAATCGCCGCTTTTGCTCAGTTTTGGCACAAAACATGCGTTTCGTGCATAAAATCGCCGCTTTTGCTCAGTTTTGGCACAAAACGTGCGTTTCGTGCATAGAATCGCCGCTTTTGCTCAGTTTTGGCACAAAACGTGCGTTTCGTGCATAAAATCGCCGCTTTTGCTCAGTTTTGGCACAAAACGTGCGTTTTACGCTCCGAATTTCTCCTTTTGGCACATAACCTGCGTTTCGTGCACAGAATCGCCGCTTTTGCTCAGTTTTGGATAAAAACCTGCGTTTCGTGCAGAGAATCGCCGCTTATGCTCAGTTTTGGCACAAAACGTGCTTTTCGTGCACAGAATCGCCGTTTTTGCTCAGTTTTGCAACAAAACGTGCGTTTCGTGCGCAGAATCGCCGCTTTTGCTCAGTTTTGGCACAAAACGAGCGTTTCGTGCATAGAATCGCCGTTTTTGCTCAGTTTTGGCACAAAACGTGCGTTTCGTGCACAGAATCGCCGCTTTTGCTCAGTTTTGGCACAAAACGTGCGTTTCGTGCATAAAATCGCCGCTTTTGCTCAGTTTTGGCACAAAACCTGCGTTTTACGCTCCGAATTTCTCCTTTTGGCACATAACGTTCGTTTCGTGCACAGAATCGCCGCTTTTGCTCAGTTTTGGATAAAAACCTGCGTTTCGTGCAGAGAATCGCCGCTTATGCTCAGTTTTGGCACAATACGTGCGTTTCGTGCACAGAATAGCCGCTTTTGCTCAGTTTTTTCACAAAACGTGCGTTTCGAGCACAGAATCGTCGCTTTTGCTCAGTTTTGGCACAAAACGTGAGTTCCACGCACCGAATTGCTCCTCTTTCATTAAAACGTGCGTTTCGTGCACAGAGTCGCGGGTTTTGCTCAGTTTTAGCACAAAACGTGCGTTTTGTGCACAGAATCGCCGCTTTTGCTCAGCTTTGGCACAAAACGTGCGTTTCGTGCACAGAATCGCCGCTTTTGCTCAGTTTTGGCACAAGACGTGCGTTCCACGCACCGAATTGCTGCTCTTGGCATAAAACGTGCCTTTCGTGCACAGAATCGCCGCTTTTGCTCAGTTTTGGATAAAAACTTGCGTTTCGTGCAGAGAATCGCCGCTTATGCTCAGTTTTGGCACAAAACGTGCATTTCGAGCATAGAATCGCCGCTTTTGGTCAGTTTTGGCACAATACGTGCGTTTCGTGCACAGAATCGCCGCTTATGCTCAGTTTTGGCACAATACGTGCGTTTCGTGCACAGAATAGCCGCTTTTGCTCAGTTTTGGCACAAAACGTGCCTTTCGTGAACAGAATCGCCGCTTTTGCTCAGTTTTTGATAAAAACCTGCGTATCGTGCAGAGAATCGCCGCATATGCTCAGTTTTGGCACAAAACGTGCATTTCGAGCATAGAATCGCCGCTTTTGCTCAGTTTTGGCACAATACGTGCGTTTCGTGCACAGAATAGCCGCTTTTGCTCAGTTTTTTCACAAAACGTGCGTTTCGAGCACAGAATCGCCGCTTTTGCTCAGTTTTGGCACAAAACGTGCGTTCCACGCACCGAATTGCTCCTCTTTCATTAAAACGTGCGTTTCGTGCACAGAGTCGCGGGTTTTGCTCAGTTTTAGCACAAAACGTGCGTTTTGTGCACAGAATCGCCGCTTTTGCTCAGCTTTGGCACAAAACGTGCGTTTCGTGCACAGAATCGCCGCTTTTGCTCAGTTTTGGCACAAGACGTGCGTTCCACGCACCGAATTGCTGCTCTTGGCATAAAACGTGCCTTTCGTGCACAGAATCGCCGCTTTTGCTCAGTTTTGGATAAAAACTTGCGTTTCGTGCAGAGAATCGCCGCTTATGCTCAGTTTTGGCACAATACGTGCGTTTCGTGCACAGAATAGCCGCTTTTGCTCAGTTTTGGCACAAAACGTGCCTTTCGTGAACAGAATCGCCGCTTTTGCTCAGTTTTTGATAAAAACCTGCGTTTCGTGCAGAGAATCGCCGCATATGCTCAGTTTTGGCACAAAACGTGCATTTCGAGCATAGAATAGCCGCTTTTGCTCAGTTTTGCAACAAAACGTGCGTTTCGTGCACAGAATCGCCGCTTTTGCTCAGTTTTGGCACAAAACGAGCGTTTTGTGCATAGAATCGCCGTTTTTGCTCAGTTTTGGCACAAAACGTGCGTTTCGTGCACAGAATCGCCGCTTTTGCTCAGTTTTGGCGCAAAACGTGCGTTTCGTGCATAAAATCGCCGCTTTTGCTCAGTTTTGGCACAAAACGTGCGTGTTACGCTCCGAATTTCTCCTTTTGGCACATAACGTGCGTTTCGTGATCAGAATCGCCGCTTTTGCTCAGTTTTGGCACAAAACGTGCATTTCGAGCATAGAATCGCCGCTTTTGCTCAGTTTTGGCACAATACGTGCTTTTCATGCACAGAATAGCCGCTTTTGCTCAGTTTTGCAACAAAACGTGCGTTTCGTGCATAGGATCGCCGTTTTTGCTCAGTTTTGCAACAAAACGTGCGTTTCGTGCACAGAATCGCCGCTTTTGCTCAGTTTTGGCACAAAACGTGCATTTCGAGCATAGAATCGCCGCTGTTGCTCAGTTTTGGCACAATACGTGCGTTTCGTGCACAGAATCGCCGCTTTTGTTCAGTTTTGGCGCAACACGTGAGTTTCGTGCACAGAATCGCCGCTTTTGCTCATTTTTGACACAAAACGTGCGTTCCACGCACCGAATTGCTCCTCTTGGCATAAAACGTGCGTTTCGTGCACAGGATCGCCGCTTTTGCTCAGTTATGGATAAAAACCCGCGTTTCGTGCAGAGAATCGCCGCTTATGCTCAGTTTTGGCACAAAACGTGCTTTTCGTGCATAGAAACGCCGCTTTTGCTCAGTTTTGGCACAAAACGAGCGTTTCGTGCATAGAATCGACGCTTTTACTCAGTTTTGGCACAAAACGTGCGTGTTACGCTCCGAATTTCTCCTTTTGGCACATAACGTGCGTTTCGTGATCAGAATCGCCGCTTTTGCTCAGTTTTGGCACAATACGTGCATTTCGAGCATAGAATCGCCGCTTTTGCTCAGTTTTGGCACATAATGTGCGTTTCGTGATCAGAATCGCCGCTTTTTCTCAGTTTTGGCACAAAACGAGCGTTTCGTGCATAGAATCGACGCTTTTACTCAGTTTTGGCACAAAACGTGCGTGTTACGCTTCTAATTTCTCCTTTTGGCACATAACGTGCGTTTCGTGATCAGAATCGCCGCTTTTGCTCAGTTTTGGCACAAACCGTGCATTTCGAGCATAGAATCGCCGCTTTTGCTCAGTTTTGGCACAATACGTGCGTTTTGTGCACAGAATAGCCGCTTTTGCTCAGTTTTTTCACAAAACGTGCGTTTCGTGCACAGAATCGCCGCTTTTGCTCAGTTCTGGCACAAAATGTGCGTGTTACGCTCCGAATTTCTCCTTTTGCCACATAACGTGCGTTTCGTGATCAGAATCGCCGCTTTTGCTCAGTTTTGCAACAAAACGTGCGTTTCGTGAACATAATCGCCGTTTTTGCTCAGTTTTGCAACAAAACGTGCGTTTCGTGCACAGAATCGCCGCTTTTGCTCAGTTTTGGCACAAAACGTGCATTTCGAGCATCGAATCGCCGCTGATGCTCAGTTTTGGCACAATACGTGCGTTTCGTGCACAGAATCGCCGCTTTTGTTCAGTTTTGGCGCAACACGTGCGTTTCGTGCACAGAATCGCCGCTTGTGCTCAGTTTTGACACAAAACGTGCGTTCCACGCACCGAATTGCTCCTCTTGGCATAAAACGTGCGTTTCGTGCACAGGATCGCCGCTTTTGCTCAGTTTTGGATAAAAACCCGCGTTTCGTGCAGAGAATCGCCGCTTATGCTCAGTTTGGGCACAAAACGTGCTTTTCGTGCATAGAAACGCCGCTTTTGCTCAGTTTTGGCACAAAACGAGCGTTTCGTGCATAGAATCGCCGCATTTACTCAGTTTTGGCACAAAACGTGCGTGTTACGCTCCGAATTTCTCCTTTTGGCACATAACGTGCGTTTCGTGATCAGAATCGCCGCTTTTGCTCAGTTTTGGCACAATACGTGCATTTCGAGCATAGAATCGCCGCTTTTGCTCAGTTTTGGCACATAATGTGCGTTTCGTGATCAGAATCGCCGCTTTTTCTCAGTTTTGGCACAAAACGTGCATTTCGAGCATAGAATCGCCGCTTTTGCTCAGTTTTGGCCCAAAACGTGCATTTCGAGCATAGAATCGCCGCTTTTGCTCAGTTTTGGCCCAAAACGTGCATTTCGAGCATAGAATCGCCGCTTTTGCTCAGTTTTGGCACAATACGTGCGTTTCGTGCACAGAATCGCCGCTTTTGCTCAGCTTTGGCACAAGACGTGCGTTCCACGCACCGAATTGCTGCTCTTGGCATAAAACGTGCCTTTCGTGCACAGAATCGCCGCTTTTGCTCAGTTTTGGATAAAAACCTGCGTTTCGTGCAGAGAATCGCCGCTTATGCTCAGTTTTGGCACAAAACGTGCATTTCGAGCATAGAATCGCCGCTTTTGCTCAGTTTTGGCACAAAACGTGCGTGTTACGCTCCGAATTTCTCCTTTTGGCACATAACGTGCGTTTCGTGATCAGAATCGCCGCTTTTGCTCAGTTTTGGCACAATACGTGCATTTCGAGCATAGAATCGCCGCTTTTGCTCAGTTTTGGCACATAATGTGCGTTTCGTGATCAGAATCGCCGCTTTTTCTCAGTTTTGGCACAAAACGTGCATTTCGAGCATAGAATCGCCGCTTTTGCTCAGTTTTGGCCCAAAACGTGCATTTCGAGCATAGAATCGCCGCTTTTGCTCAGTTTTGGCACAATACGTGCGTTTCGTGCACAGAATCGCCGCTTTTGCTCAGCTTTGGCACAAGACGTGCGTTCCACGCACCGAATTGCTGCTCTTGGCATAAAACGTGCCTTTCGTGCACAGAATCGCCGCTTTTGCTCAGTTTTGGATAAAAACCTGCGTTTCGTGCAGAGAATCGCCGCTTATGCTCAGTTTTGGCACAAAACGTGCATTTCGAGCATAGAATCGCCGCTTTTGCTCAGTTTTGGCACAAAACGTGCGTGTTACGCTCCGAATTTCTCCTTTTGGCACATAACGTGCGTTTCGTGATCAGAATCGCCGCTTTTGCTCAGTTTTGCAACAAAACGTGCGTTTCGTGCACAGAATCGCCGCTTTTGCTCAGTTTTGGCACAAAACGTGCGTTTCGTGCATAAAATCGCCGCTTTTGCTCAGTTTTGGCACAAAACGTGCGTTTCGTGCATAGAATCGCCGCTTTTGCTCAGTTTTGGCACAAAACGTGCGTTTCGTGCATAAAATCGCCGCTTTTGCTCAGTTTTGGCACAAAACGTGCGTTTTACACTCCGAATTTCTCCTTTTGGCTCATAACGTGCGTTTCGAGCACAGAATCGCCGCTTTTGCTCAGTTTTGGCACAAAACATGCGTTTCGTGCATAAAATCGCCGCTTTTGCTCAGTTTTGGCACAAAACGTGCGTTTCGTGCATAGAATCGCCGCTTTTGCTCAGTTTTGGCACAAAACGTGCGTTTCGTGCATATAATCGCCGCTTTTGCTCAGTTTTGGCACAAAACGTGCGTTTTACGCTCCGAATTTCTCCTTTTGGCACATAACCTGCGTTTCGTGCACAGAATCGCCGCTTTTGCTCAGTTTTGGATAAAAACCTGCGTTTCGTGCAGAGAATCGCAGCTTATGCTCAGTTTTGGCACAAAACGTGCTTTTCGTGCACAGAATCGCCGTTTTTGCTCAGTTTTGCAACAAAACGTGCGTTTCGTGCGCAGAATCGCCGCTTTTGCTCAGTTTTGGCACAAAACGAGCGTTTCGTGCATAGAATCGCCGTTTTTGCTCAGTTTTGGCACAAAACGTGCGTTTCGTGCACAGAATCGCCGCTTTTGCTCAGTTTTGGCACAAAACGTGCGTTTCGTGCATAAAATCGCCGCTTTTGCTCAGTTTTGGCACAAAACCTGCGTTTTACGCTCCGAATTTCTCCTTTTGGCACATAACGTTCGTTTCGTGCACAGAATCGCCGCTTTTGCTCAGTTTTGGATAAAAACCTGCGTTTCGTGCAGAGAATCGCCGCTTATGCTCAGTTTTGGCACAAAACGTGCTGTTCGTGCATAGAATCGCCGCTTTTGCCCAGTTTTGGCACAAAACGTGCGGTTCGTGCACAGAATCGTCGTTTTTGCTCAGTTTTGCAACAAAACGTGCGTTTCGTGCACAGAATCGCCGCTTTTACTCAGTTTTAGCACAAAACGTGCATTTCGAGCATAGAATCGCCGCTTTTGCTCAGTTTTGGCACAATACGTGCGTTTCGTGCACAGAATAGCCGCTTTTGCTCCGTTTTGGCACAAAACGTGCGTTTTACACTCCGAATTTCTCCTTTTGGCTCATAACGTGCGTTTCGAGCACAGGATCGCCGCTTTTGCTCAGTTTTGGATAAAAACCCGCGTTTCGTGCAGAGAATCGCCGCTTATGCTCAGTTTGGGCACAAAACGTGCTTTTCGTGCATAGAAACGCCGCTTTTGCTCAGTTTTGGCACAAAACGTGCGTGTTACGCTCCGAATTCCTCCTTTTGGCACATAACGTGCGTTTCGTGATCAGAATCGCCGCTTTTGCTCAGTTTTGCAACAAAACGTGCGTTTCGTGCACAGAATCGCCGCTTTTGCTCAGTTTTGGCACAAAACGTGCGTTTCGTGCATAAAATCGCCGCTTTTGCTCAGTTTTGGCACAAAACGTGCGTTTCGTGCATAGAATCGCCGCTTTTGCTCAGTTTTGGCACAAAACGTGCGTTTCGTGCATAAAATCGCCGCTTTTGCTCAGTTTTGGCACAAAACGTGCGTTTTACACTCCGAATTTCTCCTTTTGGCTCATAACGTGCGTTTCGAGCACAGAATCGCCGCTTTTGCTCAGTTTTGGATAAAATCCTGCGTTTCGTGCAGAGAATCGCCGCTTATGCTCAGTTTTGGCACAAAACGTGCTTTTCGTGCATAGAATCGCCGCTTTTGCTCAGTTTTTACACAAAACGTGCGTTTCGTGCACAGAATCGCCTCCTATGCACAGTTTTGGCACAAAACGTGCATTTCGAGCATAGAATCGCCGCTTTTGCTCAGTTTTGGCACAATACGTGCGTTTCCTGCACAGAATCGCCGCTTTTGCTCAGTTTTGGCACAGAACGAGCGTTTCGTGCATAGAATCGCCGCTTTTACTCAGTTTTGGCACAAAACGTGCGTGTTACGCTCCGAATTTCTCCTTTTGGCACATAACGTGCGTTTCGTGATCAGAATCGCCGCTTTTGCTCAGTTTTGCAACAAAACGTGCGTTTCGTGCACAGAATCGCCGCTTTTGCTCAGTTTTGGCACAAAACATGCGTTTCGTGCATAAAATCGCCGCTTTTGCTCAGTTTTGGCACAAAACGTGCGTTTCGTGCATAGAATCGCCGCTTTTGCTCAGTTTTGGCACAAAACGTGCGTTTCGTGCATAAAATCGCCGCTTTTGCTCAGTTTTGGCACAAAACGTGCGTTTTACGCTCCGAATTTCTCCTTTTGGCACATAACCTGCGTTTCGTGCACAGAATCGCCGCTTTTGCTCAGTTTTGGATAAAAACCTGCGTTTCGTGCAGAGAATCGCCGCTTATGCTCAGTTTTGGCACAAAACGTGCTTTTCGTGCACAGAATCGCCGTTTTTGCTCAGTTTTGCAACAAAACGTGCGTTTCGTGCGCAGAATCGCCGCTTTTGCTCAGTTTTGGCACAAAACGTGCGTTTCGTGCATAAAATCGCCGCTTTTGCTCAGTTTTGGCACAAAACCTGCGTTTTACGCTCCGAATTTCTCCTTTTGGCACATAACGTTCGTTTCGTGCACAGAATCGCCGCTTTTGCTCAGTTTTGGATAAAAACCTGCGTTTCGTGCAGAGAATCGCCGCTTATGCTCAGTTTTGGCACAAAACGTGCTGTTCGTGCATAGAATCGCCGCTTTTGCTCAGTTTTGGCACAAAACGTGCGGTTCGTGCACAGAATCGTCGTTTTTGCTCAGTTTTGCAACAAAACGTGCGTTTCGTGCACAGAATCGCCGCTTTTACTCAGTTTTAGCACAAAACGTGCATTTCGAGCATAGAATCGCCGCTTTTGCTCAGTTTTGGCACAAAACGTGCGTTCCACGCACCGAATTGCTCCTCTTTCATTAAAACGTGCGTTTCGTGCACAGAGTCGCGGGTTTTGCTCAGTTTTAGCACAAATCGTGCGTTTTGTGCACAGAATCGCCGCTTTTGCTCAGCTTTGGCACAAAACGTGCGTTTCGTGCACAGAATCGCCGCTTTTGCTCAGTTTTGGCACAAGACGTGCGTTCCACGCACCGAATTGCTGCTCTTGGCATAAAACGTGCCTTTCGTGCACAGAATCGCCGCTTTTGCTCAGTTTTGGATAAAAACTTGCGTTTCGTGCAGAGAATAGCCGCTTATGCTCAGTTTTGGCACAAAACGTGCTTTTCGTGCACAGAATCGCCGTTTTTGCTCAGTTTTGCAACAAAACGTGCGTTTCGTGCGCAGAATCGCCGCTTTTGCTCAGTTTTGGCACAAAACGTGCGTTTCGTGCATAAAATCGCCGCTTTTGCTCAGTTTTGGCACAAAACCTGCGTTTTACGCTCCGAATTTCTCCTTTTGGCACATAACGTTCGTTTCGTGCACAGAATCGCCGCTTTTGCTCAGTTTTGGATAAAAACCTGCGTTTCGTGCAGAGAATCGCCGCTTATGCTCAGTTTTGGCACAAAACGTGCTGTTCGTGCATAGAATCGCCGCTTTTGCTCAGTTTTGGCACAAAACGTGCGGTTCGTGCACAGAATCGTCGTTTTTGCTCAGTTTTGCAACAAAACGTGCGTTTCGTGCACAGAATCGCCGCTTTTACTCAGTTTTAGCACAAAACGTGCATTTCGAGCATAGAATCGCCGCTTTTGCTCAGTTTTGGCACAAAACGTGCGTTCCACGCACCGAATTGCTCCTCTTTCATTAAAACGTGCGTTTCGTGCACAGAGTCGCGGGTTTTGCTCAGTTTTAGCACAAATCGTGCGTTTTGTGCACAGAATCGCCGCTTTTGCTCAGCTTTGGCACAAAACGTGCGTTTCGTGCACAGAATCGCCGCTTTTGCTCAGTTTTGGCACAAGACGTGCGTTCCACGCACCGAATTGCTGCTCTTGGCATAAAACGTGCCTTTCGTGCACAGAATCGCCGCTTTTGCTCAGTTTTGGATAAAAACTTGCGTTTCGTGCAGAGAATAGCCGCTTATGCTCAGTTTTGGCACAAAACGTGCTTTTCGTGCACAGAATCGCCGTTTTTGCTCAGTTTTGCAACAAAACGTGCGTTTCGTGCGCAGAATCGCCGCTTTTGCTCAGTTTTGGCACAAAACGTGCGTTTCGTGCATAAAATCGCCGCTTTTGCTCAGTTTTGGCACAAAACCTGCGTTTTACGCTCCGAATTTCTCCTTTTGGCACATAACGTTCGTTTCGTGCACAGAATCGCCGCTTTTGCTCAGTTTTGGATAAAAACCTGCGTTTCGTGCAGAGAATCGCCGCTTATGCTCAGTTTTGGCACAAAACGTGCTGTTCGTGCATAGAATCGCCGCTTTTGCTCAGTTTTGGCACAAAACGTGCGGTTCGTGCACAGAATCGTCGTTTTTGCTCAGTTTTGCAACAAAACGTGCGTTTCGTGCACAGAATCGCCGCTTTTACTCAGTTTTAGCACAAAACGTGCATTTCGAGCATAGAATCGCCGCTTTTGCTCAGTTTTGGCACAAAACGTGCGTTCCACGCACCGAATTGCTCCTCTTTCATTAAAACGTGCGTTTCGTGCACAGAGTCGCGGGTTTTGCTCAGTTTTAGCACAAATCGTGCGTTTTGTGCACAGAATCGCCGCTTTTGCTCAGCTTTGGCACAAAACGTGCGTTTCGTGCACAGAATCGCCGCTTTTGCTCAGTTTTGGCACAAGACGTGCGTTCCACGCACCGAATTGCTGCTCTTGGCATAAAACGTGCCTTTCGTGCACAGAATCGCCGCTTTTGCTCAGTTTTGGATAAAAACTTGCGTATCGTGCAGAGAATAGCCGCTTATGCTCAGTTTTGGCACAAAACGTGCATTTCGAGCATAGAATCGCCGCTTTTGCTCAGTTTTGGATCAATACGTGCGTTTCGTGCACAGAATAGCCGCTTTTGCTCAGTTTTGCAACAAAATGTGCGTTTCGTGCACAGAATCGCTGTTTTTGCTCAGTTTTGCAACAAAACGTGCGTTTCGTGCACAGAATCGCCGCTTTTGCTCAGTTTTGGCACAAAACGAGCGTTTCGTGCACAGAATCGCCGTTTTTGCTCAGTTTTGCAACATAACGTGCGTTTCGTGCACAGAATCGCCGCTTTTGCTCAGTTTTGGCACAAAACGTGCGTGTTACGCTCCGAATTTCTCCTTTTGGCTCATAACGTGCGTTTCGTGATCAGAATCGCCGCTTTTACTCAGTTTTGGCACAAAACGTGCATTTCGAGCATAGAATCGCCGCTTTTGCTCAGTTTTGGCACAAAACGTGCGTTTCGTGCACAGAATCGCCGCTTTTGCTCAGTTTTGGCACAAGACGTGCGTTCCACGCACCGAATTGCTGCTCTTGGCATAAAACGTGCCTTTCGTGCACAGAATCGCCGCTTTTGCTCAGTTTTTGATAAAAACCTGCGTTTCGTGCAGAGAATCGCCGCTTATGCTCAGTTTTGGCACAAAACGTGCATTTCGAGCATAGAATCGCCGCTTTTGCTCAGTTTTGGCACAAAATGTGCGTGTTACGCTCCGAATTTCTCCTTTTGGCACATAACGTGCGTTTCGTGATCAGAATCGCCGCTTTTGCTCAGTTTTGGCACAAAACGTGCATTTCGAGCATAGAATCGCCGCTTTTGCTCAGTTTTGGCTCAATACGTGCGTTTCGTGCACAGAATAGCCGCTTTTGCTCAGTTTTGCAACAAAACGTGCGTTTCGTGCACAGAATCGCCGTTTTTGCTCAGTTTTGCAACAAAACATGCGTTTCGTGCACAGAATCGCCGCTTTTGCTCAGTTTTGGCACAAAACGTGCATTTCGAGCATAGAATCGCCGCTGTTGCTCAGTTTTGGCACAAAACGTGCGGTTCGTGCACAGAATCGCCGTTTTTGCTCAGTTTTGCAACAAAACGTGCGTTTCGTGCATAAAATCGCCGCTTTTGCTCAGTTTTGGCACAAAACGTGCGTGTTACGCTCCGAATTTCTCCTTTTGGCACATAACGTGCGTTTCGTGATCAGAATCGCCGCTTTTGCTCAGTTTTGGCACAAAACGTGCATTTCGAGCATAGAATCGCCGCTTTTGCTCAGTTTTGGCACAATACGTGCTTTTCATGCACAGAATAGCCGCTTTTGCTCAGTTTTGCAACAAAACGTGCGTTTCGTGCATAGAATCGCCGTTTTTGCACAGTTTTGCAACAAAACGTGCGTTTCGTGCACAGAATCGCCGCTTTTGCTCAGTTTTTGATAAAAACCGGCGTTTCGTGCAGAGAATCGCCGCTTATGCTCAGTTTTGGTACACAACGTGCATTTCGAGCATAGAATCGCCGCTTTTGCTCAGTTTTGGCACAATACGTGCGTTTCGTGAACAGAATCGCCGCTTTTGTTCAGTTTTGGCGCAACACGTGCGTTTCGTGCACAGAATCGCCGCTTTTGCTCAGTTTTGGCACGAAACTAGCATTTCGAGCATAGAATCGCCGCTTTTGCTCAGTTTTGGCTCAATACGTGCGTTTCGTGCACAGAATAGCCGCTTTTGCTGAGTTTTGCAACAAAATGTGCGTTTCGTGCACAGAATCGCTGTTTTTGCTCAGTTTTGCAACAAAACGTGCGTTTCGTGCACAGAATCGCCGCTTTTGCTCAGTTTTGGCACAAAACGAGCGTTTCGTGCACAGAATCGCCGTTTTTGCTCAGTTTTGCAACATAACGTGCGTTTCGTGCACAGAATCGCCGCTTTTGCTCAGTTTTGGCACAAAACGTGCGTGTTACGCTCCGAATTTCTCCTTTTGGCTCATAACGTGCGTTTCGTGATCAGAATCGCCGCTTTTACTCAGTTTTGGCACAAAACGTGCATTTCGAGCATAGAATCGCCGCTTTTGCTCAGTTTTGGCACAATACGTGCGTTTCGTGCACAGAATAGCCGCTTTTGCTCAGTTTTTTCACAAAACGTGCGTTTCGTGCACAGAATCGCCGCTTTTGCTCAGTTTTGGCACAAAACGTGCGTTCCACGCACCGAATTGCTCCTCTTTCATTAAAACGTGCGTTTCGTGCACAGAATCGCGGGTTTTGCTCAGTTTTAGCACAAAACGTGCGTTTTGTGCACAGAATCGCCGCTTTTGCTCAGCTTTGGCACAAAACGTGCGTTTCGTGCACAGAATCGCCGCTTTTGCTCAGTTTTGGCACAAGACGTGCGTTCCACGCACCGAATTGCTGCTCTTGGCATAAAACGTGCCTTTCGTGCACAGAATCGCCGCTTTTGCTCAGTTTTTGATAAAAACCTGCGTTTCGTGCAGAGAATCGCCGCTTATGCTCAGTTTTGGCACAAAACGTGCATTTCGAGCATAGAATCGCCGCTTTTGCTCAGTTTTGGCACAAAATGTGCGTGCTCCGCTCCGAATTTCTCCTTTTGGCACATAACGTGCGTTTCGTGATCAGAATCGCCGCTTTTGCTCAGTTTTGGCACAAAACGTGCATTTCGAGCATAGAATCGCCGCTTTTGCTCAGTTTTGGCTCAATACGTGCGTTTCGTGCACAGAATAGCCGCTTTTGCTCAGTTTTGCAACAAAACGTGCGTTTCGTGCACAGAATCGCCGCTTTTGCTCAGTTTTGGCACAAAACGAGCGTTTCGTGCACAGAATCGCCGTTTTTGCTCAGTTTTGCAACATAACGTGCGTTTCGTGCACAGAATCGCCGCTTTTGCTCAGTTTTGGCACAAAACGTGCGTGTTACGCTCCGAATTTCTCCTTTTGGCTCATAACGTGCGTTTCGTGATCAGAATCGCCGCTTTTACTCAGTTTTGGCACAAAACGTGCATTTCGAGCATAGAATCGCCGCTTTTGCTCAGTTTTGGCACAATACGTGCGTTTCGTGCACAGAATAGCCGCTTTTGCTCAGTTTTTTCACAAAACGTGCGTTTCGTGCACAGAATCGCCGCTTTTGCTCAGTTTTGGCACAAAACGTGCGTTCCACGCACCGAATTGCTCCTCTTTCATTAAAACGTGCGTTTCGTGCACAGAATCGCGGGTTTTGCTCAGTTTTAGCACAAAACGTGCGTTTTGTGCACAGAATCGCCGCTTTTGCTCAGCTTTGGCACAAAACGTGCGTTTCGTGCACAGAATCGCCGCTTTTGCTCAGTTTTGGCACAAGACGTGCGTTCCACGCACCGAATTGCTGCTCTTGGCATAAAACGTGCCTTTCGTGCACAGAATCGCCGCTTTTGCTCAGTTTTTGATAAAAACCTGCGTTTCGTGCAGAGAATCGCCGCTTATGCTCAGTTTTGGCACAAAACGTGCATTTCGAGCATAGAATCGCCGCTTTTGCTCAGTTTTGGCACAAAATGTGCGTGTTACGCTCCGAATTTCTCCTTTTGGCACATAACGTGCGTTTCGTGATCAGAATCGCCGCTTTTGCTCAGTTTTGGCACAAAACGTGCATTTCGAGCATAGAATCGCCGCTTTTGCTCAGTTTTGGCTCAATACGTGCGTTTCGTGCACAGAATAGCCGCTTTTGCTCAGTTTTGCAACAAAACGTGCGTTTCGTGCACAGAATCGCCGTTTTTGCTCAGTTTTGCAACAAAACATGCGTTTCGTGCACAGAATCGCCGCTTTTGCTCAGTTTTGGCACAAAACGTGCATTTCGAGCATAGAATCGCCGCTGTTGCTCGGTTTTGGCACAAAACGTGCGGTTCGTGCACAGAATCGCCGTTTTTGCTCAGTTTTGCAACAAAACGTGCGTTTCGTGCATAAAATCGCCGCTTTTGCTCAGTTTTGGCACAAAACGTGCGTGTTACGCTCCGAATTTCTCCTTTTGGCACATAACGTGCGTTTCGTGATCAGAATCGCCGCTTTTGCTCAGTTTTGGCACAAAACGTGCATTTCGAGCATAGAATCGCCGCTTTTGCTCAGTTTTGGCACAATACGTGCTTTTCATGCACAGAATAGCCGCTTTTGCTCAGTTTTGCAACAAAACGTGCGTTTCGTGCATAGAATCGCCGTTTTTGCTCAGTTTTGCAACAAAACGTGCGTTTCGTGCACAGAATCGCCGCTTTTGCTCAGTTTTGGCACAAAACGTGCATTTCGAGCATAGAATCGCCGCTGTTGCTCAGTTTTGGCACAATACGTGCGTTTCGTGCACAGAATCGCCGCTTTTTTTCAGTTTTGGCGCAACACGTGCGTTTCGTGCACAGAATCGCCGCATTTGCTCAGTTTTGACACAAAACGTGCGTTCCACGCACCGAATTGCTCCTCTTGGCATAAAACGTGCGTTTCGTGCACAGGATCGCCGCTTTTGCTCAGTTATGGATAAAAACCCGCGTTTCGTGCAGAGAATCGCCGCTTATGCTCAGTTTTGGCACAAAACGTGCTTTTCGTGCATAGAAACGCCGCTTTTGCTCAGTTTTGGCACAAAACGAGCGTTTCGTGCATAGAATCGACGCTTTTACTCAGTTTTGGCACAAAACGTGCGTGTTACGCTCCTATTTTCTCCTTTTGGCACATAACGCGCGTTTCGTGATCAGAATCGCCGCTTTTGCTCAGTTTTGGCACAAAACGTGCATTTCGAGCATAGAATCGCCGCTTTTGCTCAGTTTTGGCACAATACGTGCGTTTTGTGCACAGAATAGCCGCTTTTGCTCAGTTTTTTCACAAAACGTGCGTTTCGTGCACAGAATCGCCGCTTTTGCTCAGTTTTGGCACAAAATGTGCGTGTTACGCTCCGAATTTCTCCTTTTGCCACATAACGTGCGTTTCGTGATCAGAATCGCCGCTTTTGCTCAGTTTTGGCACAAAACGTGCATTTCGAGCATAGAATCGCCGCTTTTGCTCAGTTTTGGCACAATACGTGCGTTTCGTGCACAGAATAGCCGCTTTTGCTCAGTTTTGCAACAGAACGTGCGTTTCGTGAACAGAATCGCCGTTTTTGCTCAGTTTTGCAACAAAACGTGCGTTTCGTGCACAGAATCGCCGCTTTTGCTCAGT
This sequence comes from Stelis phaeoptera, assembly GCA_943735885.1. Lineage (NCBI taxonomy): Eukaryota > Metazoa > Arthropoda > Insecta > Hymenoptera > Megachilidae > Stelis > Stelis phaeoptera. The sequence continues at coordinate 1,335,943 of CALSEM010000130.1, forward strand.
TTTGGCACAAAACGTGCATTTCGAGCATCGAATCGCCGCTGTTGCTCAGTTTTGGCACAATACGTGCGTTTCGTGCACAGAATCGCCGCTTTTGTTCAGTTTTGGCGCAACACGTGCGTTTCGTGCACAGAATCGCCGCTTGTGCTCAGTTTTGACACAAAACGTGCGTTCCACGCACCGAATTGCTCCTCTTGGCATAAAACGTGCGTTTCGTGCACAGGATCGCCGCTTTTGCTCAGTTTTGGATAAAAACCCGCGTTTCGTGCAGAGAATCGCCGCTTATGCTCAGTTTGGGCACAAAACGTGCTTTTCGTGCATAGAAACGCCGCTTTTGCTCAGTTTTGGCACAAAACGAGCGTTTCGTGCATAGAATCGCCGCATTTACTCAGTTTTGGCACAAAACGTGCGTGTTACGCTCCGAATTTCTCCTTTTGGCACATAACGTGCGTTTCGTGATCAGAATCGCCGCTTTTGCTCAGTTTTGGCACAATACGTGCATTTCGAGCATAGAATCGCCGCTTTTGCTCAGTTTTGGCACATAATGTGCGTTTCGTGATCAGAATCGCCGCTTTTTCTCAGTTTTGGCACAAAACGTGCATTTCGAGCATAGAATCGCCGCTTTTGCTCAGTTTTGGCCCAAAACGTGCATTTCGAGCATAGAATCGCCGCTTTTGCTCAGTTTTGGCACAATACGTGCGTTTCGTGCACAGAATCGCCGCTTTTGCTCAGCTTTGGCACAAGACGTGCGTTCCACGCACCGAATTGCTGCTCTTGGCATAAAACGTGCCTTTCGTGCACAGAATCGCCGCTTTTGCTCAGTTTTGGATAAAAACCTGCGTTTCGTGCAGAGAATCGCCGCTTATGCTCAGTTTTGGCACAAAACGTGCATTTCGAGCATAGAATCGCCGCTTTTGCTCAGTTTTGGCACAAAACGTGCGTTTCGTGCATAAAATCGCCGCTTTTGCTCAGTTTTGGCACAAAACGTGCGTTTTACACTCCGAGTTTCTCCTTTTGGCTCATAACGTGCGTTTCGAGCACAGAATCGCCGCTTTTGCTCAGTTTTGGATAAAATCCAGCGTTTCGTGCAGAGAATCGCCGCTTTTGCTCAGTTTTGGCACAAAACGTGCGTGTTACGCTCCGAATTTCTCCTTTTGGCACATAACGTGCGTTTCGTGATCAGAATCGCCGCTTTTGCTCAGTTTTGCAACAAAACGTGCGTTTCGTGCACAGAATCGCCGCTTTTGCTCAGTTTTGGCACAAAACGTGCGTTTCGTGCATAAAATCGCCGCTTTTGCTCAGTTTTGGCACAAAACGTGCGTTTCGTGCATAGAATCGCCGCTTTTGCTCAGTTTTGGCACAATACGTGCGTTTCGTGCACAGAATAGCCGCTTTTGCTCAGTTTTTTCACAAAACGTGCGTTTCGAGCACAGAATCGCCGCTTTTGCTCAGTTTTGGCACAAAACGTGCGTTCCACGCACCGAATTGCTCCTCTTTCATTAAAACGTGCGTTTCGTGCACAGAGTCGCGGGTTTTGCTCAGTTTTAGCACAAAACGTGCGTTTTGTGCACAGAATCGCCGCTTTTGCTCAGCTTTGGCACAAAACGTGCGTTTCGTGCACAGAATCGCCGCTTTTGCTCAGTTTTGGCACAAGACGTGCGTTCCACGCACCGAATTGCTGCTCTTGGCATAAAACGTGCCTTTCGTGCACAGAATCGCCGCTTTTGCTCAGTTTTGGATAAAAACTTGCGTTTCGTGCAGAGAATCGCCGCTTATGCTCAGTTTTGGCACAAAACGTGCATTTCGAGCATAGAATCGCCGCTTTTGGTCAGTTTTGGCACAATACGTGCGTTTCGTGCACAGAATCGCCGCTTATGCTCAGTTTTGGCACAATACGTGCGTTTCGTGCACAGAATAGCCGCTTTTGCTCAGTTTTGGCACAAAACGTGCCTTTCGTGAACAGAATCGCCGCTTTTGCTCAGTTTTTGATAAAAACCTGCGTTTCGTGCAGAGAATCGCCGCATATGCTCAGTTTTGGCACAAAACGTGCATTTCGAGCATAGAATAGCCGCTTTTGCTCAGTTTTGCAACAAAACGTGCGTTTCGTGCACAGAATCGCCGTTTTTGCTCAGTTTTGCAACAAAACATGCGTTTCGTGCACAGAATCGCCGCTTTTGCTCAGTTTTGGCACAAAACGTGCATTTCGAGCATAGAATCGCCGCTGTTGCTCAGTTTTGGCACAAAACGTGCGGTTCGTGCACAGAATCGCCGTTTTTGCTCAGTTTTGCAACAAAACGTGCGTTTCGTGCACAGAATCGCCGCTTTTGCTCAGTTTTGGCACAAAACGAGCGTTTTGTGCATAGAATCGCCGTTTTTGCTCAGTTTTGGCACAAAACGTGCGTTTCGTGCACAGAATCGCCGCTTTTGCTCAGTTTTGGCGCAAAACGTGCGTTTCGTGCATAAAATCGCCGCTTTTGCTCAGTTTTGGCACAAAACGTGCGTGTTACGCTCCGAATTTCTCCTTTTGGCACATAACGTGCGTTTCGTGATCAGAATCGCCGCTTTTGCTCAGTTATGGATAAAAACGCGCGTTTCGTGCAGAGAATCGCCGCTTATGCTCAGTTTGGGCACAAAACGTGCTTTTCATGCATAGAAACGCCGCTTTTGCTCAGTTTTGGCACAAAACGAGCGTTTCGTGCATAGAATCGCCGCATTTACTCAGTTTTGGCACAAAACGTGCGTGTTACGCTCCGAATTTCTCCTTTTGGCACATAACGTGCGTTTCGTGATCAGAATCGCCGCTTTTGCTCAGTTTTGGCACAATACGTGCATTTCGAGCATAGAATCGCCGCTTTTGCTCAGTTTTGGCACATAATGTGCGTTTCGTGATCAGAATCGCCGCTTTTTCTCAGTTTTGGCACAAAACGTGCATTTCGAGCATAGAATCGCCGCTTTTGCTCAGTTTTGGCCCAAAACGTGCATTTCGAGCATAGAATCGCCGCTTTTGCTCAGTTTTGGCACAATACGTGCGTTTCGTGCACAGAATCGCCGCTTTTGCTCAGCTTTGGCACAAGACGTGCGTTCCACGCACCGAATTGCTGCTCTTGGCATAAAACGTGCCTTTCGTGCACAGAATCGCCGCTTTTGCTCAGTTTTGGATAAAAACCTGCGTTTCGTGCAGAGAATCGCCGCTTATGCTCAGTTTTGGCACAAAACGTGCATTTCGAGCATAGAATCGCCGCTTTTGCTCAGTTTTGGCACAAAACGTGCGTTTCGTGCATAAAATCGCCGCTTTTGCTCAGTTTTGGCACAAAACGTGCGTTTCGTGCATAAAATCGCCGCTTTTGCTCAGTTTTGGCACAAAACGTGCGTTTTACGCTCCGAATTTCTCCATTTGGCACATAACCTGCGTTTCGTGCACAGAATCGCCGCTTTTGCTCAGTTTTGGATAAAAACCTGCGTTTCGTGCAGAGAATCGCCGCTTATGCTCAGTTTTGGCACAAAACGTGCTTTTCGTGCACAGAATCGCCGTTTTTGCTCAGTTTTGCAACAAAACGTGCGTTTCGTGCGCAGAATCGCCGCTTTTGCTCAGTTTTGGCACAAAACGAGCGTTTCGTGCATAGAATCGCCGTTTTTGCTCAGTTTTGGCACAAAACGTGCGTTTCGTGCACAGAATCGCCGCTTTTGCTCAGTTTTGGCACAAAACGTGCGTTTCGTGCATAAAATCGCCGCTTTTGCTCAGTTTTGGCACAAAACCTGCGTTTTACGCTCCGAATTTCTCCTTTTGGCACATAACGTTCGTTTCGTGCACAGAATCGCCGCTTTTGCTCAGTTTTGGATAAAAACCTGCGTTTCGTGCAGAGAATCGCCGCTTATGCTCAGTTTTGGCACAAAACGTGCTGTTCGTGCATAGAATAGCCGCTTTTGCTCAGTTTTGCAACAAAACGTGCGTTTCGTGCACAGAATCGCCGTTTTTGCTCAGTTTTGCAACAAAACATGCGTTTCGTGCACAGAATCGCCGCTTTTGCTCAGTTTTGGCACAAAACGTGCATTTCGAGCATAGAATCGCCGCTGTTGCTCAGTTTTGGCACAAAACGTGCGGTTCGTGCACAGAATCGCCGTTTTTGCTCAGTTTTGCAACAAAACGTGCGTTTCGTGCACAGAATCGCCGCTTTTGCTCAGTTTTGGCACAAAACGAGCGTTTTGTGCATAGAATCTCCGTTTTTGCTCAGTTTTGGCACAAAACGTGCGTTTCGTGCACAGAATCGCCGCTTTTGCTCAGTTTTGGCGCAAAACGTGCGTTTCGTGCATAAAATCGCCGCTTTTGCTCAGTTTTGGCACAAAACGTGCGTGTTACGCTCCGAATTTCTCCTTTTGGCACATAACGTGCGTTTCGTGATCAGAATCGCCGCTTTTGCTCAGTTATGGATAAAAACCCGCGTTTCGTGCAGAGAATCGCCGCTTATGCTCAGTTTGGGCACAAAACGTGCTTTTCGTGCATAGAAACGCCGCTTTTGCTCAGTTTTGGCACAAAACGAGCGTTTCGTGCATAGAATCGCCGCATTTACTCAGTTTTGGCACAAAACGTGCGTGTTACGCTCCGAATTTCTCCTTTTGGCACATAACGTGCGTTTCGTGATCAGAATCGCCGCTTTTGCTCAGTTTTGGCACAATACGTGCATTTCGAGCATAGAATCGCCGCTTTTGCTCAGTTTTGGCACATAATGTGCGTTTCGTGATCAGAATCGCCGCTTTTTCTCAGTTTTGGCACAAAACGTGCATTTCGAGCATAGAATCGCCGCTTTTGCTCAGTTTTGGCCCAAAACGTGCATTTCGAGCATAGAATCGCCGCTTTTGCTCAGTTTTGGCACAATACGTGCGTTTCGTGCACAGAATCGCCGCTTTTGCTCAGCTTTGGCACAAGACGTGCGTTCCACGCACCGAATTGCTGCTCTTGGCATAAAACGTGCCTTTCGTGCACAGAATCGCCGCTTTTGCTCAGTTTTGGATAAAAACCTGCGTTTCGTGCAGAGAATCGCCGCTTATGCTCAGTTTTGGCACAAAACGTGCATTTCGAGCATAGAATCGCCGCTTTTGCTCAGTTTTGGCACAAAACGTGCGTGTTACGCTCCGAATTTCTCCTTTTGGCACATAACGTGCGTTTCGTGATCAGAATCGCCGCTTTTGCTCAGTTTTGCAACAAAACGTGCGTTTCGTGCACAGAATCGCCGCTTTTGCTCAGTTTTGGCACAAAACGTGCGTTTCGTGCATAAAATCGCCGCTTTTGCTCAGTTTTGGCACAAAACGTGCGTTTCGTGCATAGAATCGCCGCTTTTGCTCAGTTTTGGCACAAAACGTGCGTTTCGTGCATAAAATCGCCGCTTTTGCTCAGTTTTGGCACAAAACGTGCGTTTTACACTCCGAATTTCTCCTTTTGGCTCATAACGTGCGTTTCGAGCACAGAATCGCCGCTTTTGCTCAGTTTTGTATAAAATCCTGCGTTTCGTGCAGAGAATCGCCGCTTATGCTCAGTTTTGGCACAAAACGTGCTTTTCGTGCATAGAATCGCCGCTTTTGCTCAGTTTTTACACAAAACGTGCGTTTCGTGCACAGAATCGCCTCCTATGCACAGTTTTGGCACAAAACGTGCATTTCGAGCATAGAATCGCCGCTTTTGCTCAGTTATGGATAAAAACCCGCGTTTCGTGCAGAGAATCGCCGCTTATGCTCAGTTTTGGCACAAAACGTGCTTTTCGTGCATAGAAACGCCGCTTTTGCTCAGTTTTGGCACAAAACGAGCGTTTCGTGCATAGAATCGACGCTTTTACTCAGTTTTGGCACAAAACGTGCATTTCGAGCATAGAATCGCCGCTTTTGCTCAGTTTTGGCACAATACGTGCGTTTCGTGCACAGAATCGCCGCTTTTGTTCAGTTTTGGCGCAACACGTGCGTTTCGTGCACAGAATCGCCGCTTGTGCTCAGTTTTGACACAAAACGTGCGTTCCACGCACCGAATTGCTCCTCTTGGCATAAAACGTGCGTTTCGTGCACAGGATCGCCGCTTTTGCTCAGTTTTGGATAAAAACCCGCGTTTCGTGCAGAGAATCGCCGCTTATGCTCAGTTTGGGCACAACACGTGCTTTTCGTGCATAGAAACGCCGCTTTTGCTCAGTTTTGGCACAAAACGAGCGTTTCGTGCATAGAATCGCCGCATTTACTCAGTTTTGGCACAAAACGTGCGTGTTACGCTCCGAATTTCTCCTTTTGGCACATAACGTGCGTTTCGTGATCAGAATCGCCGCTTTTGCTCAGTTTTGGCACAATACGTGCATTTCGAGCATAGAATCGCCGCTTTTGCTCAGTTTTGGCACATAATGTGCGTTTCGTGATCAGAATCGCCGCTTTTTCTCCGCTTTGGCACAAAACGTGCATTTCGAGCATAGAATCGCCGCTTTTGCTCAGTTTTGGCCCAAAACGTGCATTTCGAGCATAGAATCGCCGCTTTTGCTCAGTTTTGGCACAATACGTGCGTTTCGTGCACAGAATCGCCGCTTTTGCTCAGCTTTGGCACAAGACGTGCGTTCCACGCACCGAATTGCTGCTCTTGGCATAAAACGTGCCTTTCGTGCACAGAATCGCCGCTTTTGCTCAGTTTTGGATAAAAACCTGCGTTTCGTGCAGAGAATCGCCGCTTATGCTCAGTTTTGGCACAAAACGTGCATTTCGAGCATAGAATCGCCGCTTTTGCTCAGTTTTGGCACAAAACGTGCGTGTTACGCTCCGAATTTCTCCTTTTGGCACATAACGTGCGTTTCGTGATCAGAATCGCCGCTTTTGCTCAGTTTTGCAACAAAACGTGCGTTTCGTGCACAGAATCGCCGCTTTTGCTCAGTTTTGGCACAAAACGTGCGTTTCGTGCATAAAATCGCCGCTTTTGCTCAGTTTTGGCACAAAACGTGCGTTTCGTGCATAGAATCGCCGTTTTTGCTCAGTTTTGCAACAAAACGTGCGTTTCGTGCACAGAATCGCCGCTTTTGCTCAATTTTGGCACAAAACGAGCGTTTCGTGCATAGAATCGCCGTTTTTGGTCAGTTTTGGCACAAAACGTGCGTTTCGTGCACAGAATCGCCGCTTTTGCTCAGTTTTGGCACAAAACGTGCGTTTCGTGCATAAAATCGCCGCTTTTGCTCAGTTTTGGCACAAAACGTGCGTTTTACGCTCCGAATTTCTCCTTTTGGCACATAACGTGCGTTTCGTGCACAGAATCGCCGCTTTTGCTCAGTTTTGGATAAAAACCTGCGTTTCGTGCAGAGAATCGCCGCTTATGCTCAGTTTTGGCACAAAACGTGCTTTTCGTGCATAGAATCGCCGCTTTTGCTCAGTTTTGGCACAAAACGTGCGGTTCGTGCACAGAATCGTCGTTTTTGCTCAGTTTTGCAACAAAACGTGCTTTTCGTGCACAGAATCGCCGCTTTTGCTCAGTATTGGCTCAAAACGAGCGTTTCGTTCACAGAATCGCCGCTTTTGCTCAGTTTTGGATCAAAACGAGCGTTTCGCGCACAGAATCGCCGCTTTTGCTCAGTTTTGGATCAAAACGTGCGTTTCGTGCACAGAATCGCCGCTTTTGCTCAGTATTGGCTCAAAACGAGCGTTTCGTGCACAGAATCGCCGCTTTTGCTCAGTTTTGGCACAAAACGTACGTTTCGTGCACCGAATTGCTCCTTCTGCCACAAAAGGTGCGTTTCATGCACAGAATCGACGCTTTTGCTCAGTTTTGGCACAAAGCGTGCGTTTCGCGCATAGAATCGCCGCTTTTGCTCAGTTATTGCACAAAACGAGCGTTGCGTGCACAGAACTGCTCCTTCTGCCACAAAACGTGCGTTTCATGCACAGAATCACCGCTTTTGCTCAGTTTTGGCACAAAACGTGCGGTTCGTGCACAGAAACGCCGCTTTTGCTCAGTTTTGGCTTAAAATGAGCGTTTCGTGCAATGAATCGCCGCTTTTGCACAGTTTTGCAACAAAACGGGGGCTTCGTGCACAGAATCGCCGCTTTTGCACAGTTATGGCACAGAACGTGTGTTTCGTGCACAGAATCACTGCTTTTGCTCAGTTTTGGCACAAAACATGCGTTTCGTGCACAAAATCGCCGCTTTTGCTCAGTTTTGGCACAAAACGTGCGTTTCGTGCACAGAATCGGCTCTTTTGCTCAGTTTTGGCACAAAACGTGTGTTTCGTGCACATAATCGCCGCTTTTGCTCAGTTTTGGCACAAAACGTGCGTTTCGTGCACATAATCGCCGCTCTTGCTCAGTTTTGGCACAAAACGTGCGTGTCACACACCGAATTGCTGCTTTTGCCACAGATCGCGCGTTTCGTGCACAGAATCGCCGCTTTTGCTCAGTTTTGGATAAAAACCTGCGTTTCGTGCAGAGAATCGCCGCTTATGCTCAGTTTTGGCACAAAACGTGCTTTTCGTGCAAAGAATCGCCGCTTTTGCTCAGTTTTGGCACAAAACGTGCGTTTCGTGCATAAAATCGCCGCTTTTGCTCAGTTTTGGCACAAAACGTGCGTTTCGTGCATAGAATCGCCGCTTTTGCTCAGTTTTGGCACAAAACGTGCGTTTCGTGCATAAAATCGCCGCTTTTGCTCAGTTTTGGCACAAAACGTGCGTTTTACGCTCCGAATTTCTCCTTTTGGCACACAACGTGCGTTTCGTGCACAGAATCGCCGCTTTTGCTCAGTTTTGGATAAAAACCTGCGTTTCGTGCAGAGAATCTCCGCTTATGCACAGTTTTGGCACAAAACGTGCTTTTCGTGCGTATAGAATCGCCGCTTATGCTCAGTTTTGGCACAAAACGTGCGGTTCGTGCACAGAATCGCCGTTTTTGCTCAGTTTTGCAACAAAACGTGCGTTTCGTGCACAGAATCGCCGCTTTTGCTCAGTTTTGGCACAAAACGAGCGTTTCGTGCATAGAATCGCCGTTTTTGGTCAGTTTTGGCACAAAACGTGCGTTTCGTGCACAGAATCGCCGCTTTTGCTCAGTTTTGGCACAAAACGTGCGTTTCGTGCATAAAATCGCCGCTTTTGCTCAGTTTTGGCACAAAACGTGCGTTTTACGCTCCGAATTTCTCCTTTTGGCACATAACGTGCGTTTCGTGCACAGAATCGCCGCTTTTGCTCAGTTTTGGATAAAAACCTGCGTTTCGTGCAGAGAATCGCCGCTTATGCTCAGTTTTGGCACAAAACGTGCTTTTCGTGCATAGAATCGCCGCTTTTGCTCAGTTTTGGCACAAAACGTGCGGTTCGTGCACAGAATCGTCGTTTTTGCTCAGTTTTGCAACAAAACGTGCTTTTCGTGCACAGAATCGCCGCTTTTGCTCAGTATTGGCTCAAAACGAGCGTTTCGTTCACAGAATCGCCGCTTTTGCTCAGTTTTGGATCAAAACGAGCGTTTCGCGCACAGAATCGCCGCTTTTGCTCAGTTTTGGATCAAAACGTGCGTTTCGTGCACAGAATCGCCGCTTTTGCTCAGTATTGGCTCAAAACGAGCGTTTCGTGCACAGAATCGCCGCTTTTGCTCAGTTTTGGCACAAAACGTACGTTTCGTGCACCGAATTGCTCCTTCTGCCACAAAAGGTGCGTTTCATGCACAGAATCGACGCTTTTGCTCAGTTTTGGCACAAAGCGTGCGTTTCGCGCATAGAATCGCCGCTTTTGCTCAGTTATTGCACAAAACGAGCGTTGCGTGCACAGAACTGCTCCTTCTGCCACAAAACGTGCGTTTCATGCACAGAATCACCGCTTTTGCTCAGTTTTGGCACAAAACGTGCGGTTCGTGCACAGAAACGCCGCTTTTGCTCAGTTTTGGCTTAAAATGAGCGTTTCGTGCAATGAATCGCCGCTTTTGCACAGTTTTGCAACAAAACGGGGGCTTCGTGCACAGAATCGCCGCTTTTGCACAGTTATGGCACAGAACGTGTGTTTCGTGCACAGAATCACTGCTTTTGCTCAGTTTTGGCACAAAACATGCGTTTCGTGCACAAAATCGCCGCTTTTGCTCAGTTTTGGCACAAAACGTGCGCTTCGTGCACAGAAACGCCTCTTTTGCTCAGTTTTGGCACAAAACGTGCGTTTCGTGAACAAAATCGCTGCTTTTGCTCAACTATGGCACAAAACGTGCGTTTCGTGCACAGAATCACCGCTTTTGCTCAGTTTTGGCACAAAACATGCGTTTCGTGCACAGAATCGCCGATTTTGCCCAATTTGGCACTAAACGCGCGTTTCGTGCACAGAATGGCCGCTTTTGCTCAGTTTTGGCATAAAACGTGCGTGTTATGCACAGAATCGTTGGTTTTGCTCAGTTTTATCACAAAACGTGCGTTTCGTGAACAGAATCGCCGCTTTTGCTCAGTTTTGGCTCAAAGCGAGCGTTTCGTGCACAGAATCGCCGCTTTTGCACAGTTATGGCACAGAACGTGTGTTTCGTGCACAGAATCACTGCTTTTGCTCAGTTTTGGCTCAAAACGAGCGTTACGTGCTCAGAATCGCCGCTTTTGCTCGGCTTTGGCTCAAAACGAGCGTTTCGCGCACAGAATCGCCGCTTTTGCTCAGTTTTGGCTCAAAACGAGCGGTACGTGCACAGAACTGCTCCGTCAGCCACAAAACGTTCCTTTCATGCACAGAATCGCCGCTTTTGCTCAGTTTTGGCATAAAACGTGGGTGTCATGCACAGAATCGTTGGTTTTGCTCAGTTTTATCACAAAACGTGCGTTTCGTGCACAGAATCGCCGCTTTTGCTCACTTTTGGCTCAAAGCGAGCGTTTCGTGCACAGAATGGCCGCTTTTGCTCAGTTTTGGATCAAAACGAGCGTTTCGCGCACAGAATCGCCGCTTTTATTCCGTTATGGCACAAAACGTGCGTTTCACACCCCGAATCGCTCCTTTTGGCACAAAACGTGCGTTTCGAGCACAGAATCGCCGCTTTTGCTCAGTTTTGGCATAAAACGTGCGTGTTATGCACAGAATCGTTGGTTTTGCTCAGCTTTATCACAAAACGTGCGTTTCGTGAACAGAATCGCCGCTTATGCTCAGTTTTGGCACAAAACGTGTGTTTCACACACCGAATTGCTCCTTTTGCCACAGAGCGTGTGTTTCGCGCACAGAATCGCCGCTTTTGCTCAGTTGTGGCACAGAACATGTGTTTCGTGCACAGAATCGCTGCTTCTGCTCAGTTTCGGCACAAAACCTGCGTTTCGTGCACAGAATCGCCGCTTTTGCTCAGTTGTGGCACAAAACGTGTTATTCGTGCAAAGAATCGCCGCTTTTGCTCGGCTTCAGCACAAAACGTGCGTTTCGTGCACAGAATCGCCGATTTTGCGCACTTTTGGCTCAAAGTGAGCGTGTCGTGCACAGAATCGCCGCTTTTGCTCGGTTTCAGCACAAAAGGAGCGTTTCGTGCACAGAATCGCCGATTTTGCTCAGTTTTGGCTCAGAACGAGCGTTACGTGCACAGAATCGCCGCTTTTGCTCGGTTTTTTCTCAAAACGAGCGTTTCGCGCACAGAATCGCCGCTTTTGCTCAGTTTTGGCTCAAAACGAGCGTTTCGCGCACAGAATCGCCGCTTTTGCTCACTTTTGGCTCAAAGCGAGCGTTTCGTGCACAGAATCGCCGCTTTTGCTCGGTTTCAGCACAAAACGTGCGTTTCGTGCACAGAATCGCCGATTTTGCTCAGTTTTGGCTCAGAACGAGCGTTACGTGCACAGAATCGCCGCTTTTGCTCGGTTTTTTCTCAAAACGAGCGTTTCGCGCACAGAATCGCCGCTTTAGCTCAGTTTTGGCTCAAAACGATCGTTACGTGCACAGAACTGCTCCCTCAGCCACAAAACGTGCCTTTCATGCACAGAATCGCCGCTTTTGCTCAGTTTTGGCATAAAACGTGCGTGTCATGCACAGAATCGTTGGTTTTGCTCAGTTTTATCACAAAACGTGCGTTTCGTGCACAGAATCGCCGCTTTTGCTCACTTTTGGCTCAATGCGAGCGTTTCGTGCACAGAATTGCCGCTTTTGCTCAGTTTTGGATCAAAACTAGCGTTTCGCGCAGAGAATCGCCGCTTTTACTCCGTTTTGGCACAAAACGTGCGTTTCACACACCGAATTGATCCTTTTGGCACAAAACGTGCGTTTCGTGCACAGAATCGCCGCTTTTGCTCAGTTTTGGCATAAAATGTGCGTGTCATGCACAGAATCGTTGTTTCTGCTCAGTTTTATCACAAAACGTGCGTTTCGTGCACAGAATCGCCGCTTTTGCTCACTTTTGGCTCAAAGCGAGCGTTTCGTGCACAGAATTGCCGCTTTTGCTCAGTTTTCGATCAAAACGAGCGTTTCGCGCACAGAATCGCCGCTTTTACTCAGTTTTGGATCAAAACGTGCGTTTCGTGCACAGAATCGCCGCTTTTGCTCAGTATTGGCTAAAAACGAGCGTTTCGTGCACAGAATCGCCGCTTTTGCTCAGTTTTGGCACAAAACGTGCGTTTCGTGCACCGAATTGCTCCTTCTGCCACAAAACGTGCGTTTCATGCACAGAATCGCTGCTTTTGCTCAGTTTTGGCACAGAACGTGCGTTTCGTGCACAGAATCGCCGCTTTTGCTCACTTTTGGCTCAAAGCGAGCGTTTCGTGCACAGAATCGCCGCTTTTGCTCAGTTTTGGATCAAAACGAGCGTTTCGCGCACAGAATCGCCGCTTTTGCTCAGTTATTGCTCAAAACGATCGTTCCGTGCACAGAACTGCTCCCTCAGCCACAAAACGTGCCTTTCATGCACAGAATCGCCGCTTTTGCTCAGTTTTGGCATAAAACGTGCGTGTCATGCACAGAATCGTTGGTTTTGCTCAGTTTTATCACAAAACGTGCGTTTCGTGCACAGAATCGCCGCTTTTGCTCACTTTTGGCTCAATGCGAGCGTTTCGTGCACAGAATTGCCGCTTTTGCTCAGTTTTGGCACAAAACGTGCGTTTCGTGCACCGAATTGCTCCTTCTGCCACAAAACGTGCGTTTCATGCACAGAATCGCTGCTTTTGCTCAGTTTTGGCACAGAACGTGCGTTTCGTGCACAGAATCGCCGCTTTTGCTCACTTTTGGCTCAAAGCGAGCGTTTCGTGCACAGAATTGCCGCTTTTGCTCAGTTTTGGATCAAAACGAGCGTTTCGCGCACAGAATCGCCGCTTTTACTCAGTTTTGGATCAAAACGTGCGTTTCGTGCACAGAATCGCCGCTTTTGCTCAGTATTGGCTAAAAACGAGCGTTTCGTGCACAGAATCGCCGCTTTTGCTCAGTTTTGGCACAAAACGTGCGTTTCGTGCACCGAATTGCTCCTTCTGCCACAAAACGTGCGTTTCATGCTCAGAATCGCTGCTTTTGCTCAGTTTTGGCACAAAACGTGCGTTTCGTGCACAGAATCGCCGCTTTTGCTCACTTTTGGCTCAAAGCGAGCGTTTCGTGCACAGAATCGCCGCTTTTGCTCAGTTTTGGATCAAAACGAGCGTTTCGCGCACAGAATCGCCGCTTTTACTCAGTTTTGGATCAAAACGTGCGTTTCGTGCACAGAATCGCCGCTTTTGCTCAGTATTGTCTAAAAACGAGCGTTTCGTGCACAGAATCGCCGCTTTTGCTCAGTATTGGCTAAAAACGAGCGTTTCGTGCACAGAATCGCCGCTTTTGCTCAGTTTTGGCACAAAACGTGCGTTTCACACACCGAATTGCTCCTTTTGGCACAAAACGTGCGTTTCGTGCACAGAATCGCCGCTTTTGCTCAGTTTTGGCATAAAATGTGCGTGTCATGCACAGAATCGTTGGTTCTGCTCAGTTTTATCACAAAACGTGCGTTTCGTGCACACAATCGCCGCTTTTGCTCACTTTTGGCTCAAAGCGAGCGTTTCGTGCACAGAATCGCCGCTTTTGCTCAGTTTTGGATCAAAACGTGCGTTTCGTGCACCGAATTGCTCCTTCTGCCACAAAACGTGCGTTTCGCGCACAGAATCGCCGCTTTTGCTCAGTTATTGCTCAATACGAGCGTTACGTGCACAGAACTGCTCCTTCTGCCACAAAACGTGCGTTTCATGCACAGAATCGCCGCTTTTGCTCAGTTTTGGCACAAAACGTGCGGTTCGTGCACAGAAATTCCGCTTTTGCTGAGTTTTGGCTTAAAATGAGCGTTTCGTGCACTGAATCGCCGCTTTTGCACAGTTTTGCAACAAAACGGGGGCTACGTGCACAGAAACGCCGCTTTTGCTCAGTTTTGGCACAAAACGTGCGTTTCGTGCACAGAATCGCCGATTTTGCTCAGTTTTCTCTCAAAACGAGCGTTACGTGCACAGAATCGCCGCTTTTGCTCAGTTCTGCATCAAAACGTGCGTTTCGTGTACAGAATCGCCGCTTTTGCTCCGTTTTGGCACAAAGCGTGCGTTTCACGCACCGAATTGCTCCTTTTGGCTCAAAACGGGCGTTTCGTGCACAGAATCGCCGCTTTTGCTCCGTTTTGGCACAAAACGTGCGTTTCACACACCGAACTGCTCCTTTTGCCACAGAACGTGTGTTTCGTGCACAGAATCGCCGCTTTTGCTCAGTTGTGGCACAGAACGTGTGTTTTGTGCACAGAATCGCCGCTTTTGCTCAGTTTTGGCACAAAACGTGCGTTTCACACACCGAACTGCTCCTTTTGCCACAGAACGTGTGTTTCGTGCACAGAATCGCCGCTTTTGCTCAGTTGTGGCACAGAACGTGTGTTTTGTGCACAGAATCGCCGCTTTTGCTCAGTTTTGGCACAAAACGTGCGTTTCGTGCTCAGAATCGCCGCTTTTGCTCAGTTGTGGCACAAAACGTGCGTTTCTTCCACAGAGTAGCTGCTTTTGCTCAGTTATGGCACAAAACGTGACTTTCGTGCACAGCATTGCTCCTTGTGGCGCAAAACGGGCGTTTCGTGCACAGAATCGCAGCTTTTGCTCCGTTTTGGCACAAAACGTGCGTTTCACGCACCGAATTGCTCCTTGTGGCGCAAAACGGGCGTTTCGGGCACAGAATCGCCGCTTTTGTTCAGTTGTGGCACAAAACGTGCGTTTCGTGCACAGAATAGCTGCTTTTACTCAGCTATGCCACAAAACGTGCGTTTCGTGCACAGAATCGATGCTTGTGCTGGGATTTCACACAAAACGTGCACTTCGTGCACAGAATCGCCGCTTTTGTCTCTGTTTTGGCACAAATCGTGCGTTTCGTGCACAGAATGGCCGCTTTTACTCAGTTTTGGCACAAAACGTGCGTTTCGTGCACAGGATCGCCGCTTTTGTTCAGTTGTGGCACAAAACGTGCGTTTCGTGCACAGAATAGTTGCTTTTACTCAGCTATGCCACAAAACGTGCGTTTCGTGCACAGAATCGCCGCTTTTGCTCAGTTTTGGCACAAAACGTGCGTTACGTGCACCGAATTGCTCCTTCTGCCACAAAACGTGCGTTTCATGCACAGAATCGCGGCTTTTGCTCAGTTTTGGCACAAAACGTGCGTTTCGCGCACAGAATCGCCGCTTTTGCTCAGTTATTGCTCAACACGAGCGTTACGTGCACAGAACTGCTCCTTCTGCCACAAAACGTGCGTTTCATGCACAGAATCGCCGCTTTTGCTCAGTTTTGGCACAAAACGTGCGGTTCGTGCACAGAAATTCCGCTTTTGCTGAGTTTTGGCTTAAAATGAGCGTATCGTGCACTGAATCGCCGCTTTTGCACAGTTTTGCAACAAAACGGGGGCTACGTGCACACAATCGCCACTTTTGCTCAGTTTTGGATCAAAACGAGCGTTTCGCGCACAGAATCGCCGGTTTTACTTCGTTTTGGCACAAAACGTGCGTTTCACACACCGAATTGCTCCTTTTCTCACAAAACGTGCGTTTCGTGCACAGAATCGCCGCTTTTGCTCAGTTTTGGATCAAAACGAGCGTTTCGCGCACAGAATCACCGCTTTTGCTCAGTTATTGCTCAAAACGAGCGTTACGTGCACAGAACTGCTCCTTCTGCCACAAAACGTGCGTTTCATGCACAGAATCGCCGCTTTTGCTCACTTTTGGCTCAAAGCGAGCGTTTCGTGCACAGAATCGCCGCTTTTGCTCGGTTTCAGCACAAAACGTGCGTTTCGTGCACAGAATCGCCGATTTTGCTCAGTTTTGGCTCAGAACGAGCGTTACGTGCACAGAATCGCCGCTTTTGCTCGGTTTTTTCTCAAAACGAGCGTTTCGCGCACAGAATCGCCGCTTTAGCTCAGTTTTGGCTCAAAACGATCGTTACGTGCACAGAACTGCTCCCTCAGCCACAAAACGTGCCTTTCATGCACAGAATCGCCGCTTTTGCTCAGTTTTGGCATAAAACGTGCGTGTCATGCACAGAATCGTTGGTTTTGCTCAGTTTTATCACAAAACGTGCGTTTCGTGCACAGAATCGCCGCTTTTGCTCACTTTTGGCTCAATGCGAGCGTTTCGTGCACAGAATTGCCGCTTTTGCTCAGTTTTGGATCAAAACTAGCGTTTCGCGCACAGAATCGCCGCTTTTACTCCGTTTTGGCACAAAACGTGCGTTTCACACACCGAATTGCTCCTTTTGGCACAAAACGTGCGTTTCGTGCACAGAATCGCCGCTTTTGCTCAGTTTTGGCATAAAATGTGCGTGTCATGCACAGAATCGTTGGTTCTGCTCAGTTTTATCACAAAACGTGCGTTTCGTGCACAGAATCGCCGCTTTTGCTCACTTTTGGCTCAAAGCGAGCGTTTCGTGCACAGAATTGCCGCTTTTGCTCAGTTTGGGATCAAAACGAGCGTTTCGCGCACAGAATCGCCGCTTTTACTCAGTTTTGGATCAAAACGTGCGTTTCGTGCACAGAATCGCCGCTTTTGCTCAGTATTGGCTAAAAACGAGCGTTTCGTGCACAGAATCGCCGCTTTTGCTCAGTTTTGGCACAAAACGTGCGTTTCGTGCACCGAATTGCTCCTTCTGCCACAAAACGTGCGTTTCATGCACAGAATCGCTGCTTTTGCTCAGTTTTGGCACAAAACGTGCGTTTCGTGCACAGAATCGCCGCTTTTGCTCACTTTTGGCTCAAAGCGAGCGTTTCGTGCACAGAATCGCCGCTTTTGCTCAGTTTTGGATCAAAACGAGCGTTTCGAGCACAGAATCGCCGCTTTTACTCAGTTTTGGATCAAAACGTGCGTTTCGTGCACAGAATCGCCGCTTTTGCTCAGTATTGTCTAAAAACGAGCGTTTCGTGCACAGAATCGCCGCTTTTGCTCAGTATTGGCTAAAAACGAGCGTTTCGTGCACAGAATCGCCGCTTTTGCTCAGTTTTGGCACAAAACGTGCTTTTCGTGCACAGAATCGCCGCCTTTGTTCTGTTTTGGCGCAACACGTGCGTTTCGTGCACAGAATCGCCGCTTTTGCTCAGTTTTGGCCCAAAACGTGAGTTTCGTGCACAGAATCGCAGCTTTTGCTCAGTTTTGGCACAAAACGTGCGTTCCACTCACCGAATTGCTCAACTTGGCATAAAACGGGCGTTTCGTGCATAAAATCGCCGCTTTTGCCCAGTTTTGGCACAAAACGTGCGTTTCGTGCACAGAATCGCCGCTTTTGCTCAGTTTTGGCACAATGCGTGCGTTTCGTGCACAGAATCGCCGCCTTTGTTCTGTTTTGGCGCAACACGTGCGTTTCGTGCACAGAATCGCCGCTTTTGCTCAGTTTTGGCACAAAACGTGCGTTCCACGCACCGAATTGCTCCTCTTGGCATAAAACGTTTGTTTCGTGCACAGAATCGCCACTGTTGCTCAGTTTTGGCAGAAAACGTGCGTTCCACGCACCGAATTGCTCCTCTTGGCATAAAACGTGCGTTTCGTGCAGAGAATCGCCGCTTATGCTCAGTTTTGGCACAAAACGTGCTTTTCGTGCATAGTATCGCCGCTTTTGCTCAGTTTTGGCACAAAACGTGCGTTTCGTGCACAGAATCGCCGTTTTTGCTCAGTTTTGCAACAAAACGTGCGTTTCGTGCACAGAATCGCCGTTTTTGCTCAGTTTTGCAACAAAACGTGCGTTTCGTGCACAGAATCGCCGCTTTTGCTCAGTTTTGGCACAAAACGAGCGTTTCGTGCACAGAATCGTCGCTTTTGTTTAGTTTTAACACAAATCCTGTGTTTCGTGCACAGAATCGCCACTTTTGCTCTGCTTTGACACAATACGATCGTTTCGTGCACAGAATCGCCGTTTTTGTCCAGTTTTGGCGCAACACGTGCGTTTCGTGCACAGAATCGCCGCTTTTGCTCAGTTTTGGCACAAAACGTGCGTTCCACTCACCGAATTGCTCAACTTGGCATAAAACGTGCGTTTCGTGCATAAAATCGCCGCTATTGCCCAGTTTTGGCACAAAACGTGCGTTTCGTGCACAGAATCGGCGCTTTTGCTCAGTTTTGGCACAATGCGTGCGTTTCGTGCACAGAATCGCCGCCTTTGTTCTGTTTTGGCGCAACACGTGCGTTTCGTGCACAGAAACGCCGCTTTTGCTCAGTTTTTCCCCAAAACGTGCATTTCGAGCATAGAATCGCCGATTTTGCTCAGTTCTGGCACAATACGTGCGTTTCGTGCACAGAATCGCCGCTTTTGCTCAGCTTTGGCAATAAACGTGCGTTTCGTGCATAAAATCGCCGCTTTTGCTCAGTTTTGGCACATACCGTGCTTTTCGTGCACAGAATCGCCGCTTTTGTTCAGTTTTGACGCAACACGTGCGTTTCGTGTACAGAATCGCCGCTTTTGCTCAGTTTTGGCACAAAACGTGCGTTTCGTGCACAGAATCGCCGCTTTTGCTCAGTTTTTAACCGACTTCGAAAAGGAGGAGGTTACTCAATTCGATCAGTATATATTTTTCTTTTTATGTATGTCCGCCGATTACGCCGAGATGGCTGGGCCAATCGGGATGAGACCTTTTACATGTTGTAGGGTATGACTCCCAGTTGGTCCCGTAACAAAAACATTTTGCATTTTTTCATTCTTTACCCCTTTTTTATTGCAAAAGCGCAGTTTTGTACATGCTAGGTTTGGCCACCGATTGCGCCGAGATGGATGGACCAATCCGAACAAAACCTTTTTCATCTTGTAGGCTATGACCCCCACTAGAAACGGGATAAAATACATTTTTTATTTTAACATTGGTTACCGTGTTTTATCATGTTTTATTATAAATTACTACAAATCAAAGAGTACCGTTTCGTCAGCGTCATGTATGTCCGGCGATTGCTCCGAGATGGATTGACCAATCGGAACGAAATTTTTCGTATCTTGTAGGGTATGCCTCCCAGTTGGTCCCGTATAAAAAACATTTTGCATTTTATCATCGTGTACCACGTTTTTATTGCATAGAAGAGTATTGTTTCGTCCACGTCATGTATGGTCACCGATTGCTCCATGATGGATTGACAAATCGTATCGAAACTTGTTGGATCTTGTAGAGTATGACCTCCAGTTGGTCTGGCAACAAACATATTATACATTTTTTCGTTTTTTCCCACGTTTATTGTAAAAACCGTACTATTGCACGTATAATCTGCCTAATATCGATGAAGCCTAGTATTACATTTTGCGACCGGAGATGTTTCCACGATCATCCCATTTGCAACATTCCCTTCACCTCCCAGCCCTTCCCTTCCCAACACTTTGTTGAACTCTTCAAGGAAAGTTCCGATCGCCACTAAAAAATGTGAAATAAAAAAATTTAAAAAAAAAAATACAACCAACTTCGAAATGCACTAAAAAGGACGAAATAATATTAATTTATATTTCAGAGACGGCGCAAAATTAAAAATTTTCTACATTGTAAATTGTCAAAATTCTTTGATCCTTTTACATATTATCACATTAGCAACATCTTTCATTAATAAAATCATTAATTTTGCGCCGTCCCCGAAATATAAATTAATATTATTTCGTCCTTTTTAGTGCATTTCGAAGTCGGTTGTATTTTTTTTTTTAAATTTTTTTTGGCAATAAATGTGCGTTTCGTGCATATAAACGCCGCTTTTGCTCAGTTTTGGCACAATACGTGCGTTTCGTGCATAGAATCGCCGCTTTTGCTCAGTTTTGGCACAAAACGACCGTTTCGTGCATAGAATCGCCGCTTTTACTCTGTTTTGGCACAAAACGTCCGTGGTACGCTCCGAATTTCTCCTTTTGGCACATAACGTGCGTTTCGTGATCAGAATCGCCGCTTTTGCTCAGTTTTGGCACAAAACGTGCTTTTCGTGCACAGAATCGCCGCCTTTGTTCTGTTTTGGCGCAACACGTGCGTTTCGTGCACAGAATCGCCGCTTTTGCTCAGTTTTGGCCCAAAACGTGAGTTTCGTGCACAGAATCGCAGCTTTTGCTCAGTTTTGGCACAAAACGTGCGTTCCACTCACCGAATTGCTCAACTTGGCATAAAACGTGCGTTTCGTGCATAAAATCGCCGCTTTTGCCCAGTTTTGGCACAAAACGTGCGTTTCGTGCACAGAATCGCCGCTTTTGCTCAGTTTTGGCACAATGCGTGCGTTTCGTGCACAGAATCGCCGCCTTTGTTCTGTTTTGGCGCAACACGTGCGTTTCGTGCACTGAATCGCCGCTTCTGCTCAGTTTTGGAACAATACGTGCGTTTCGTGCATAGAATCGCCGCTTTTGCTCAGTTTTGGAAAAAAACCTGCGTTTCGTGCAGAGAATCGCCGCTTATGCTCAGTTTTGGCACAAAACGTACATTTCGAGCATAGAATCGCCGCATTTGCTCAGTTTTGGCACAATACGTGCGTTTCGTGCACACAATCGCCGCTTTTGCTCAGTTTTGGCGCAACACGTGCGTTTCGTGCACAGAATCGCCGCTTTTGCTCAGTTTTGGATCAAAACGAGCGTTTCGCGCACAGAATCGCCGCTTTTACTCCGTTTTGGCACAAAACGTGCGTTTCACGCACCGGTTTGCACTTTTTGGCACAAAACGTGCGTTTCGTGCACAGAATCGCCGCTTTTGCTCAGTTTTGGCACAAAACATGCGTTTCGTGCACAGAATCGCCGCTTTTGCCCAGTTTGGCTCAAAACGAGCGTTTTGTGCACAGAATCGCCGCTTTTGCTCGGTTTCAGCACAAAACGTGCGTTTCGTGCACAGAATCGCCGATTTTGCTCAGTTTTGGCTCAAAACGAGCGTTACGTGCTCAGAATCGCCGCTTTTGCTCGGTTTTGGCTCAAAACGAGCGTTTCGCGCACAGAATCGCCGCTTTAGCTCAGTTTTGGCTCATAACGATCGTTACGTGCACAGAACTGCTCCCTCAGCCACAAAACGTGCCTTTCATGCACAGAATCGCCGCTTTTGCTCAGTTTTGGCATAAAACGTGCGTGTCATGCACAGAATCGTTGGTTTTGCTCAGTTTTATCACAAAACGTGCGTTTCGTGCACAGAATCGCCGCTTTTGCTTACTTTTGGCTCAAAGCGAGCGTTTCGTGCACAGAATTGCCGCTTTTGCTCAGTTTTGGATCAAAACGAGAGTTTCGCGCACAGAATCGCCGCTTTTACTCCGTTTTGGCACAAAACGTGCGTTTCACACACCGAATTGCTCCTTTTGGCACAAAACGTGCGTTTCGTGCACAGAATCGCCGCTTTTGCTCAGTTTTGGCATAAAATGTGCGTGTCATGCACAGAATCGTTGGTTCTGCTCAGTTTTATCACAAAACGTGCGTTTCGTGCACAGAATCGCCGCTTTTGCTCACTTTTGGCTCAAAGCGAGCGTTTCGTGCACAGAACCGCCGGTTTTGCTCAGTTTTGGATCAAAACGAGCGTTTCGCGCACAGAATCGCCGCTTTTACTCAGTTTTGGATCAAAACGTGCGTTTCGTGCACAGAATCGCCGCTTTTGCTCAGTATTGGCTAAAAACGAGCGTTTCGTGCACAGAATCGCCGCTTTTGCTCAGTTTTGGCACAAAACGTGCGTTGCTTGCACCGAATTGCTCCTTCTGCCACAAAACGTGCGTTTCATGCACAGAATCGCGGCTTTTGCTCAGTTTTGGCACAAAACGTGCGTTTCGCGCACAGAATCGCCGCTTTTGCTCAGTTATTGCTCAACACGAGCGTTACGTGCACAGAACTGCTCCTTCTGCCACAAAACGTGCGTTTCATGCACAGAATCGCCGCTTTTGCTCAGTTTTGGCACAAAACGTGCGGTTCGTGCACAGAAATTCCGCTTTTGCTGAGTTTTGGCTTAAAATGAGCGTATCGTGCACTGAATCGGCGCTTTTGCACAGTTTTGCAACAAAACGGGGGCTACGTGCACACAATCGCCGCTTTTGCTCAGTTATTGCTCAAAACGAGCGTTACGTGCACAGAACTGCTCCTTCTGCCACAAAACGTGCGTTTCATGCACAGAATCGCCGCTTTTGCTCACTTTTGGCTCAAAGCGAGCGTTTCGTGCACAGAATCGCCGCTTTTGCTCGGTTTCAGCACAAAACGTGCGTTTCGTGCACAGAATCGCCGATTTTGCTCACTTTTGGCTCAAAGCGAGCGTTTCGTGCACAGAATCGCCGCTTTTGCTCAGTTTTGGATCAAAACGAGCGTTTCGCGCACAGAATCGCCGCTTTTGCTCAGTTATTGCTCAAAACGAGCGTTACGTGCACAGAATCGCCGATTTTGCTCACTTTTGGCTCAAAGCGAGCGTTTCGAGCACAGAATCGCCGCTTTTGCTCGGTTTCAGCACAAAACGTGCGTTTCGTGCACAGAATCGCCGATTTTGCTCAGTTTTGGCTCAGAACGAGCGTTTCGCGCACAGAATCGCCGCTTTTACTCAGTTTTGGATCAAAACGTGCGTTTCGTGCACAGAATCGCCGCTTTTGCTCAGTATTGGCTAAAAACGAGCGTTTCGTGCACAGAATCGCCGCTTTTGCTCAGTTTTGGCACAAAACGTGCGTTACGTGCACCGAATTGCTCCTTCAGCCACAAAACGTGCGTTTCATGCACAGAATCGCGGCTTTTGCTCAGTTTTGGCACAAAACGTGCGTTTCATGCACAGAATCGCCGCTTTTGCTCAGTTTTGGCACAAAACGTGCGGTTCGTGCACAGAAATTCCGCTTTTGCTGAGTTTTGGCTTAAAATGAGCGTATCGTGCACTGAATCGCCGCTTTTGCACAGTTTTGCAACAAAACGGGGGCTACGTGCACACAATCGCCGCTTTTGCTCAGTTTTGGATCAAAACGAGCGTTTCGCGCACAGAATCGCCGCTTTTACTTCGTTTTGGCACAAAACGTGCGTTTCACACACCGAATTGCTCCTTTTCTCACAAAACGTGCGTTTCGTGCACAGAATCGCCGCTTTTGCTCAGTTTTGGATCAAAACGAGCGTTTCGCGCACAGAATCACCGCTTTTGCTCAGTTATTGCTCAAAACGAGCGTTACGTGCACAGAACTGCTCCTTCTGCCACGAAACGTGCGTTTCATGCACAGAATCGCCGCTTTTGCTCACTTTTGGCTCAAAGCGAGCGTTTCGTGCACAGAATCGCCGCTTTTGCTCGGTTTCAGCACAAAACGTGCGTTTCGTGCACAGAATCGCCGATTTTGCTCACTTTTGGCTCAAAGCGAGCGTTTCGTGCACAGAATCGCCGCTTTTGCTCAGTTTTGGATCAGAACGAGCGTTTCGCGCACAGAATCGCCGCTTTTGCTCAGTTATTGCTCAAAACGAGCGTTACGTGCACAGAACTGCTCCTTCTGCCACAAAACGTGCGTTTCATGCACAGAATCGCCGCTTTTGCTCACTTTTGGCTCAAAGCGAGCGTTTCGTGCACAGAATCGCCGCTTTTGCTCGGTTTCAGCACAAAACGTGCGTTTCGTGCACAGAATCGCCGATTTTGCTCAGTTTTGGCTCAGAACGAGCGTTACGTGCACAGAATCACCGCTCTTGCTCGGTTTTTTCTCAAAACGAGCGTTTCGTGCACAGAATCGCCGCTTTTGCTCACTTTTGGCTCAAAGCTAGCGTTTCGTGCACAGAATTGCCGCTTTTGCTCAGTTTTGGATCAAAACGAGCGTTTCGCGCACAGAATCGCGGCTTTTACTCAGTTTTGGATCAAAACGTGCGTTTCGTGCACAGAATCGCCGCTTTTGCTCAGTATTGGCCAATAACGAGCGTTTCGTGCACAGAATCGCCGCTTTTGCTCAGTTTTGGCACAAAACGTGCGTTTCGTGCACCGAATTGCTCCTTCTGCCACAAAACGTGCGTTTCGTGCACAGAATCGCCGCTTTTGTTCAGTTTTGGCGCAACACGTGCGTTTCGTGCACAGAATCGCCGCTTTTGTTCAGTTTTGGCACAAAACGTGAGTTTCGTGCACAGAATCGCAGCTTTTGCTCAGTTTTGGCACAAAACGTGCGTTCCACTCACCGAATTGCTCAACTTGGCATAAAACGTGCGTTTCGTGCATAAAATCGCCGCTTTTGCCCAGTTTTGGCACAAAACGTGCGTTTCGTGCACAGAATCGCCGCTTTTGCTCAGTTTTGGCACAATGCGTGCGTTTCGTGCACAGAATCGCCGCCTTTGTTCTGTTTTGGCGCAACACGTGCGTTTCGTGCACTGAATCGCCGCTTCTGCTCAGTTTTGGAACAATACGTGCGTTTCGTGCATAGAATCGCCGCTTTTGCTCAGTTTTGGAAAAAAACCTGCGTTTCGTGCAGAGAATCGCCGCTTATGCTCAGTTTTGGCACAAAACGTACATTTCGAGCATAGAATCGCCGCATTTGCTCAGTTTTGGCACAATACGTGCGTTTCGTGCACACAATCGCCGCTTTTGCTCAGTTTTGGCGCAACACGTGCGTTTCGTGCACAGAATCGCCGCTTTTGCTCAGTTTTGGATCAAAACGAGCGTTTCGCGCACAGAATCGCCGCTTTTACTCCGTTTTGGCACAAAACGTGCGTTTCACGCACCGGTTTGCACTTTTTGGCACAAAACGTGCGTTTCGTGCACAGAATCGCCGCTTTTGCTCAGTTTTGGCACAAAACATGCGTTTCGTGCACAGAATCGCCGCTTTTGCCCAGTTTGGCTCAAAACGAGCGTTTTGTGCACAGAATCGCCGCTTTTGCTCGGTTTCAGCACAAAACGTGCGTTTCGTGCACAGAATCGCCGATTTTGCTCAGTTTTGGCTCAAAACGAGCGTTACGTGCTCAGAATCGCCGCTTTTGCTCGGTTTTGACTCAAAACGAGCGTTTCGCGCACAGAATCACCGCTTTTGCTCAGTTATTGCTCAAAACGAGCGTTACGTGCACAGAACTGCTCCTTCTGCCACGAAACGTGCGTTTCATGCACAGAATCGCCGCTTTTGCTCACTTTTGGCTCAAAGCGAGCGTTTCGTGCACAGAATCGCCGCTTTTGCTCGGTTTCAGCACAAAACGTGCGTTTCGTGCACAGAATCGCCGATTTTGCTCACTTTTGGCTCAAAGCGAGCGTTTCGTGCACAGAATCGCCGCTTTTGCTCAGTTTTGGATCAGAACGAGCGTTTCGCGCACAGAATCGCCGCTTTTGCTCAGTTATTGCTCAAAACGAGCGTTACGTGCACAGAACTGCTCCTTCTGCCACAAAACGTGCGTTTCATGCACAGAATCGCCGCTTTTGCTCACTTTTGGCTCAAAGCGAGCGTTTCGTGCACAGAATCGCCGCTTTTGCTCGGTTTCAGCACAAAACGTGCGTTTCGTGCACAGAATCGCCGATTTTGCTCAGTTTTGGCTCAGAACGAGCGTTACGTGCACAGAATCACCGCTCTTGCTCGGTTTTTTCTCAAAACGAGCGTTTCGCGCACAGAATCGCCGCTTTTGCTCAGTTTTGGATCAAAACGTGCGTTTCGTGCACAGAATCGCCGATTTTGCTCACTTTTGGCTCAAAGCGAGCGTTTCGTGCACAGAATCGCCGCTTTTGCTCAGTTTTGGCATAAAACGTGCGTGTCATGCACAGAATCGTTGGTTTTGCTCAGTTTTATCACAAAACGTGCGTTTCGTGCACAGAATCGCCGCTTTTGCTCACTTTTGGCTCAATGCGAGCGTTTCGTGCACAGAATTGCCGCTTTTGCTCAGTTTTGGATCAAAACTAGCGTTTCGCGCACAGAATCGCCGCTTTTACTCCGTTTTGGCACAAAACGTGCGTTTCACACACCGAATTGCTCCTTTTGGCACAAAACGTGCGTTTCGTGCACAGAATCGCCGCTTTTGCTCAGTTTTGGCATAAAATGTGCGTGTCATGCACAGAATCGTTGGTTCTGCTCAGTTTTATCACAAAACGTGCGTTTCGTGCACAGAATCGCCGCTTTTGCTCACTTTTGGCTCAAAGCTAGCGTTTCGTGCACAGAATTGCCGCTTTTGCTCAGTTTTGGATCAAAACGAGCGTTTCGCGCACAGAATCGCGGCTTTTACTCAGTTTTGGATCAAAACGTGCGTTTCGTGCACAGAATCGCCGCTTTTGCTCAGTATTGGCCAATAACGAGCGTTTCGTGCACAGACTCGCCGCTTTTGCTCAGTTTTGGCACAAAACGTGCGTTTCGTGCACCGAATTGCTCCTTCTGCCACAAAACGTGCGTTTCGTGCACAGAATCGCCGCTTTTGTTCAGTTTTGGCGCAACACGTGCGTTTCGTGCACAGAATCGCCGCTTTTGTTCAGTTTTGGCACAAATCGTGCGTTCCACGCACCGAATTGCTCCTCATGGCATAAAACGTGCGTTTCGTGCACAGAATCGCCGGTTTTGCTCAGTTTTGGATAGAAACCTACGTTTCGTGCACAGAACCGTCGCTTTTGCTTAGTTTTGGCACAAATCCTGTGTTTCGTGCACAGAATCACCGCTTTTGCTCAGTTTTGGCACAAAACGTGCGTTGCGGGCACAGAATCGCCGCTTTTGCTCAGGTTTGGCACAAAACGTGCGTTTCGTGCACAGAATCGCCGCTTTTGCTCAGTTTTGGCACAAAACGTGTGTTGCGTGCACAGAATCGCCGCTTTTGCTCAGGTTTGGCACAAAACGTCTGTTTCGTGCACAGAATCGCCGCTTTTGCTCTGTTTTGGCACACAACGTGCATTTCGTGCACAGAATCGCCGCTTTTGCTCAGTTTTGGCACAAAACGTGCGTTTCGAGCACAGAACCGCCGCTTTTGCTCAGTTTTGGCACAAAACGTGCGTTCCACGCACCGAATTGCTCCTCTTGGCATAAAACGTGCGTTTCGTGCACAGAATCGCCGCTTTTGCCCAGTTTTGGATAAAAACCTGCGTTTCGTGCAGAGAATCGCCGCTTATGCTCAGTTTTGGCACAAAACGTGCCTTTCGAGCATAGAATCACCGCTTTCGCTCAGTTTTGGCACAATACGTGCGTTTCGTGCATAGAATCGCCGCTTTTGCTTAGTTTTGGCACAAAACGACCGTTTCGTGCATAGAATCGCCGCTTTCACTCTGTTTTGGCACAAAACGTGCGTTCCACGCACCGAATTGCTCCTCTTGGCATAAAACGTGCGTTTCGTGCACAGAATCGCCGCTTTTGCTCAGTTTTGGATAAAAACCTGCGTTTCGTGCAGAGAATCGCCGCTTATGCTCAGTTTTGGCACAAAACGTGCATTTCGAGCATAGAATCGCCGCTTTTGCTCAGTTTTTGCACAATACGTGCGTTTCGTGCACAGAATCGCCGATTATGCTCAGTTTTGGCACATAACGTGCATTTCGAGCATAGATTCGCCGCTTTTGCTCAGTTTTGGCACAATACGTGCGTTTCTTGCACAGAATCGCCGCTTTTGTTCAGTTTTGGCGCAACACGTGCGTTTCGTGCACAGAATCGCCGCATTTGCTCAGTTTTGGCACAAAACGTGCATTTCGAGCATAGAATCGCCGCTTTTGCTCAGTTTTGGCACTAAACGAGCGTTTCGTGCATAGAATCGCCGCTTTTGCTCAGTTTTGGCACAAAACGAGCGTTTCGTGCATAGAATCGCCGCTTTGGCTCAGTTTTGGCACAAAACGTGCGTTCCACGCACCGAATTGCTCCTCTTGGCATAAAACGTGCGTTTCGTGCACAGAATCGCCGCTTTTGCTCAGTTTTGGATAAAAACCTGCGTTTCGTGCAGAGAATCGCCGCTTATGCTCAGTTTTGGCACAAAACGTGCTTTTCGTGCATAGAATCGCCGCTTTTGCTCAGCTTTGGCACAATACGTGCGTTTCGTGCACAGAATCGCCGCTTTTGCTCAGTTTTGCACAAAACGTGCATTTCGAGCATAGAATCGCCGCTTTTGCTCAGTTTTGGCACAATACGTGCGTTTCGTGCACAGAATCGCCGCTTTTGCTCAGTTTTGGCACAATACGTGCGTTCCATGCACTGAATTGCTCCTCTTGGCATAAAACGTGCGTTTCGTGCACAGAATCGCCGCTTTTGCTCAGTTTTGGCACAAAACGTGCGTTTCGTGCACAGAATCGCCGCTATTGCTCACTTTTGGCACAAGACGTGCGTTCCACGCACCGAATGGCTACTCTTAGCATAAAACGTGCGTTTCGTGCACAGAATCGCCGCTTTTGCTCAGTTTTGGATAAAAACCTGCGTTTCGTGCAGAGAATCGCCGCTTATGCTCAGTTTTGGCACAAAACGTGCTTTTCGTGCATAGAATCGCCGCTTTTGCTCAGCTTTGGCACAATACGTGCGTTTCGTGCACAGAATCGCCGCTTTTGCTCAGTTTTGCACAAAACGTGCATTTCGAGCATAGAATCGCCGCTTTTGCTCAGTTTTGGCACAATACGTGCGTTTCGTGCACAGAATCGCCGCTTTTGCTCAGTTTTGGCACAATACGTGCGTTCCATGCACTGAATTGCTCCTCTTGGCATAAAACGTGCGTTTCGTGCACAGAATCGCCGCTTTTGCTCAGTTTTGGCACAAAACGTGCGTTTCGTGCACAGAATCGCCGCTTTTGCTCAGTTTTGGCACAAGACGTGCGTTCCACGCACCGAATGGCTACTCTTAGCATAAAACGTGCGTTTCGTGCACAGAATCGCCGCTTTTGCTCAGTTTTTCATAAAAACCTGCGTTTCGTGCAGAGAATCGCCGCTTATGCTCAGTTTTGGCACAAAACGTGCATTTCGAGCATAGAATCGCCGCTTTTGCTCAGTTTTTGCACAATACGTGCGTTTCGTGCACAGAATCGCCGATTATGCTCAGTTTTGGCACATAACGTGCATTTCGAGCATAGATTCGCCGCTTTTGCTCAGTTTTGGCACAATACGTGCGTTTCTTGCACAGAATCGCCGCTTTTGTTCAGTTTTGGCGCAACACGTGCGTTTCGTGCACAGAATCGCCGCTTTTGCTCAGTTTTGGCACAAAACGTGCGTTTCGTGCACAGAATCCTCACTTTTGCTTAGTTTTGTCACAAATCCTGTGTTTCGTGCACAGAAACGCCGCTTTTGCTCAGGTTTGGCACAAAACGTCTGTTTCGTGCACAGAATCGCCGCTTTTGCTCTGTTTTGGCACAAAACGTGCGTTTCGTGCACAGAATCGCCGCTTTTGCTCAGTTTTGGCACAAAAGGTGCGGTTCGTGCACAGAATCGCCGCTTTTGCTCAGTTTTGGCACAAAACGTGCGTTTCGTGCACAGAATCCTCACTTTTGCTTAGTTTTGTCACAAATCCTGTGTTTCGTGCACAGAATCGCCGCTTTTGCCCAGTTTTGGAACAAAACGTGCGTTTTACGCTCCGAATTTCTCCTTTTGGCACATAACGTGCGTTTCGTGCACAGAATCGCCGCTTTTGCCCAGTTTTGGATAAAAACCTGCGTTTCGTGCAGAGAATCGCCGCTTATGCTCAGTTTTGGCACAAAACGTGCATTTCGAGCATAGAATCGCCGCTTTTGCTCAGTTTTGGCACAATACGTGCGTTTCGTGCACAGAATCGCCGCTTTTGTTCAGTTTTGGCGCAACACGTGCGTTTCGTGCACAGAATCGCCGCTTTTGCTCAGTTTTGGCTGCAAAACGAGCATTTCGAGCATAGAATCGCCGATTTTGCTCAGTTTTGGCACAAAATGTGCATTTCGAGCATAGAATCGCCGCTTTTGTTCAGTTTTGGCACAAAACGTGCGTTCCACGCACCGAATTGCTCCTCATGGCATAAAACGTGCGTTTCGTGCACAGAATCGCCGGTTTTGCTCAGTTTTGGATAAAAACCTGCGTTTCGTGAACAGAAACGCCGCTTTTGCTCAGTTATGGCACAAAAAGTGCGTTTCGAGCACAGAATCGCCGCTTTTGCTCAGTTTTGGCACAAAACGTGCGTTCCACGCACCGAATTGCTCCTCTTGGCATAAAACGTGCGTTTCGTGCACAGAATCACCGCTTTTGCCCAGTTTTGGATAAAAACCTGCGTTTCGTGCACAGAATCGCCGCTTTTGCTCAGTTTTGGCTGCAAAACGAGCATTTCGAGCATAGAATCGCCGATTTTGCTCAGTTTTGGCACAAAATGTGCATTTCGAGCATAGAATCGCCGCTTTTGTTCAGTTTTGGCACAAAACGTGCGTTCCACGCACCGAATTGCTCCTCATGGCATAAAACGTGCGTTTCGTGCACAGAATCGCCGGTTTTGCTCAGTTTTGGATAAAAACCTGCGTTTCGTGAACAGAAACGCCGCTTTTGCTCAGTTATGGCACAAAAAGTGCGTTTCGAGCACAGAATCGCCGCTTTTGCTCAGTTTTGGCACAAAACGTGCGTTCCACGCACCGAATTGCTCCTCTTGGCATAAAACGTGCGTTTCGTGCACAGAATCGCCGCTTTTGCCCAGTTTTGGATAAAAACCTGCGTTTCGTGCAGAGAATCGCCGCTTATGCTCAGTTTTGGCACAAAACGTGCATTTCGAGCATAGAATCACCGCTTTCGCTCAGTTTTGGCACAATACGTGCGTTTCGTGCACAGAATCGCCGCTTTTGTTCAGTTTTGGCGCAACACGTGCGTGTCGTGCACAGAATCGCCGCTTTTGCTCAGGTTTGGCGCAAAACGTGCGTTTCGTGCACAGAATCGCCGCTTTTGCTCAGTTTTGGCACAAAACGTGCGTTGCGTGCACAGAATCGCCGCTTTTGCTCAGGTTTGGCGCAAAACGTGCGTTTCGTGCACAGAATCGCCGCCTTTGTTCTGTTTTGGCGCAACACGTGCGTTTCGTGCACTGAATCGCCGCTTCTGCTCAGTTTTGGAACAATACGTGCGTTTCGTGCATAGAATCGCCGCTTTTGCTCAGTTTTGGAAAAAAACGAGCGTTTCGCGCACAGAATCGCCGCTTTTACTCCGTTTTGGCACAAAACGTGCGTTTCACGCACCGGTTTGCACTTTTTGGCACAAAACGTGCGTTTCGTGCACAGAATCGCCGCTTTTGCTCAGTTTTGGCACAAAACATGCGTTTCGTGCACAGAATCGCCGCTTTTGCCCAGTTTGGCTCAAAACGAGCGTTACGTGCTCAGAATCGCCGCTTTTGCTCGGTTTTGGCTCAAAACGAGCGTTTCGCGCACAGAATCGCCGCTTTAGCTCAGTTTTGGCTCATAACGATCGTTACGTGCACAGAACTGCTCCCTCAGCCACAAAACGTGCCTTTCATGCACAGAATCGCCGCTTTTGCTCAGTTTTGGCATAAAACGTGCGTGTCATGCACAGAATCGTTGGTTTTGCTCAGTTTTATCACAAAACGTGCGTTTCGTGCACAGAATCGCCGCTTTTGCTTACTTTTGGCTCAAAGCGAGCGTTTCGTGCACAGAATTGCCGCTTTTGCTCAGTTTTGGATCAAAACGAGAGTTTCGCGCACAGAATCGCCGCTTTTACTCCGTTTTGGCACAAAACGTGCGTTTCACACACCGAATTGCTCCTTTTGGCACAAAACGTGCGTTTCGTGCACAGAATCGCCGCTTTTGCTCAGTTTTGGCATAAAATGTGCGTGTCATGCACAGAATCGTTGGTTCTGCTCAGTTTTATCACAAAACGTGCGTTTCGTGCACAGAATCGCCGCTTTTGCTCACTTTTGGCTCAAAGCGAGCGTTTCGTGCACAGAACCGCCGCTTTTGCTCAGTTTTGGATCAAAACGAGCGTTTCGCGCACAGAATCGCCGCTTTTACTCAGTTTTGGATCAAAACGTGCGTTTCGTGCACAGAATCGCCGCTTTTGCTCAGTATTGGCTAAAAACGAGCGTTTCGTGCACAGAATCGCCGCTTTTGCTCAGTTTTGGCACAAAACGTGCGTTGCGTGCACCGAATTGCTCCTTCTGCCACAAAACGTGCGTTTCATGCACAGAATCGCGGCTTTTGCTCAGTTTTGGCACAAAACGTGCGTTTCGCGCACAGAATCGCCGCTTTTGCTCAGTTATTGCTCAACACGAGCGTTACGTGCACAGAACTGCTCCTTCTGCCACAAAACGTGCGTTTCATGCACAGAATCGCCGCTTTTGCTCAGTTTTGGCACAAAACGTGCGGTTCGTGCACAGAAATTCCGCTTTTGCTGAGTTTTGGCTTAAAATGAGCGTATCGTGCACTGAATCGGCGCTTTTGCACAGTTTTGCAACAAAACGGGGGCTACGTGCACACAATCGCCGCTTTTGCTCAGTTATTGCTCAAAACGAGCGTTACGTGCACAGAACTGCTCCTTCTGCCACAAAACGTGCGTTTCATGCACAGAATCGCCGCTTTTGCTCACTTTTGGCTCAAAGCGAGCGTTTCGTGCACAGAATCGCCGCTTTTGCTCAGTTTCAGCACAAAACGTGCGTTTCGTGCACAGAATCGCCGATTTTGCTCACTTTTGGCTCAAAGCGAGCGTTTCGTGCACAGAATCGCCGCTTTTGCTCAGTTTTGGATCAAAACGAGCGTTTCGCGCACAGAATCGCCGCTTTTGCTCAGTTATTGCTCAAAACGAGCGTTACGTGCACAGAACTGCTCCTTCTGCCACAAAACGTGCGTTTCATGCACAGAATCGCCGCTTTTGCTCACTTTTGGCTCAAAGCGAGCGTTTCGTGCACAGAATCGCCGCTTTTGCTCGGTTTCAGCACAAAACGTGCGTTTCGTGCACAGAATCGCCGATTTTGCTCAGTTTTGGCTCAGAACGAGCGTTACGTGCACAGAATCACCGCTCTTGCTCGGTTTTTTCTCAAAACGAGCGTTTCGCGCACAGAATCGCCGCTTTTGCTCAGTTTTGGATCAAAACGTGCGTTTCGTGCACAGAATCGCCGATTTTGCTCACTTTTGGCTCAAAGCGAGCGTTTCGTGCACAGAATCGCCGCTTTTGCTCAGTTTTGGCATAAAACGTGCGTGTCATGCACAGAATCGTTGGTTTTGCTCAGTTTTATCACAAAACGTGCGTTTCGTGCACAGAATCGCCGCTTTTGCTCACTTTTGGCTCAATGCGAGCGTTTCGTGCACAGAATTGCCGCTTTTGCTCAGTTTTGGATCAAAACTAGCGTTTCGCGCACAGAATCGCCGCTTTTACTCCGTTTTGGCACAAAACGTGCGTTTCACACACCGAATTGCTCCTTTTGGCACAAAACGTGCGTTTCGTGCACAGAATCGCCGCTTTTGCTCAGTTTTGGCATAAAATGTGCGTGTCATGCACAGAATCGTTGGTTCTGCTCAGTTTTATCACAAAACGTGCGTTTCGTGCACAGAATCGCCGCTTTTGCTCACTTTTGGCTCAAAGCTAGCGTTTCGTGCACAGAATTGCCGCTTTTGCTCAGTTTTGGATCAAAACGAGCGTTTCGCGCACAGAATCGCGGCTTTTACTCAGTTTTGGATCAAAACGTGCGTTTCGTGCACAGAATCGCCGCTTTTGCTCAGTATTGGCCAATAACGAGCGTTTCGTGCACAGAATCGCCGCTTTTGCTCAGTTTTGGCACAAAACGTGCGTTTCGTGCACCGAATTGCTCCTTCTGCCACAAAACGTGCGTTTCGTGCACAGAATCGCCGCTTTTGTTCAGTTTTGGCGCAACACGTGCGTTTCGTGCACAGAATCGCCGCTTTTGTTCAGTTTTGGCACAAATCGTGCGTTCCACGCACCGAATTGCTCCTCATGGCATAAAACGTGCGTTTCGTGCACAGAATCGCCGGTTTTGCTCAGTTTTGGATAGAAACCTACGTTTCGTGCACAGAACCGTCGCTTTTGCTTAGTTTTGGGACAAATCCTGTGTTTCGTGCACAGAATCGCCGCTTTTGCTCAGTTTTGGCACAAAACGTGCGTTGCGGGCACAGAATCGCCGCTTTTGCTCAGGTTTGGCACAAAACGTGCGTTTCGTGCACAGAATCGCCGCTTTTGCTCAGTTTTGGCACAAAACGTGTGTTGCGTGCACAGAATCGCCGCTTTTGCTCAGGTTTGGCACAAAACGTCTGTTTCGTGCACAGAATCGCCGCTTTTGCTCTGTTTTGGCACACAACGTGCATTTCGTGCACAGAATCGCCGCTTTTGCTCAGTTTTGGCACAAAACGTGCGTTTCGAGCACAGAATCGCCGCTTTTGCTCAGTTTTGGCACAATACGTGCGTTTCGTGCATAGAATCGCCGCTTTTGCTTAGTTTTGGCACAAAACGACCGTTTCGTGCATGGAATCGCCGCTTTCACTCTGTTTTGGCACAAAACGTGCGTTCCACGCACCGAATTGCTCCTCTTGGCATAAAACGTGCGTTTCGTGCACAGAATCGCCGCTTTTGCTCAGTTTTGGATACAAACCTGCGTTTCGTGCAGAGAATCGCCGCTTATGCTCTGTTTTGGCACAAAACGTGCATTTCGAGCATAGAATCGCCGCTTTTGCTCAGTTTTTGCACAATACGTGCGTTTCGTGCACAGAATCGCCGATTATGCTCAGTTTTGGCACATAACGTGCATTTCGAGCATAGATTCGCCGCTTTTGCTCAGTTTTGGCACAATACGTGCGTTTCTTGCACAGAATCGCCGCTTTTGTTCAGTTTTGGCGCAACACGTGCGTTTCGTGCACAGAATCGCCGCATTTGCTCAGTTTTGGCACAAAACGTGCATTTCGAGCATAGAATCGCCGCTTTTGCTCAGTTTTGGCACTAAACGAGCGTTTCGTGCATAGAATCGCCGCCTTTGCTCAGTTTTGGCACAAAACGAGCGTTTCGTGCATAGAATCGCCGCTTTGGCTCAGTTTTGGCACAAAACGTGCGTTCCACGCACCGAATTGCTCCTCTTGGCATAAAACGTGCGTTTCGTGCACAGAATCGCCGCTTTTGCTCAGTTTTGGATAAAAACCTGCGTTTCGTGCAGAGAATCGCCGCTTATGCTCAGTTTTGGCACAAAACGTGCTTTTCGTGCATAGAATCGCCGCTTTTGCTCAGCTTTGGCACAATACGTGCGTTTCGTGCACAGAATCGCCGCTTTTGCTCAGTTTTGCACAAAACGTGCATTTCGAGCATAGAATCGCCGCTTTTGCTCAGTTTTGGCACAATACGTGCGTTTCGTGCACAGAATCGCCGCTTTTGCTCAGTTTTGGCACAATACGTGCGTTCCATGCACTGAATTGCTCCTCTTGGCATAAAACGTGCGTTTCGTGCACAGAATCGCCGCTTTTGCTCAGTTTTGGCACAAAACGTGCGTTTCGTGCACAGAATCGCCGCTTTTGCTCAGTTTTGGCACAAGACGTGCGTTCCACGCACCGAATGGCTACTCTTAGCATAAAACGTGCGTTTCGTGCACAGAATCGCCGCTTTTGCTCAGTTTTTCATAAAAACCTGCGTTTCGTGCAGAGAATCGCCGCTTATGCTCAGTTTTGGCACAAAACGTGCATTTCGAGCATAGAATCGCCGCTTTTGCTCAGTTTTGGCACAAAACGTGCGTTGCGTGCACAGAATCGCCGCTTTTGCTCAGTTTTGGCACAAAACGTGCGTTTCGTGCACAGAATCGCCGCTTTTGCTCAGTTTTGGCACAAAACGTGCGTTTCGTGCACAGAATCGCTGCTTTTGCTCAGTTTTGGCACAAAATGTGCATTTCGAGCATAGAATCGCCGCTTATGCTCAGTTTTTTCTCAATACGTGCGTTTCGTGCACAGAATCGCCGCTTTTGCTCAGCTTTGGTACAAAACGAGCGTTTCGTGAATAGAATCGCCGCTTTTACTCAGTTTTGGCACAAAACGTGCCTGTTACGCTCCGAATTTCTCCTTTTTTCACATAACGTGCGTTTCGTCATCAGAATCGCCGCTTTTGCTCAGTTTTGGCACAAAACGGGCGATTCGTTCATAGAATCGCCGCTTCTGCTCAGTTTTGGAACAAAACGTGCGTTTCGTGCTCAGAATCGCCGCTTTTGCTCAGTTTTGGTACAAATCCCGTGTTTCGTGCGCAGAATCGCCGCTTTTGCTCAGTTTTGGCACGATACGTGCGTTTCGTGCACAGAATCGCCGCTTTTGCTCAGTTTTGGCACAAAACGTGCGTTCCACGCACCGAATTACTCCTCTTGGCATAAAACGTGCGTTTCGTGCACAGAATCGCCGCTTTTGCTCAGTTTTGGCACAAAACGTGCATTTCGAGCAAAGAATCGCCGCTATTGCTCAGTTTTGGCACAAAACGTGCATTTCGAGCATAGAATCGCCGCTTTTGCTCAGTTTTGGCACAAAACGTGCGTTCCACGAACCGAATTGCTCCTCTTTTCATAAAACGTGCGTTTCGTGCACAGAATCGCGGCTTTTGCTCAGTTTTGGCACAAAACGTGCGTTGCGTGCACAGAATCGCCCCTTTTGCTCAGTTTTGGATAAAAACCTGCGTTTCGTGCAGAGAATCGCCGCTTGTGCCCAGTTTTGGAACAATACGTGCGTTTCGTGCACAGAATCGCCACTTTTGCTCAGTTTTGGCACAAATCCTGTGTTTCGTGCACAGAATCGCCGCTTTTGCTCAGTTTTGGCACAAAACGTGCGTTGCGTGCACAGAATCGCCGCTTTTGCTCAGTTTTGGCACAAAACGTGCGTTTCGTGCACAGAATCGCCGCTTTTGCTCAGTTTTGGCACAAAACGTGCGTTTCGTGCACAGAATCGCTGCTTTTGCTCAGTTTTGGCACAAAATGTGCATTTCGAGCATAGAATCGCCGCTTATGCTCAGTTTTTTCTCAATACGTGCGTTTCGTGCACAGAATCGCCGCTTTTGCTCAGCTTTGGTACAAAACGAGCGTTTCGTGAATAGAATCGCCGCTTTTACTCAGTTTTGGCACAAAACGTGCCTGTTACGCTCCGAATTTCTCCTTTTTTCACATAACGTGCGTTTCGTCATCAGAATCGCCGCTTTTGCTCAGTTTTGGCACAAAACGGGCGATTCGTTCATAGAATCGCCGCTTCTGCTCAGTTTTGGAACAAAACGTGCGTTTCGTGCACAGAATCGCCGCTTTTGCTCAGTTTTGGCACAAAACGTGCGTTCCACGCACCGAATTACTCCTCTTGGCATAAAACGTGCGTTTCGTGCACAGAATCGCCGCTTTTGCTCAGTTTTGGCACAAAACGTGCGTTCCACGCACCGAATTGCTCCTCTTGGCATAAAACGTGCGTTTCGGGCACAGAATCGCCGCTTTTGCTCAGTTTTGGTACAAAACGAGCGTTTCGTGAATAGAATCGCCGCTTTTACTCAGTTTTGGCACAAAACGTGCGTGTTACGCTCCGAATTTCTCCTTTTGGCACATAACGTGCGTTTCGTGATCAGAGTCGCCGCTTTTGCTCAGTTTTGGCACAAAACGTGCATTTCGAGCATGGTATCGCCGCTTTTGCTCAGTTTTGGCACAATACGTGCGTTGCGAGCACAGAATCGCCGATTTTGCTCAGTTTTGCAACAAAACGTCCGTTTCGTACACAGAATCGCCGTTTTTGCTCAGTTTCGCAACAAAGCGTGCATTTCGTGCACAGAATCGCCGCTTTTGCTCAGTTTTGGCACAAAACGTGCGTTTCGTGCACAGAATCGCCGGTTTTGCTCAGTTTTGGCACAAAACGCGCGTTTCGTGCACAGAATCGTCGCTTTTGCTTAGTTTTGGCACAAATCCTGTGTTTCGTGCACAGAATCGCAGCTTTTGCCCAGTTTTGGCACAAAACGTGCGGTTTGCGCTCCGAATTTCTCCTTTTGGCACATAACGTGCGCTTCGTGCACAAAATCGCCGCTTTTGCTCAGTTTTGGCACAAATCCTGTGTTTCTTGCACAGAATCGCCGCTTTTGCTCAGTTTCGGCACAAAACGAGCGATTCGTGCATAGAATCGCCGCTTTTGCTCAGTTTTGGAACAAAACGTGCGTTTCGTGCTCAGAATCGCCGCTTTTGCTCAGTTTTGGCACAAATCCCGTGTTTCGTGCGCAGAATCACCGCTTTTCCTCAGTTTTAGCACAAAACGTGCGTTTCGTGCACAGAATCGCCGCTTTTGCTCAGTTTTGGCACAAAACGTGCGTTCCACGCACCGAATTGTTCCTCTTCTCATAAAACGTGCGTTTCGTGCACAGAATCGCGGCTTTTGCTCAGTTTTGGCACAAAACGTGCGTTTCGTGCACAGAATCGCCGCTTTTGCTCAGTTTTGGCACAAAACGTGCGTGTAACGGTCCGATATTCTCCTTTTGGCACATGACGTGCGTTTCGTGATCAGAATCGCCGCTTTTGCTCAGTTTTGGCACGAAACGTGCGTTTCGTGCACAGAATCGCCGCTTTTGCTTAGTTTTGGCACAAATCCTGTGTTTCGTGTACAGAATCGCCGCTTTTGAACAGTTTTGGCACAAACCGTTCGTTTTACGCTCCGAATTTCTCCTTTTGGCACATAACGTGCGCTTCGTGCACAGAATCGCCGCTATTGCTCAGCTTATGCACAATACGTGCGTTTCGTGCACAGAATCGCCGCTTTTGCTCAGTTTTGGCACAAAACGTGCGTTTCGTGCACAGAATCGCCGCTTTTGCTCAGTTTTGGCACAAAACGTGCGTTCCACGCTCCGAATTGCTCCTCTTGGCATAAAACGTGCGTTTCGTGCACAGAATCGCCGCTTTTGCCCAGTTTTGGATAAAAACCTGCGTTTCGTGCAGAGTTTCGCCGCTTATGCTCAGTTTTGGCACAAAACGTGCATTTCGAGCATAGAATAGCGGCTTTTGCTCAGTTTTGGCACAACAGGTGCGTTTCGTGCACAGAATCGCCGCTTTTGTTCAGTTTTGGCGCAACACGTGCGTTTCGTGCACAGAATCGTCGCTTTTGCATAGTTTTGGCACAAATCCTGTGTTTCGTGCACAGAATCGCCGCTTTTGCTCAGTTTTGGCACAAAACGTGCGTTTCGTGCACAGAATCGCCGCTTTTGCTCTGTTTTGGCACAAAACGTGCGTTTCGTGCACAGAATCGCCACTTTTGCTCAGTTTTGGCACAATACGTGCGTGTTACGCTCCGAATTTCTCCTTTTGGCACATAACGTGCGTTTCGTGATCAGAATCGCCGCTTTTGCTCAGTTTTGGCACAAAACGTGCATTCGAGCATAGAATCGCCGCTTTTGTTCAGTTTTGGCACAATACGTGCGTTTCGTGCACAGGATTGCCGTTTTTGCTCAGTTTCGCTATAAAACGTGCGTTTCGTGCACAGAATCGCCGCTTTTGCTCAGTTTTGGCACAAAACGTGCATTTCGAGCATAGAATCGCCGCTATTGCTCAGTATTGGCACAATACGTGCATCTCGAGCATAGAATCGCCGCTTTTGCTCAGTTTTGGCACAAAGCGCGAGTTTCGTGCACAGAATCGTCGCTTTTGCTTAGTTTTGGCACAAATCCTGTGTTTCGTGCACAGAATCGTAGCTTTTGCCCAGTTTTGGCACAAAACGTGCGGTTTGCGCTCCGAATTTCTCCTTTTGGCACATAACGTGCGCTTCGTGCACAAAATCGCCGCTTTTGCTCAGTTTTGGCATAAATCCTGTGTTTCTTGCACAGAATCGCCGCTTTTGCTCAGTTTTGGCACAAAACGAGCGATTCGTGCATAGAATCGCCGCTTTTGCTCAGTTTTGGAACAAAACGTGCGTTTCGTGCTCAGAATCGCCGCTTTTGCCCAGTTTTGGCACAAATCCCGTGTTTCGTGCGCAGAATCGCCGCTTTTCCTCAGTTTTAGCACAAAACGTGCGTTCCGTGCATAGAATCGCCGCTTTTGCTCAGTTTTGGTACAAAACGTGCGTTCCACGCACCGAATTGCTCCTCTTGGCATAAAACGTGCGTTTCGTGCACAGAATCGCCGCTTTTGCTCAGTTTTGGCACAAGACGTGCGTTCCACGCACCGAATGGCTACTCTTGGCATAGAACGTGCGTTTCGTGCACAGGATCGCCGCTTTTGCTCAGTTTTGGCACAAAACGTGCGTTTCGTGCACAGAATCGCCGCTTTTGCTTAGTTTTGGCACAAATCCTGTGTTTCGTGCACAGAATCGCCGCTTTTGAACAGTTTTGGCACAAAACGTTCGTTTTACGCTCCGAATTTCTCCTTTTGGCACATAACGTGCGCTTCGTGCACAGAATCGCCGCTATTGCTCAGCTTTTGCACAATACGTGCGTTTCGTGCACAGAATCGCCGCTTTTGCTCAGTTTTGGCACAAAACGTGCGTTTCGTGCACAGAATCGCCGCTTTTGCTCAGTTTTGGCACAAAACGTGCGTTCCACGCTCCGAATTGCTCCTCTTGGCATAAAACGTGCGTTTCGTGCACAGAATCGCCGCTTTTGCCCAGTTTTGGATAAAAACCTGCGTTTCGTGCAGAGTTTCGGCGCTTATGCTCAGTTTTGGCACAAAACGTGCATTTCGAGCATAGAATCGCGGCTTTTGCTCAGTTTTGGCACAATACGTGCGTTTCGTGCACAGAATCGCCGCTTTTGTTCAGTTTTGGCGCAACACGTGCGTTTCGTGCACAGAATCGCCGCTTTTGCTCAGTTTTGGCGGCAAAACGTGCATTTCGAGCATAGAATCGCCGCTTTTGCTCAGTTTTGGCACAAAATGTGCATTTCGAGCATTGAATCGCCGCTTTTGCTCAGTTTTGGCACAAAACGTGCGTTTCGTGCACAGAATCGCCGCTTTTGCTCAGTTTTGGCACAAAACGTGCGTTCCACGCTCCGAATTGCTCCTCTTGGCATAAAACGTGCGTTTCGTGCACAGAATCGCCGCTTTTGCCCAGTTTTGGATAAAAACCTGCGTTTCGTGCAGAGTTTCGGCGCTTATGCTCAATTTTGGCACAAAACGTGCATTTCGAGCATAGAATCGCCGCTTTTGCTCAGTTTTGGCACAAAACGTGCGTTTCGTGCACAGAATCGCCGCTTTTGCTCAGTTTTGGCACAAAACGTGCGTTCCACGCTCCGAATTGCTCCTCTTGGCATAAAACGTGCGTTTCGTGCACAGGATCGCCGATTTTGCTCAGTTTTGGCACAAAACGTGCGTTTCGTGCACAGAATCGCCGCTTTTGCTTAGTTTTGGCACAAATCCTGTGTTTCGTGCACAGAATCGCCGCTTTTGAACAGTTTTGGCACAAAACGTTCGTTTTACGCTCCGAATTTCTCCTTTTGGCACATAACGTGCGCTTCGTGCACAGAATCGCCGCTATTGCTCAGCTTTTGCACAATACGTGCGTTTCGTGCACAGAATCGCCGCTTTTGCTCAGTTTTGGCACAAAACGTGCGTTTCGTGCACAGAATCGCCGCTTTTGCTCAGTTTTGGCACAAAACGTGCGTTCCACGCTCCGAATTGCTCCTCTTGGCATAAAACGTGCGTTTCGTGCACAGAATCGCCGCTTTTGCCCAGTTTTGGATAAAAACCTGCGTTTCGTGCAGAGTTTCGGCGCTTATGCTCAGTTTTGGCACAAAACGTGCATTTCGAGCATAGAATCGCGGCTTTTGCTCAGTTTTGGTACAATACGTGCGTTTCGTGCACAGAATCGCCGCTTTTGTTCAGTTTTGGCGCAACACGTGCGTTTCGTGCACAGAATCGCCGCTTTTGCTCAGTTTTGGCGGCAAAACGTGCATTTCGAGCATAGAATCGCCGCTTTTGCTCAGTTTTGGCACAAAATGTGCATTTCGAGCATTGAATCGCCGCTTTTGCTCAGTTTTGGCACAAAACGTGCGTTTCGTGCACAGAATCGCCGCTTTTGCTCAGTTTTGGCACAAAACGTGCGTTCCACGCTCCGAATTGCTCCTCTTGGCATAAAACGTGCGTTTCGTGCACAGAATCGCCGCTTTTGCCCAGTTTTGGATAAAAACCTGCGTTTCGTGCAGAGTTTCGGCGCTTATGCTCAATTTTGGCACAAAACGTGCATTTCGAGCATAGAATCGCCGCTTTTGCTCAGTTTTGGCACAAAACGTGCGTTTCGTGCACAGAATCGCCGCTTTTGCTCAGTTTTGGCACAAAACGTGCGTTCCACGCTCCGAATTGCTCCTCTTGGCATAAAACGTGCGTTTCGTGCACAGAATCGCCGCTTTTGCCCAGTTTTGGATAAAAACCTGCGTTTCGTGCAGAGTTTCGGCGCTTATGCTCAGTTTTGGCACAAAACGTGCATTTCGAGCATAGAATCGCGGCTTTTGCTCAGTTTTGGCACAATACGTGCGTTTCGTGCACAGAATCGCCGCTTTTGTTCAGTTTTGGCGCAACACGTGCGTTTCGTGCACAGAATCGCCGCTTTTGCTCAGTTTTGGCGGCAAAACGTGCATTTCGAGCATAGAATCGCCGCTTTTGCTCAGTTTTGGCACAAAATGTGCATTTCGAGCATTGAATCGCCGCTTTTGCTCAGTTTTGGCACAAAACGTGCGTTTCGTGCACAGAATCGCCGCTTTTGCTCAGTTTTGGCACAAAACGTGCGTTCCACGCTCCGAATTGCTCCTCTTGGCATAAAACGTGCGTTTCGTGCACAGAATCGCCGCTTTTGCCCAGTTTTGGATAAAAACCTGCGTTTCGTGCAGAGTTTCGGCGCTTATGCTCAATTTTGGCACAAAACGTGCATTTCGAGCATAGAATCGCGGCTTTTGCTCAGTTTTGGCACAATACGTGCGTTTCGTGCACAGAATCGCCGCTTTTGTTCAGTTTTGGCGCAACACGTGCGTTTCGTACACAGAATCGCCGCTTTTGTTCAGTTTTGGCGCAACACGTGCGTTTCGTGCACAGAATCGCCGCTTTTGCTCAGTTTTGCCACAAAACGTGCGTTTCGTGCACAGAATCGCCGCTTTTGCTCTGTTTTGGCACAAAACGTGCGTTTCGTGCACAGAATCGCCGCTTTTGCTCAGTTTTGGCACAATACGTGCGTTTCGTGCACAGAATCGCCGCTTTTGCTCAGTTTTGCACAAAACGTGCATTTCGAGCATAGAATCGCCGCTTTTGCTCAGTTTTTTCTCAATTCGTGCGTTTCGTGCACAGAATCGCCGCTTTTGCTCGGTTTTGGCACAAAACGAGCGCTTCGTGCACAGAATCGCCGCTTTTGCTCAGTTCTGGTACAAAACGAGCGTTTCGTGAATAGAATCGCCGCTTTTACTCAGTTTTGGCACAAAACGTGCGTGTTACGCTCCGAATTTCTCCTTTTGGCACATAACGTGCGTTTCGTGATCAGAATCGCCGCTTTTGCTCAGTTTTGGCACAAAACGTGCATTCGAGCATAGAAGCGCTGCTTTTGTTCAGTTTTGGCACAATACGTGCGTTTCGTGCACAGAATCGCCGCTTTTGCTCAGTTTAGCAACAAAACGTGCGTTTCGTACACAGAATCGCCGTTTTTGCTCAGTTTCGCAACAAAACGTGCGATTCGTGCACAGAATCGCCGCTTTTACTCAGTTTTGGCACAAAACGAGCGATTCGTATATAGAATCGCCGCTTTTGCTCAGTTTTGGAACAAAACGTGCGTTTCGTGCTCAGAATCGCCGCTTTTGCTCAGTTTCGCAACAAAACGTGCGTTTCGTGCACAGAATCGCCGCTTTTGCTCCGTTTTGGCACAAAACCTGCATTTCGATCATAGAATCGCCGCTATTGCTCAGTTTTGGCACAATACGTGCATCTCGAGCATAGAATCGCCGCTTTTGCTCAGTTTTGGCACAAAACGCGCGTTTCGTGCACAGAATCGTCGCTTTTGCTTAGTTTTGGCACAAATCCTGTGTTTCGTGCACAGAATCGCAGCTTTTGCCCAGTTTTGGCACAAAACGTGCGGTTTGCGCTCCGAATTTCTCCTTTTGGCACATAACGTGCGCTTCGTGCACAAAATCGCCGCTTTTGCTCAGTTTTGGCACAAATCCTGTGTTTCTTGCACAGAATCGCCGCTTTTGCTCAGTTTTGGCACAAAACGAGCGATTCGTGCATAGAATCGCCGCTTTTGCTCAGTTTTGGAACAAAACGTGCGTTTCGTGCTCAGAATCGCCGCTTTTGCTCAGTTTTGGATAAAAACCTGCGTTTCGTGCATAGAATCGCCGCTTTTGCTCAGTTTTGGCACAAAACGTGCGTTTCGTGCACAGAATCGCCGCTTTTGCTCAGTTTTGGCACAAAACGTGCGTTCCACGCACCGAATTGCTCCTCTTTTCATAAAACGTGCGTTTCGTGCACAGAATCGCGGCTTTTGCCCAGCTTTGGATAAAAACCTGCGTTTCGTGCAGAGAATCGCCGCTTATGCTCAGTTTTGGCACAAAACGTGCATTTCGTGCATAGAATCGCCGCTTTTGCTCAGTTTTGGCACAAAACGTGCGTTTCGTGCACCGAGTCGCCGCTTTTGCTCAGTTTTGGCACAATACGAGCGCTTTGTGCACATAATCGCCGCTTTTGCTCAGTTTTGGCACAAAACGAGCATTTCGTGCATTGAATCGCCGCTTTTGCTCAGTTTTGGCACAAAACGTGCGTTTCGTGCATAGAATCGCCGCTTTTGCTCAGTTTTGGCACAAAACGTGCGTTCCACGCACCGAACTGCTCCTCTTT
This sequence comes from Stelis phaeoptera, assembly GCA_943735885.1. Lineage (NCBI taxonomy): Eukaryota > Metazoa > Arthropoda > Insecta > Hymenoptera > Megachilidae > Stelis > Stelis phaeoptera. The sequence continues at coordinate 1,380,838 of CALSEM010000130.1, forward strand.
TCATAAAACGTGCGTTTCGTGCACAGAATCGCCGCTTTTGCCAAGTTTTGGATAAAAACCTGCGTTTCGTGCAGAGAATCGCCGCTTATGCTCAGTTTTGGCACAAAACGTGCATTTCGAGCATAGAATCGCCGCTTTTGCTCAGTTTTGGCACAATACGGGCGTTTCGTGCATAGAATCGCCGCTTTTGCTCAGTTTTGGCACAATACGTGCGTTTCGTGCACAGAATCGTCGCTTTTGCTTAGTTTTGGCACAAATCCTGTGTTGCGTGCACAGAATCGCCGCTTTTGCCCAGTTTTTGCACAAAACGTGCGTTTTACGCTCCGAATTTCACCTTTTGGCACATAACGTGCGCTTCGTGCACAGAATCGCCGCTTTTGCTCAGTTTTGGCACAAAACGAGCGTTTCGTGCATAGAATCGCCGCTTTTGCTCAGTTTTGGCACAATACGTGCGTTTCGTGCACAGAATCGTCGCTTTTGCTTAGTTTTGGCACAAATCCTGTGTTTCGTGCACAGAATCGCCGCTTTTGCCCAGTTTTTGCACAAAACGTGCGTTTTACGTTCCGAATTTCTCCTTTTGGCACATAACGTGCGCTTCGTGCACAGAATCGTCGCTTTTGCTTAGTTTTGGCACAAATCCTGTGTTTCTTGCACAGAATCGCCGCTTTTGCTCAGTTTTTGCACAAAACGTGCGTTTTACGCTCCGAATTTCTCCTTTTGGCACATAACGTGCGCTTCGTGCACAGAATCGCCGCTTTTGCTCAGCTTTGGCACAATACGTGCGTTTCGTGCACAGAATCGCCACTTTTGCTCAGTTTTGGCACAAAACGTGCGTTTCGTGCACAGAATCGACGCTTTTGGTCAGTTTTGGCACAAAACGTTCGTTTCGAGCCCAGAATCGCCGCTTTTGCTCAGTTTTGGCACAAAACGTGCGTTTCGTGCACAGAATCGTCGCTTTTGCTTAGTTTTGGCACAAATCCTGTGTTTCGTGCACAGAATCGCCGCTTTTGCCCAGTTTTGGCACAAAACGTGAGTTTTACGCTCCGAATTTCTCCTTTTGGCACATAACGTGCGCTTCGTGCACAGAATCGCCGCTTTTGCTCAGCTTTGGCACAATACGTGCGTTTCGTGCACAGAATCGCCGCTTTTGCTCAGTTTTGGCACAAAACGTGCGTTTCGTGCACAGAATCGCCGCTTTTGCTCAGTTTTGGCACAAAACGTGCATTTCGAGCATAGAATCGCCGCTTTTGCTCAGTTTTGGCACAATACGGGCGTTTCGTGCATAGAATCGCCGCTTTTGCTCAGTTTTGGCACAATACGTGCGTTTCGTGCACAGAATCGTCGCTTTTGCTTAGTTTTGGCACAAATCCTGTGTTGCGTGCACAGAATCGCCGCTTTTGCCCAGTTTTTGCACAAAACGTGCGTTTTACGCTCCGAATTTCACCTTTTGGCACATAACGTGCGCTTCGTGCACAGAATCGCCGCTTTTGCTCAGTTTTGGCACAAAACGAGCGTTTCGTGCATAGAATCGCCGCTTTTGCTCAGTTTTGGCACAATACGTGCGTTTCGTGCACAGAATCGCCGCTTTTGCTCAGTTTTGGCACAAAACGTGCGTTTCGTGCACAGAATCGCCGCTTTTGCTCAGTTTTGGCACAAAACGTGCGTTCCACGCTCCGAATTGCTCCTCTTGGCATAAAACGTGCGTTTCGTGCACAGAATCGCCGCTTTTGCCCAGTTTTGGATAAAAACCTGCGTTTCGTGCAGAGAATCGCCGCTTATGCTCAGTTTTGGCACAAAACGTGCATTTCGAGCATAGAATCGCCGCTATTGGACAGTTTTGGCACAATACGTGCGTTTCGTGCACAGAATCGCCGCGTTTGTTCAGTTTTGGCGCAACACGTGCGTTTCGTGCACAGAATCGCCGCTTTTGCTCAGTTTTGGCGGCAAAACGTGCATTTCGAGCATAGAATCGCCGCTTTTGCTCAGTTTTGGCACAAAACGTGCATCCGAGCATAGAATCGCCGCTTTTGTTCAGTTTTGGCACAATACGTGCGTTTCGTGCACAGGATCGCCGCTTTTGCTCAGTTTTGCAACAAAACGTGCGTTTCGTACACAGAATCGCCGTTTTTGCTCAGTTTCGCAACAAAACGTGCGTTTCGTGCACGGAATCGCCGCTTTTGCTCAGTTTTGGAACAAAACGAGCGATTCGTATATAGAATCGCCGCTTTTGCTCAGTTTTGGAACAAAACGTGCGTTTCGTGCTCAGAATCGCCGCTTTTGCTCAGTTTTGGCACAAATCCCGTGTTTCGTGCGCGGAATCGCCGCTTTTCCTCAGCTTTAGCACAAAACGTGCGTTTCGTGCACAGAATCGCCCCTTATGCTCAGTTTTGGCACAAAACGAGCGATTCGTGCATAGAATCGCCGCTTTTGCTCAGTTTTGGAACAAAACGTGCTTTTCGTGCACAGAATCGCCGTTTTTGCTCAGTTTTGCAACAAAACGTGCGTTTCGTGCACAGAATCGCCGCTTTTGCTCAGTTTCGGTACAAAACGTGCGTTCCACGCACCGAATTGCTCCTCTTGGCATAAAACGTGCGTTTCGTGCACAGAATCGCCGCTTTTGCTCAGTTTTGGCACAATACGTGCGTTTCGTGCACAGAATCGCCGCTTTTGCTCAGTTTTGGCACAAAACGTGCGTTTCGTGCACAGAATCGCCGCTTTTGCTCAGTTTTGGCACAAAACGTGCGTTCCACGCTCCGAATTGCTCCTCTTGGCATAAAACGTGCGTTTCGTGCACAGAATCGCCGCTTTTGCTCAGTTTTGGATTAAAACCTGCGTTTCGTGCAGAGAATCGCCGCTTATGCTCAGTTTTGGCACAAAACGTGCTTTTCGTGCACAGAATCGCCGTTTTTGCTCAGTTTTGCAACAAAACGTGCGTTTCGTGCACAGAATCGCCGCTTTTGCTCAGTTTTGGCACAAAACGAGCGTTTCGTGCATAGAATCGCCGCTTTTGCTCAGTTTTGGCACAAAACGTGCGATTCGTGCACAGAATCGCCGCTTTTGCTCAGTTTTGGCACAAAAGGTGCGTTCCACGCACCGAATTGCTCCTCTTTTCATAAAACGTGCGTTTCGTGCACAGAATCGCCGCTGTTGCTCAGCTTTTGCACAATACGTGCGTTTCGTGCACAGAATCGCCGCTTTTGCTCAGTTTTCGCACAAAACGTGCGTTTCGTGCACAGAATCGCCACTTTTGCTCAGTTTTGGCACAAAACGTGCGTTCCACGCTCCGAATTGCTCCTCTTGGCATAAAACGTGCGTTTCGTGCACAGAATCGCCGCTTTTGCCCAGTTTTGGATAAAAACCTGCGTTTCGTGCAGAGAATCGCCGCTTATGCTCAGTTTTGGCACAAAACGTGCATTTCGAGCATAGAATCGCCGCTTTTGCTCAGTTTTGGCACAATACGTGCGTTTCGTGCACAGAATCGCCGCGTTTGTTCAGTTTTGGCGCAACACGTGCGTTTCGTGCACAGAACGGCCGCTTTTGCTCAGTTTTGGCGGCAAAACGTGCATTTCGAGCATAGCATCGCCGCTTTTGCTCAGTTTTAGCACAAAACGTGCATTTCGAGCATAGAATCGCCGCTATTGGACAGTTTTGGCACAATACGTGCATCTCGAGCATAGAATCGCCGCTTTTGCTCAGTTTTAGCACAAACGTGCGTTTCGTGCACAGAATCGTCGCTTTTGCTTAGTTTTGGCACAAATCCTGTGTTTCTTGCACAGAATCGCCGCTTTTGCTCAGTTTTTGCACAAAACGTGCGTTTTACGCTCCGAATTTCTCCTTTTGGCACATAACGTGCGCTTCGTGCACAGAATCGCCGGTTTTGCTCAGCTCTGGCACAATACGTGCGTTTCGTGCACAGAATCGCCACTTTTGCTCAGTTTTGGCACAAAACGTGCGTTTCGTGCACAGAATCGCCGCTTTTGGTCAGTTTTGGCACGAAACGTTCGTTTCGAGCCCAGAATCGCCGCTTTTGCTCAGTTTTGGCACAAAACGTGCGTTTCGTGCACAGAATCGTCGCTTTTGCTTAGTTTTGGCACAAATCCTGTGTTTCGTGCACAGAATCGCCGCTTTTGCCCAGTTTTGGCACAAAACGTGAGTTTTACGCTCCGAATTTCTCCTTTTGGCACATAACGTGCGCTTCGTGCACAGAATCGCCGCTTTTGCTCAGCTTTGGCACAATACGTGCGTTTCGTGCACAGAATCGCCGCTTTTGTTCAGTTTTGGCACAAAACGTGCGTTTCGTGCACAGAATCGCCGCTTTTGCTCAGTTTTGGCACAAAACGTGCGTTCCACGCTCCGAATTGCTCCTCTTGGCATAAAACGTGCGTTTCGTGCACAGAATCGCCGCTTTTGCCCAGTTTTGGATAAAAACCTGCGTTTCGTGCAGAGAATCGCCGCTTATGCTCAGTTTTGGCACAAAACGTGCATTTCGAGCATAGAATCGCCGCTTTTGCTCAGTTTCGTGCACAGAATCGCCGCGTTTGTTCAGTTTTGGCGCAACACGTGCGTTTCGTGCACAGAATGGCCGCTTTTGCTCAGTTTTGGCGGCAAAACGTGCATTTCGAGCATAGCATCGCCGCTTTTGCTCAGTTTTAGCACAAAACGTGCATTTCGAGCATAGAATCGCCGCTATTGGACAGTTTTGGCACAATACGTGCATCTCGAGCATAGAATCGCCGCTTTTGCTCAGTTTTGGCACAAACGTGCATTTCGTGCACAGAATCGTCGCTTTTGCTTAGTTTCGGCACAAATCCTGTGTTTCTTGCACAGAATCGCCGCTTTTGCTCAGTTTTTGCACTAAACGTGCGTTTTACGCTCCGAATTTCTCCTTTTGGCACATAACGTGCGCTTCGTGCACAGAATCGCCGCTTTTGCTCAGCTCTGGCACAATACGTGCGTTTCGTGCACAGAATCGCCACTTTTGCTCAGTTTTGGCACAAAACGTGCGTTTCGTGCACAGAATCGCCGCTTTTGGTCAGTTTTGGCACAAAACGTTCGTTTCGAGCCCAGAATCGCCGCTTTTGCTCAGTTTTGGCACAAAACGTGCGTTTCGTGCACAGAATCGTCGCTTTTGCTTAGTTTTGGCACAAATCCTGTGTTTCGTGCACAGAATCGCCGCTTTTGCCCAGTTTTGGCACAAAACGTGAGTTTTACGCTCCGAATTTCTCCTTTTGGCACATAACGTGCGCTTCGTGCACAGAATCGCCGCTTTTGCTCAGCTTTGGCACAATGCGTGCGTTTCGTGCACAGAATCGCCGCTTTTGCTCAGTTTTGGCACAAAACGTGCGTTTCGTGCACAGAATCGCCGCTTTTGCTCAGTTTTGGCACAAAACGTGCGTTCCACGCTCCCAATTGCTCCTCTTGGCATAAAACGTGCGTTTCGTGCACAGAATCGCCGCTTTTGCCCAGTTTTGGATAAAAACCTGCGTTTCGTGCAGAGAATCGCCGCTTATGCACAGTTTTGGCACAAAACGTGCATTTCGAGCATAGAATCGCCGCTTTTGCTCAGTTTTGGCACAATACGTGCGTTTCGTGCACAGAATCGCCGCGTTTGTTCAGTTTTGGCGCAACACGTGCGTTTCGTGCACAGAATCGCCGCTTTTGCTCAGTTTTGGCGGCAAAACGTGCATTTCGAGCATAGCATCGCCGCTTTTGCTCAGTTTTGGCACAAAACGTGCATCCGAGCATAGAATCGCCGCTTTTGTTCAGTTTTGGCACAATACGTGCGTTTCGTGCACAGGATCGCCGCTTTTGCTCAGTTTTGCAACAAAACGTGCGTTTCGTACACAGAATCGCCGTTTTTGCTCAGTTTCGCAACAAAACGTGCGTTTCGTGCACAGAATCGCCGCTTTTGCTCAGTTTTGGCACAAAACGAGCGATTCGTATATAGAATCGCCGCTTTTGCTCAGTTTTGGAACAAAACGTGTGTTTCGTGCTCAGAATCGCCGCTTTTCCTCAGCTTTAGCACAAAACGTGCGTTTCGTGCACAGAATCGCCCCTTATGCTCAGTTTTGGAACAAAACGTCTGTTTCGTGCTCAGAATCGCCGCTTTTCCTCAGCTTTAGCACAAAACGTGCGTTTCGTGCACAGAATCGCCGCTTTTGCTCAGTTTTGGAACAAAACGTGCGTTTCGTGCTCAGAATCGCCGCTTTTGCTCAGTTTTGGCCCAAATCCCGTGTTTCGTGCGCAGAATCGCCGCTTTTCCTCAGTTTTAGCACAAAACGTGCGTTTCGTGCACAGAATCGCCGCTTTTGCTCAGTTTTGGTACAAAACGTGCGTTCCACGCACCGAATTGCTCCTCTTGGCATAAAACGTGCGTTTCGTGCACAGAATCGCCGCTTTTGCTCAGTTGTGGCACAAAACGAGCATTTCGTGCATAGAATCGCCGCTTTTGCTCAGTTTTGGCACAAAACGTGCGTTTCGTGCACAGAATCGTCGCTTTTGCTTAGTTTTGGCACAAATCCTGTGTTTCGTGCACAGAATCGCCGCTTTTGCCCAGTTTTGGCACAAAACGTGCGTTTTACGCTCCGAATTTCTACTTTTGGCACATAACGTGCGCTTCGTGCACAGAATCGCCGCTTTTGCTCAGCTTTTGCACAATACGTGCGTTTCGTGCAGAGAATCGCCGCTTATGCTCAGTTTTTGCACTAAAACGTGCATTTCGAGCATAGAATCGCCGCTTTTGCTCAGTTTTGGCACAATTCGTGCGTTTCGTGCACAGAATCGCCGCTTTTGCTCAGTTTTGGCACAAATCCTGTGTTTCGTGCTCAGAATCGCCGCTTTTGCTCAGTTTTGGCACAAATCCCGTGTTTCGTGCGCAGAATCGCCGCTTTTCCTCAGTTTTAGCACAAAACGTGCGTTTCGTGCACAGAATCGCCGCTTTTGCTCAGTTTTGGTACATAACGTGCGTTCCACGCACCGAATTGCTCCTCTTGGCATAAAACGTGCGTTTCGTGCACAGAATCGCCGCTTTTGCTCAGTTTTGAATAAAAACCTGCGTTTCGTGCAGAGAATCGCCCCTTATGCACAGTTTTGGCACAAAACGTGCTTTTCGTGCATAGAATCGCCGCTTTGGCTCAGTTTTTTCTCAATACGTGCGTTTCGTGCACAGAATCGCCGCTTTTGCTCAGTTTTGATACAAAACGAGCGTTTCGTGAATAGAATCGCCGCTTTTACTCAGTTTTGGCACAAAACGTGCGTGTTACGCTCCGAATTTCTCCTTTTGGCACATAACGTGCGTTTCGTGATCAGAATCGCCGCTTTTGCTCAGTTTTGGCACAAAACGTGCGTTTCGTGCAGAGAATCGCCGCTTATGCTCAGTTTTGTCACAAAACGTGCATTTCGAGCATAGAATCGCCGCTTTTGCTCAGTTTTGGCACAATACGTGCATTTCGTGCACAGAATCGCCGCTTTTGCTCAGTTTTGGCGGCAAAACGTGCATTTCGAGCATACAATCGCCGCTTTTGCTCAGTTTTGGCACAAAATGTGCACTTCGAGCATAGAATCGCCGCTTTTGCTCAGTTTTGGCACAAAACGAGCGTTTCGTTCATAGAATCGCCGCTTTTGCTTAGTTTTGGCACAAAACGTGCGTTCCACGCACCGAATTGCTCCTCATGGCATAAAACGTGCGTTTCGTGCACAGAATCGCCGCTTTTGCTCAGTTTTGGCGGCAAAACGTGCATTTCGAGCATAGAATCGCCCCTTATGCTCAGTTTTGGCACAAATCCTGTGTTTCGTGCACAGAATCGCAGCTTTTGCCCAGTTTTGGCACAAAACGTGCGTTTTGCGCTCCGAATTACTCCTTTTGGCACATAACGTGCGCTTCGTGCACAGAATCGCCGCTTTTGCTCAGTTTTGGCACAAATCCTGTGTTTCGTGCTCAGAATCGCCGCTTTTGCTCAGTTTTGGCACAAATCCCGTGTTTCGTGCGCAGAATCGCCGCTTTTCCTCAGTTTTAGCACAAAACGTGCGTTTCGTGCACAGAATCGCCGCTTTTGCTCAGTTTTGGTACAAAACGTGCGTTCCACGCACCGAATTGCTCCTCTTGGCATAAAACGTGCGTTTCGTGCACAGAATCGCCGCTTTTGCTCAGTTTTGGATAAAAACCTGCGTTTCGTGCAGAGAATCGCCCCTTATGCTCAGTTTTGGCACAAATCCTGTGTTTCGTGCACAGAATCGCCGCTTTTGCCCAGTTTTGGCACAAAACGTGCGTTTTACGCTCCGAATTTCTCCTTTTGGCACATAACGTGCGCTTCGTGCACAGAATCGCCGCTTTTGCTCAGCTTTTGCACAATACGTGCGTTTCGTGCAGAGAATCGCCGCTTATGCTCAGTTTTGGCACAAAACGTGCATTTCGAGCATAGAATCGCCGCTTTTGCTCAGTTTTGGCACAAAGCGAGCGTTCCGTTCATAGAATCGCCGCTTTTGCTCAGTTTTGGCACAAAACGTGCGTTCCACGCACCGAATTGCTCCTCATGGCATAAAACGTGCGTTTCGTGCACAGAATCGCCGGTTTTGCTCAGTTTGGATAGAAACCTGCGTTTCGTGCACAGAATCGCCGCTTTTGTTCAGTTTTGGCACAATCCGTGCGTTTCGTACACAGAATCGCCGATTTTGCTCAGTTTCGCAACAAAACGAGCGCTTCGTGCACAGAATCGCCGCTTTTGCTCAGTTTTGAATAAAAACCTGCGTTTCGTGCAGAGAATCGCCCCTTATGCACAGTTTTGGCACAAAACGTGCTTTTCGTGCATAGAATCGCCGCTTTTGCTCAGTTTTTTCTCAATACGTGCGTTTCGTGCACAGAATCGCCGCTTTTGCTCAGTTTTGATACAAAACGAGCGTTTCGTGAATAGAATCGCCGCTTTTACTCAGTTTTGGCACAAAACGTGCGTGTTACGCTCCGAATTTCTCCTTTTGGCACATAACGTGCGTTTCGTGATCAGAATCGCCGCTTTTGCTCAGTTTTGGCACAAAACGTGCATTCGAGCATAGAATCCCCGCTTTTGTTCAGTTTTGGCACAAAACGTGCATTTCGAGCATAGAATCGCCGCTATTGCTCAGTTTTGCCACAATACGTGCATCTCGAGCACAGAATCGCCGCTTTTGCTCAGTTTTGGCACAAATCCCGTGTTTCGTGCGCAGAATCGCCGCTTTTCCTCAGTTTTAGCACAAAACGTGCGTTTCGTGCAGAGAATCGCCGCTTATGCTCAGTTTTGGCACAAAACGTGCATTTCGAGCATAGAATCGCCGCTTTTGCTCAGTTTTGGCACAATACGTGTATTTCGTGCACAGAATCGCCGCTTTTGCTCAGTTTTGGCGGCAAAACGTGCATTTCGAGCATAGAATCGCCGCTTTTGCTCAGTTTTGGCACAAAATGTGCATTTCGATCATAGAATCGCCGCTTTTGCTCAGTTTTGGCACAAAACGAGCGTTTCGTTCATAGAATCGCCGCTTTTGCTCAGTTTTGGCACAAAACGTGCGTTCCACGCACCGAATTGCTCCTCATGGCATAAAACGTGCGTTTCGTGCACAGAATCGCCGCTTTTGCTCAGTTTTGGCGGCAAAACGTGCATTTCGAGCATAGAATCGCCCCTTATGCTCAGTTTTGGCACAAAACGTGCGTTTCGTGCACAGAATCGTCGCTTTTGCTTAGTTTTGGCACAAATCCTGTGTTTCGTGCACAGAATCGCAGCTTTTGCCCAGTTTTGGCACAAAACGTGCGTTTTGCGCTCCGAATTACTCCTTTTGGCACATAACGTGCGCTTCGTGCACAGAATCGCCGCTTTTGCTCAGTTTTGGATAAAAACCTGCGTTTCGTGCAGAGAATCGCCCCTTATTCTCAGTTTTGGCACAAAACGTGCTTTTCGTGCATAGAATCGCCGCTTTTGCTCAGTTCTGGCACAAAACGTGCGTTTTGTGCACAGAATCGCCGCTTTTGCTCAGTTTTGGCACAAAACGTGCGTTTCGTGCAGAGAATCGCCGCTTTTGCTCAGTTTTGGCGGCAAAACGTGCATTTCGAGCATAGAATCGCCCCTTATGCTCAGTTTTGGCACAAATCCTGTGTTTCGTGCACAGAATCGCAGCTTTTGCCCAGTTTTGGCACAAAACGTGCGTTTTGCGCTCCGAATTACTCCTTTTGGCACATAACGTGCGCTTCGTGCACAGAATCGCCGCTTTTGCTCAGTTTTGGCACAAATCCTGTGTTTCGTGCTCAGAATCGCCGCTTTTGCTCAGTTTTGGCACAAATCCCGTGTTTCGTGCGCAGAATCGCCGCTTTTCCTCAGTTTTAGCACAAAACGTGCGTTTCGTGCACAGAATCGCCGCTTTTGCTCAGTTTTGGTACAAAACGTGCGTTCCACGCACCGAATTGCTCCTCTTGGCATAAAACGTGCGTTTCGTGCACAGAATCGCCGCTTTTGCTCAGTTTTGGATAAAAACCTGCGTTTCGTGCAGAGAATCGCCCCTTATGCTCAGTTTTGGCACAAATCCTGTGTTTCGTGCACAGAATCGCCGCTTTTGCCCAGTTTTGGCACAAAACGTGCGTTTTACGCTCCGAATTTCTCCTTTTGGCACATAACGTGCGCTTCGTGCACAGAATCGCCGCTTTTGCTCAGCTTTTGCACAATACGTGCGTTTCGTGCAGAGAATCGCCGCTTATGCTCAGTTTTGGCACAAAACGTGCATTTCGAGCATAGAATCGCCGCTTTTGCTCAGTTTTGGCACAAAGCGAGCGTTCCGTTCATAGAATCGCCGCTTTTGCTCAGTTTTGGCACAAAACGTGCGTTCCACGCACCGAATTGCTCCTCATGGCATAAAACGTGCGTTTCGTGCACAGAATCGCCGGTTTTGCTCAGTTTGGATAGAAACCTGCGTTTCGTGCACAGAATCGCCGCTTTTGTTCAGTTTTGGCACAATACGTGCGTTTCGTACACAGAATCGCCGATTTTGCTCAGTTTCGCAACAAAACGTGCGCTTCGTGCACAGAATCGCCGCTTTTGCTCAGTTTTGCCACAAAACGAGCGATTCGTATATAGAATCGCCGCTTTTGCTCAGTTTTGTCACAAAACGAGCGATTCGTATATAGAATCGCCGCTTTTGCTCAGTTTTGGAACAAAACGTGCGTTTCGTGCTCAGAATCGCCGCTTTTGCTCAGTTTTGGCACAAAACGTGCATTTCGAGCATAGAATCGCCGCTATTGCTCAGTTTTGGCACAATACGTGCATCTCGAGCATAGAATCGCCGCTTTTGCTCAGTTTTGGCACAAAACGTGCGTTTCGTGCACAGAATCGCCGCATTTGGTCAGTTTTGGCACAAAACGTGCGTTTCGTGCACAGAATCGCCGCTTTTGCTCAGTTTTGGCACAAAACGTGCGTTTCGTGCACAGAATCGTCGCTTTTGCTTAGTTTTGGCACAAATCCTGTGTTTCGTGCACAGAATCGCCGCTTTTGCCCAGTTTTGGCACAAAACGTGCGTTTAACGCTCCGAATTTCTACTTTTGGCACATAACGTGCGCTTCGTGCACAGAATCGCCGCTTCTGCTCAGCTTTTGCACAATACGTGCGTTTCGTGCAGTGAATCGCCGCTTATGCTCAGTTTTGGCACAAAACGTGCATTTCGAGCATAGAATCGCCGCTTTTGCTCAGTTTTGGCACAATACGTGCGTTTCGTGCACAGAATCGCCGCTTTTGCTCAGTTTTGGCACAAAACGTGCGTTTCGTGCACAGAATCGCCGCTTTTGCTCAGTTTTGGCACAAAACGTGCGTTCCACGCTCCGAATTGCTCCTCTTGGCATAAAACGTGCGTTTCGTGCACAGAATCGCCGCTTTTGCCCAGTTTTGGATAAAAACCTGCGTTTCGTGCAGAGAATCGCCGCTTATGCTCAGTTTTGGCACAAAACGTGCATTTCGAGCATAGAATCGCCGCTATTGGACAGTTTTGGCACAATACGTGCGTTTCGTGCACAGAATCGCCGCGTTTGTTCAGTTTTGGCGCAACACGTGCGTTTCGTGCACAGAATCGCCGCTTTTGCTCAGTTTTGGCGGCAAAACGTGCATTTCGAGCATAGAATCGCCACTTTTGCTCAGTTTTGGCACAAAACGTGCGTTTCGTGCACAGAATCGCCGCTTTTGGTCAGTTTTGGCACAAAACGTTCGTTTCGAGCCCAGAATCGCCGCTTTTGCTCAGTTTTGGCACAAAACGTGCGTTTCGTGCACAGAATCGTCGCTTTTGCTTAGTTTTGGCACAAATCCTGTGTTTCGTGCACAGAATCGCCGCTTTTGCCCAGTTTTGGCACAAAACGTGAGTTTTACGCTCCGAATTTCTCCTTTTGGCACATAACGTGCGCTTCGTGCACAGAATCGCCGCTTTTGCTCAGCTTTGGCACAATGCGTGCGTTTCGTGCACAGAATCGCCGCTTTTGCTCAGTTTTGGCACAAAACGTGCGTTTCGTGCACAGAATCGCCGCTTTTGCTCAGTTTTGGCACAAAACGTGCGTTCCACGCTCCCAATTGCTCCTCTTGGCATAAAACGTGCGTTTCGTGCACAGAATCGCCGCTTTTGCCCAGTTTTGGATAAAAACCTGCGTTTCGTGCAGAGAATCGCCGCTTATGCACAGTTTTGGCACAAAACGTGCATTTCGAGCATAGAATCGCCGCTTTTGCTCAGTTTTGGCACAATACGTGCGTTTCGTGCACAGAATCGCCGCGTTTGTTCAGTTTTGGCGCAACACGTGCGTTTCGTGCACAGAATCGCCGCTTTTGCTCAGTTTTGGCGGCAAAACGTGCATTTCGAGCATAGCATCGCCGCTTTTGCTCAGTTTTGGCACAAAACGTGCATCCGAGCATAGAATCGCCGCTTTTGTTCAGTTTTGGCACAATACGTGCGTTTCGTGCACAGGATCGCCGCTTTTGCTCAGTTTTGCAACAAAACGTGCGTTTCGTACACAGAATCGCCGTTTTTGCTCAGTTTCGCAACAAAACGTGCGTTTCGTGCACAGAATCGCCGCTTTTGCTCAGTTTTGGCACAAAACGAGCGATTCGTATATAGAATCGCCGCTTTTGCTCAGTTTTGGAACAAAACGTGTGTTTCGTGCTCAGAATCGCCGCTTTTCCTCAGCTTTAGCACAAAACGTGCGTTTCGTGCACAGAATCGCCCCTTATGCTCAGTTTTGGAACAAAACGTCTGTTTCGTGCTCAGAATCGCCGCTTTTCCTCAGCTTTAGCACAAAACGTGCGTTTCGTGCACAGAATCGCCGCTTTTGCTCAGTTTTGGAACAAAACGTGCGTTTCGTGCTCAGAATCGCCGCTTTTGCTCAGTTTTGGCCCAAATCCCGTGTTTCGTGCGCAGAATCGCCGCTTTTCCTCAGTTTTAGCACAAAACGTGCGTTTCGTGCACAGAATCGCCGCTTTTGCTCAGTTTTGGTACAAAACGTGCGTTCCACGCACCGAATTGCTCCTCTTGGCATAAAACGTGCGTTTCGTGCACAGAATCGCCGCTTTTGCTCAGTTGTGGCACAAAACGAGCATTTCGTGCATAGAATCGCCGCTTTTGCTCAGTTTTGGCACAAAACGTGCGTTTCGTGCACAGAATCGTCGCTTTTGCTTAGTTTTGGCACAAATCCTGTGTTTCGTGCACAGAATCGCCGCTTTTGCCCAGTTTTGGCACAAAACGTGCGTTTTACGCTCCGAATTTCTACTTTTGGCACATAACGTGCGCTTCGTGCACAGAATCGCCGCTTTTGCTCAGCTTTTGCACAATACGTGCGTTTCGTGCAGAGAATCGCCGCTTATGCTCAGTTTTTGCACTAAAACGTGCATTTCGAGCATAGAATCGCCGCTTTTGCTCAGTTTTGGCACAATTCGTGCGTTTCGTGCACAGAATCGCCGCTTTTGCTCAGTTTTGGCACAAATCCTGTGTTTCGTGCTCAGAATCGCCGCTTTTGCTCAGTTTTGGCACAAATCCCGTGTTTCGTGCGCAGAATCGCCGCTTTTCCTCAGTTTTAGCACAAAACGTGCGTTTCGTGCACAGAATCGCCGCTTTTGCTCAGTTTTGGTACATAACGTGCGTTCCACGCACCGAATTGCTCCTCTTGGCATAAAACGTGCGTTTCGTGCACAGAATCGCCGCTTTTGCTCAGTTTTGAATAAAAACCTGCGTTTCGTGCAGAGAATCGCCCCTTATGCACAGTTTTGGCACAAAACGTGCTTTTCGTGCATAGAATCGCCGCTTTTGCTCAGTTTTTTCTCAATACGTGCGTTTCGTGCACAGAATCGCCGCTTTTGCTCAGTTTTGATACAAAACGAGCGTTTCGTGAATAGAATCGCCGCTTTTACTCAGTTTTGGCACAAAACGTGCGTGTTACGCTCCGAATTTCTCCTTTTGGCACATAACGTGCGTTTCGTGATCAGAATCGCCGCTTTTGCTCAGTTTTGGCACAAAACGTGCGTTTCGTGCAGAGAATCGCCGCTTATGCTCAGTTTTGTCACAAAACGTGCATTTCGAGCATAGAATCGCCGCTTTTGCTCAGTTTTGGCACAATACGTGCATTTCGTGCACAGAATCGCCGCTTTTGCTCAGTTTTGGCGGCAAAACGTGCATTTCGAGCATACAATCGCCGCTTTTGCTCAGTTTTGGCACAAAATGTGCACTTCGAGCATAGAATCGCCGCTTTTGCTCAGTTTTGGCACAAAACGAGCGTTTCGTTCATAGAATCGCCGCTTTTGCTTAGTTTTGGCACAAAACGTGCGTTCCACGCACCGAATTGCTCCTCATGGCATAAAACGTGCGTTTCGTGCACAGAATCGCCGCTTTTGCTCAGTTTTGGCGGCAAAACGTGCATTTCGAGCATAGAATCGCCCCTTATGCTCAGTTTTGGCACAAATCCTGTGTTTCGTGCACAGAATCGCAGCTTTTGCCCAGTTTTGGCACAAAACGTGCGTTTTGCGCTCCGAATTACTCCTTTTGGCACATAACGTGCGCTTCGTGCACAGAATCGCCGCTTTTGCTCAGTTTTGGCACAAATCCTGTGTTTCGTGCTCAGAATCGCCGCTTTTGCTCAGTTTTGGCACAAATCCCGTGTTTCGTGCGCAGAATCGCCGCTTTTCCTCAGTTTTAGCACAAAACGTGCGTTTCGTGCACAGAATCGCCGCTTTTGCTCAGTTTTGGTACAAAACGTGCGTTCCACGCACCGAATTGCTCCTCTTGGCATAAAACGTGCGTTTCGTGCACAGAATCGCCGCTTTTGCTCAGTTTTGGATAAAAACCTGCGTTTCGTGCAGAGAATCGCCCCTTATGCTCAGTTTTGGCACAAATCCTGTGTTTCGTGCACAGAATCGCCGCTTTTGCCCAGTTTTGGCACAAAACGTGCGTTTTACGCTCCGAATTTCTCCTTTTGGCACATAACGTGCGCTTCGTGCACAGAATCGCCGCTTTTGCTCAGCTTTTGCACAATACGTGCGTTTCGTGCAGAGAATCGCCGCTTATGCTCAGTTTTGGCACAAAACGTGCATTTCGAGCATAGAATCGCCGCTTTTGCTCAGTTTTGGCACAAAGCGAGCGTTCCGTTCATAGAATCGCCGCTTTTGCTCAGTTTTGGCACAAAACGTGCGTTCCACGCACCGAATTGCTCCTCATGGCATAAAACGTGCGTTTCGTGCACAGAATCGCCGGTTTTGCTCAGTTTGGATAGAAACCTGCGTTTCGTGCACAGAATCGCCGCTTTTGTTCAGTTTTGGCACAATCCGTGCGTTTCGTACACAGAATCGCCGATTTTGCTCAGTTTCGCAACAAAACGAGCGCTTCGTGCACAGAATCGCCGCTTTTGCTCAGTTTTGAATAAAAACCTGCGTTTCGTGCAGAGAATCGCCCCTTATGCACAGTTTTGGCACAAAACGTGCTTTTCGTGCATAGAATCGCCGCTTTTGCTCAGTTTTTTCTCAATACGTGCGTTTCGTGCACAGAATCGCCGCTTTTGCTCAGTTTTGATACAAAACGAGCGTTTCGTGAATAGAATCGCCGCTTTTACTCAGTTTTGGCACAAAACGTGCGTGTTACGCTCCGAATTTCTCCTTTTGGCACATAACGTGCGTTTCGTGATCAGAATCGCCGCTTTTGCTCAGTTTTGGCACAAAACGTGCATTCGAGCATAGAATCCCCGCTTTTGTTCAGTTTTGGCACAAAACGTGCATTTCGAGCATAGAATCGCCGCTATTGCTCAGTTTTGCCACAATACGTGCATCTCGAGCACAGAATCGCCGCTTTTGCTCAGTTTTGGCACAAATCCCGTGTTTCGTGCGCAGAATCGCCGCTTTTCCTCAGTTTTAGCACAAAACGTGCGTTTCGTGCAGAGAATCGCCGCTTATGCTCAGTTTTGGCACAAAACGTGCATTTCGAGCATAGAATCGCCGCTTTTGCTCAGTTTTGGCACAATACGTGTATTTCGTGCACAGAATCGCCGCTTTTGCTCAGTTTTGGCGGCAAAACGTGCATTTCGAGCATAGAATCGCCGCTTTTGCTCAGTTTTGGCACAAAATGTGCATTTCGATCATAGAATCGCCGCTTTTGCTCAGTTTTGGCACAAAACGAGCGTTTCGTTCATAGAATCGCCGCTTTTGCTCAGTTTTGGCACAAAACGTGCGTTCCACGCACCGAATTGCTCCTCATGGCATAAAACGTGCGTTTCGTGCACAGAATCGCCGCTTTTGCTCAGTTTTGGCGGCAAAACGTGCATTTCGAGCATAGAATCGCCCCTTATGCTCAGTTTTGGCACAAAACGTGCGTTTCGTGCACAGAATCGTCGCTTTTGCTTAGTTTTGGCACAAATCCTGTGTTTCGTGCACAGAATCGCAGCTTTTGCCCAGTTTTGGCACAAAACGTGCGTTTTGCGCTCCGAATTACTCCTTTTGGCACATAACGTGCGCTTCGTGCACAGAATCGCCGCTTTTGCTCAGTTTTGGATAAAAACCTGCGTTTCGTGCAGAGAATCGCCCCTTATTCTCAGTTTTGGCACAAAACGTGCTTTTCGTGCATAGAATCGCCGCTTTTGCTCAGTTCTGGCACAAAACGTGCGTTTTGTGCACAGAATCGCCGCTTTTGCTCAGTTTTGGCACAAAACGTGCGTTTCGTGCAGAGAATCGCCGCTTTTGCTCAGTTTTGGCGGCAAAACGTGCATTTCGAGCATAGAATCGCCCCTTATGCTCAGTTTTGGCACAAATCCTGTGTTTCGTGCACAGAATCGCAGCTTTTGCCCAGTTTTGGCACAAAACGTGCGTTTTGCGCTCCGAATTACTCCTTTTGGCACATAACGTGCGCTTCGTGCACAGAATCGCCGCTTTTGCTCAGTTTTGGCACAAATCCTGTGTTTCGTGCTCAGAATCGCCGCTTTTGCTCAGTTTTGGCACAAATCCCGTGTTTCGTGCGCAGAATCGCCGCTTTTCCTCAGTTTTAGCACAAAACGTGCGTTTCGTGCACAGAATCGCCGCTTTTGCTCAGTTTTGGTACAAAACGTGCGTTCCACGCACCGAATTGCTCCTCTTGGCATAAAACGTGCGTTTCGTGCACAGAATCGCCGCTTTTGCTCAGTTTTGGATAAAAACCTGCGTTTCGTGCAGAGAATCGCCCCTTATGCTCAGTTTTGGCACAAATCCTGTGTTTCGTGCACAGAATCGCCGCTTTTGCCCAGTTTTGGCACAAAACGTGCGTTTTACGCTCCGAATTTCTCCTTTTGGCACATAACGTGCGCTTCGTGCACAGAATCGCCGCTTTTGCTCAGCTTTTGCACAATACGTGCGTTTCGTGCAGAGAATCGCCGCTTATGCTCAGTTTTGGCACAAAACGTGCATTTCGAGCATAGAATCGCCGCTTTTGCTCAGTTTTGGCACAAAGCGAGCGTTCCGTTCATAGAATCGCCGCTTTTGCTCAGTTTTGGCACAAAACGTGCGTTCCACGCACCGAATTGCTCCTCATGGCATAAAACGTGCGTTTCGTGCACAGAATCGCCGGTTTTGCTCAGTTTGGATAGAAACCTGCGTTTCGTGCACAGAATCGCCGCTTTTGTTCAGTTTTGGCACAATACGTGCGTTTCGTACACAGAATCGCCGATTTTGCTCAGTTTCGCAACAAAACGTGCGCTTCGTGCACAGAATCGCCGCTTTTGCTCAGTTTTGCCACAAAACGAGCGATTCGTATATAGAATCGCCGCTTTTGCTCAGTTTTGTCACAAAACGAGCGATTCGTATATAGAATCGCCGCTTTTGCTCAGTTTTGGAACAAAACGTGCGTTTCGTGCTCAGAATCGCCGCTTTTGCTCAGTTTTGGCACAAAACGTGCATTTCGAGCATAGAATCGCCGCTATTGCTCAGTTTTGGCACAATACGTGCATCTCGAGCATAGAATCGCCGCTTTTGCTCAGTTTTGGCACAAAACGTGCGTTTCGTGCACAGAATCGCCGCATTTGGTCAGTTTTGGCACAAAACGTGCGTTTCGTGCACAGAATCGCCGCTTTTGCTCAGTTTTGGCACAAAACGTGCGTTTCGTGCACAGAATCGTCGCTTTTGCTTAGTTTTGGCACAAATCCTGTGTTTCGTGCACAGAATCGCCGCTTTTGCCCAGTTTTGGCACAAAACGTGCGTTTAACGCTCCGAATTTCTACTTTTGGCACATAACGTGCGCTTCGTGCACAGAATCGCCGCTTCTGCTCAGCTTTTGCACAATACGTGCGTTTCGTGCAGTGAATCGCCGCTTATGCTCAGTTTTGGCACAAAACGTGCATTTCGAGCATAGAATCGCCGCTTTTGCTCAGTTTTGGCACAATACGTGCGTTTCGTGCACAGAATCGCCGCTTTTGCTCAGTTTTGGCACAAAACGTGCGTTTCGTGCACAGAATCGCCGCTTTTGCTCAGTTTTGGCACAAAACGTGCGTTCCACGCTCCGAATTGCTCCTCTTGGCATAAAACGTGCGTTTCGTGCACAGAATCGCCGCTTTTGCCCAGTTTTGGATAAAAACCTGCGTTTCGTGCAGAGAATCGCCGCTTATGCTCAGTTTTGGCACAAAACGTGCATTTCGAGCATAGAATCGCCGCTATTGGACAGTTTTGGCACAATACGTGCGTTTCGTGCACAGAATCGCCGCGTTTGTTCAGTTTTGGCGCAACACGTGCGTTTCGTGCACAGAATCGCCGCTTTTGCTCAGTTTTGGCGGCAAAACGTGCATTTCGAGCATAGAATCGCCGCTTTTGCTCAGTTTTGGCACAAAACGTGCATCCGAGCATAGAATCGCCGCTTTTGTTCAGTTTTGGCACAATACGTGCGTTTCGTGCACAGGATCGCCGCTTTTGCTCAGTTTTGCAACAAAACGTGCGTTTCGTACACAGAATCGCCGTTTTTGCTCAGTTTCGCAACAAAACGTGCGTTTCGTGCACGGAATCGCCGCTTTTGCTCAGTTTTGGAACAAAACGAGCGATTCGTATATAGAATCGCCGCTTTTGCTCAGTTTTGGAACAAAACGTGCGTTTCGTGCTCAGAATCGCCGCTTTTGCTCAGTTTTGGCACAAATCCCGTGTTTCGTGCGCGGAATCGCCGCTTTTCCTCAGCTTTAGCACAAAACGTGCGTTTCGTGCACAGAATCGCCCCTTATGCTCAGTTTTGGCACAAAACGAGCGATTCGTGCATAGAATCGCCGCTTTTGCTCAGTTTTGGAACAAAACGTGCTTTTCGTGCACAGAATCGCCGTTTTTGCTCAGTTTTGCAACAAAACGTGCGTTTCGTGCACAGAATCGCCGCTTTTGCTCAGTTTCGGTACAAAACGTGCGTTCCACGCACCGAATTGCTCCTCTTGGCATAAAACGTGCGTTTCGTGCACAGAATCGCCGCTTTTGCTCAGTTTTGGCACAATACGTGCGTTTCGTGCACAGAATCGCCGCTTTTGCTCAGTTTTGGCACAAAACGTGCGTTTCGTGCACAGAATCGCCGCTTTTGCTCAGTTTTGGCACAAAACGTGCGTTCCACGCTCCGAATTGCTCCTCTTGGCATAAAACGTGCGTTTCGTGCACAGAATCGCCGCTTTTGCTCAGTTTTGGATTAAAACCTGCGTTTCGTGCAGAGAATCGCCGCTTATGCTCAGTTTTGGCACAAAACGTGCTTTTCGTGCACAGAATCGCCGTTTTTGCTCAGTTTTGCAACAAAACGTGCGTTTCGTGCACAGAATCGCCGCTTTTGCTCAGTTTTGGCACAAAACGAGCGTTTCGTGCATAGAATCGCCGCTTTTGCTCAGTTTTGGCACAAAACGTGCGATTCGTGCACAGAATCGCCGCTTTTGCTCAGTTTTGGCACAAAAGGTGCGTTCCACGCACCGAATTGCTCCTCTTTTCATAAAACGTGCGTTTCGTGCACAGAATCGCCGCTGTTGCTCAGCTTTTGCACAATACGTGCGTTTCGTGCACAGAATCGCCGCTTTTGCTCAGTTTTCGCACAAAACGTGCGTTTCGTGCACAGAATCGCCACTTTTGCTCAGTTTTGGCACAAAACGTGCGTTCCACGCTCCGAATTGCTCCTCTTGGCATAAAACGTGCGTTTCGTGCACAGAATCGCCGCTTTTGCCCAGTTTTGGATAAAAACCTGCGTTTCGTGCAGAGAATCGCCGCTTATGCTCAGTTTTGGCACAAAACGTGCATTTCGAGCATAGAATCGCCGCTTTTGCTCAGTTTTGGCACAATACGTGCGTTTCGTGCACAGAATCGCCGCGTTTGTTCAGTTTTGGCGCAACACGTGCGTTTCGTGCACAGAACGGCCGCTTTTGCTCAGTTTTGGCGGCAAAACGTGCATTTCGAGCATAGCATCGCCGCTTTTGCTCAGTTTTAGCACAAAACGTGCATTTCGAGCATAGAATCGCCGCTATTGGACAGTTTTGGCACAATACGTGCATCTCGAGCATAGAATCGCCGCTTTTGCTCAGTTTTAGCACAAACGTGCGTTTCGTGCACAGAATCGTCGCTTTTGCTTAGTTTTGGCACAAATCCTGTGTTTCTTGCACAGAATCGCCGCTTTTGCTCAGTTTTTGCACAAAACGTGCGTTTTACGCTCCGAATTTCTCCTTTTGGCACATAACGTGCGCTTCGTGCACAGAATCGCCGGTTTTGCTCAGCTCTGGCACAATACGTGCGTTTCGTGCACAGAATCGCCACTTTTGCTCAGTTTTGGCACAAAACGTGCGTTTCGTGCACAGAATCGCCGCTTTTGGTCAGTTTTGGCACGAAACGTTCGTTTCGAGCCCAGAATCGCCGCTTTTGCTCAGTTTTGGCACAAAACGTGCGTTTCGTGCACAGAATCGTCGCTTTTGCTTAGTTTTGGCACAAATCCTGTGTTTCGTGCACAGAATCGCCGCTTTTGCCCAGTTTTGGCACAAAACGTGAGTTTTACGCTCCGAATTTCTCCTTTTGGCACATAACGTGCGCTTCGTGCACAGAATCGCCGCTTTTGCTCAGCTTTGGCACAATACGTGCGTTTCGTGCACAGAATCGCCGCTTTTGTTCAGTTTTGGCACAAAACGTGCGTTTCGTGCACAGAATCGCCGCTTTTGCTCAGTTTTGGCACAAAACGTGCGTTCCACGCTCCGAATTGCTCCTCTTGGCATAAAACGTGCGTTTCGTGCACAGAATCGCCGCTTTTGCCCAGTTTTGGATAAAAACCTGCGTTTCGTGCAGAGAATCGCCGCTTATGCTCAGTTTTGGCACAAAACGTGCATTTCGAGCATAGAATCGCCGCTTTTGCTCAGTTTCGTGCACAGAATCGCCGCGTTTGTTCAGTTTTGGCGCAACACGTGCGTTTCGTGCACAGAATGGCCGCTTTTGCTCAGTTTTGGCGGCAAAACGTGCATTTCGAGCATAGCATCGCCGCTTTTGCTCAGTTTTAGCACAAAACGTGCATTTCGAGCATAGAATCGCCGCTATTGGACAGTTTTGGCACAATACGTGCATCTCGAGCATAGAATCGCCGCTTTTGCTCAGTTTTGGCACAAACGTGCATTTCGTGCACAGAATCGTCGCTTTTGCTTAGTTTCGGCACAAATCCTGTGTTTCTTGCACAGAATCGCCGCTTTTGCTCAGTTTTTGCACTAAACGTGCGTTTTACGCTCCGAATTTCTCCTTTTGGCACATAACGTGCGCTTCGTGCACAGAATCGCCGCTTTTGCTCAGCTCTGGCACAATACGTGCGTTTCGTGCACAGAATCGCCACTTTTGCTCAGTTTTGGCACAAAACGTGCGTTTCGTGCACAGAATCGCCGCTTTTGGTCAGTTTTGGCACAAAACGTTCGTTTCGAGCCCAGAATCGCCGCTTTTGCTCAGTTTT
Source organism: Stelis phaeoptera (assembly GCA_943735885.1). Classification (NCBI taxonomy): domain Eukaryota; kingdom Metazoa; phylum Arthropoda; class Insecta; order Hymenoptera; family Megachilidae; genus Stelis; species Stelis phaeoptera. Next base: position 1,403,236 of record CALSEM010000130.1, read on the forward strand.
GGCACAAAACGTGCGTTTCGTGCACAGAATCGTCGCTTTTGCTTAGTTTTGGCACAAATCCTGTGTTTCGTGCACAGAATCGCCGCTTTTGCCCAGTTTTGGCACAAAACGTGAGTTTTACGCTCCGAATTTCTCCTTTTGGCACATAACGTGCGCTTCGTGCACAGAATCGCCGCTTTTGCTCAGCTTTGGCACAATGCGTGCGTTTCGTGCACAGAATCGCCGCTTTTGCTCAGTTTTGGCACAAAACGTGCGTTTCGTGCACAGAATCGCCGCTTTTGCTCAGTTTTGGAACAAAACGTGCGTTTCGTGCTCAGAATCGCCGCTTTTGCTCAGTTTTGGCCCAAATCCCGTGTTTCGTGCGCAGAATCGCCGCTTTTCCTCAGTTTTAGCACAAAACGTGCGTTTCGTGCACAGAATCGCCGCTTTTGCTCAGTTTTGGTACAAAACGTGCGTTCCACGCACCGAATTGCTCCTCTTGGCATAAAACGTGCGTTTCGTGCACAGAATCGCCGCTTTTGCTCAGTTGTGGCACAAAACGAGCATTTCGTGCATAGAATCGCCGCTTTTGCTCAGTTTTGGCACAAAACGTGCGTTTCGTGCACAGAATCGTCGCTTTTGCTTAGTTTTGGCACAAATCCTGTGTTTCGTGCACAGAATCGCCGCTTTTGCCCAGTTTTGGCACAAAACGTGCGTTTTACGCTCCGAATTTCTACTTTTGGCACATAACGTGCGCTTCGTGCACAGAATCGCCGCTTTTGCTCAGCTTTTGCACAATACGTGCGTTTCGTGCAGAGAATCGCCGCTTATGCTCAGTTTTTGCACTAAAACGTGCATTTCGAGCATAGAATCGCCGCTTTTGCTCAGTTTTGGCACAATTCGTGCGTTTCGTGCACAGAATCGCCGCTTTTGCTCAGTTTTGGCACAAATCCTGTGTTTCGTGCTCAGAATCGCCGCTTTTGCTCAGTTTTGGCACAAATCCCGTGTTTCGTGCGCAGAATCGCCGCTTTTCCTCAGTTTTAGCACAAAACGTGCGTTTCGTGCACAGAATCGCCGCTTTTGCTCAGTTTTGGTACATAACGTGCGTTCCACGCACCGAATTGCTCCTCTTGGCATAAAACGTGCGTTTCGTGCACAGAATCGCCGCTTTTGCTCAGTTTTGAATAAAAACCTGCGTTTCGTGCAGAGAATCGCCCCTTATGCACAGTTTTGGCACAAAACGTGCTTTTCGTGCATAGAATCGCCGCTTTTGCTCAGTTTTTTCTCAATACGTGCGTTTCGTGCACAGAATCGCCGCTTTTGCTCAGTTTTGATACAAAACGAGCGTTTCGTGAATAGAATCGCCGCTTTTACTCAGTTTTGGCACAAAACGTGCGTGTTACGCTCCGAATTTCTCCTTTTGGCACATAACGTGCGTTTCGTGATCAGAATCGCCGCTTTTGCTCAGTTTTGGCACAAAACGTGCATTCGAGCATAGAATCCCCGCTTTTGTTCAGTTTTGGCACAAAACGTGCATTTCGAGCATAGAATCGCCGCTATTGCTCAGTTTTGCCACAATACGTGCATCTCGAGCACAGAATCGCCGCTTTTGCTCAGTTTTGGCACAAATCCCGTGTTTCGTGCGCAGAATCGCCGCTTTTCCTCAGTTTTAGCACAAAACGTGCGTTTCGTGCAGAGAATCGCCGCTTATGCTCAGTTTTGGCACAAAACGTGCATTTCGAGCATAGAATCGCCGCTTTTGCTCAGTTTTGGCACAATACGTGTATTTCGTGCACAGAATCGCCGCTTTTGCTCAGTTTTGGCGGCAAAACGTGCATTTCGAGCATAGAATCGCCGCTTTTGCTCAGTTTTGGCACAAAATGTGCATTTCGATCATAGAATCGCCGCTTTTGCTCAGTTTTGGCACAAAACGAGCGTTTCGTTCATAGAATCGCCGCTTTTGCTCAGTTTTGGCACAAAACGTGCGTTCCACGCACCGAATTGCTCCTCATGGCATAAAACGTGCGTTTCGTGCACAGAATCGCCGCTTTTGCTCAGTTTTGGCGGCAAAACGTGCATTTCGAGCATAGAATCGCCCCTTATGCTCAGTTTTGGCACAAAACGTGCGTTTCGTGCACAGAATCGTCGCTTTTGCTTAGTTTTGGCACAAATCCTGTGTTTCGTGCACAGAATCGCAGCTTTTGCCCAGTTTTGGCACAAAACGTGCGTTTTGCGCTCCGAATTACTCCTTTTGGCACATAACGTGCGCTTCGTGCACAGAATCGCCGCTTTTGCTCAGTTTTGGATAAAAACCTGCGTTTCGTGCAGAGAATCGCCCCTTATTCTCAGTTTTGGCACAAAACGTGCTTTTCGTGCATAGAATCGCCGCTTTTGCTCAGTTCTGGCACAAAACGTGCGTTTTGTGCACAGAATCGCCGCTTTTGCTCAGTTTTGGCACAAAACGTGCGTTTCGTGCAGAGAATCGCCGCTTTTGCTCAGTTTTGGCGGCAAAACGTGCATTTCGAGCATAGAATCGCCCCTTATGCTCAGTTTTGGCACAAATCCTGTGTTTCGTGCACAGAATCGCAGCTTTTGCCCAGTTTTGGCACAAAACGTGCGTTTTGCGCTCCGAATTACTCCTTTTGGCACATAACGTGCGCTTCGTGCACAGAATCGCCGCTTTTGCTCAGTTTTGGCACAAATCCTGTGTTTCGTGCTCAGAATCGCCGCTTTTGCTCAGTTTTGGCACAAATCCCGTGTTTCGTGCGCAGAATCGCCGCTTTTCCTCAGTTTTAGCACAAAACGTGCGTTTCGTGCACAGAATCGCCGCTTTTGCTCAGTTTTGGTACAAAACGTGCGTTCCACGCACCGAATTGCTCCTCTTGGCATAAAACGTGCGTTTCGTGCACAGAATCGCCGCTTTTGCTCAGTTTTGGATAAAAACCTGCGTTTCGTGCAGAGAATCGCCCCTTATGCTCAGTTTTGGCACAAATCCTGTGTTTCGTGCACAGAATCGCCGCTTTTGCCCAGTTTTGGCACAAAACGTGCGTTTTACGCTCCGAATTTCTCCTTTTGGCACATAACGTGCGCTTCGTGCACAGAATCGCCGCTTTTGCTCAGCTTTTGCACAATACGTGCGTTTCGTGCAGAGAATCGCCGCTTATGCTCAGTTTTGGCACAAAACGTGCATTTCGAGCATAGAATCGCCGCTTTTGCTCAGTTTTGGCACAAAGCGAGCGTTCCGTTCATAGAATCGCCGCTTTTGCTCAGTTTTGGCACAAAACGTGCGTTCCACGCACCGAATTGCTCCTCATGGCATAAAACGTGCGTTTCGTGCACAGAATCGCCGGTTTTGCTCAGTTTGGATAGAAACCTGCGTTTCGTGCACAGAATCGCCGCTTTTGTTCAGTTTTGGCACAATACGTGCGTTTCGTACACAGAATCGCCGATTTTGCTCAGTTTCGCAACAAAACGTGCGCTTCGTGCACAGAATCGCCGCTTTTGCTCAGTTTTGCCACAAAACGAGCGATTCGTATATAGAATCGCCGCTTTTGCTCAGTTTTGTCACAAAACGAGCGATTCGTATATAGAATCGCCGCTTTTGCTCAGTTTTGGAACAAAACGTGCGTTTCGTGCTCAGAATCGCCGCTTTTGCTCAGTTTTGGCACAAAACGTGCATTTCGAGCATAGAATCGCCGCTATTGCTCAGTTTTGGCACAATACGTGCATCTCGAGCATAGAATCGCCGCTTTTGCTCAGTTTTGGCACAAAACGTGCGTTTCGTGCACAGAATCGCCGCATTTGGTCAGTTTTGGCACAAAACGTGCGTTTCGTGCACAGAATCGCCGCTTTTGCTCAGTTTTGGCACAAAACGTGCGTTTCGTGCACAGAATCGTCGCTTTTGCTTAGTTTTGGCACAAATCCTGTGTTTCGTGCACAGAATCGCCGCTTTTGCCCAGTTTTGGCACAAAACGTGCGTTTAACGCTCCGAATTTCTACTTTTGGCACATAACGTGCGCTTCGTGCACAGAATCGCCGCTTCTGCTCAGCTTTTGCACAATACGTGCGTTTCGTGCAGTGAATCGCCGCTTATGCTCAGTTTTGGCACAAAACGTGCATTTCGAGCATAGAATCGCCGCTTTTGCTCAGTTTTGGCACAATACGTGCGTTTCGTGCACAGAATCGCCGCTTTTGCTCAGTTTTGGCGGCAAAGCGTGCATTTCGAGCATAGAATCGCCGCTTTTGCTCAGTTTTGGCACAAAACGAGCGTTTCGTTCATAGAATCGCCGCTTTTGCTCAGTTTTGGCACAAAACGTGCGTTCCACGCACCGAATTGCTCCTCATGGCATAAAACGTGCGTTTCGTGCACAGAATCGCCGCTTTTGCTCAGTTTTGGCGGCAAAACGTGCATTTCGAGCATAGAATCGCCCCTTATGCTCAGTTTTGGCACAAAACGTGCGTTTCGTGCACAGAATCGTCGCTTTTGCTTAGTTTTGGCACAAATCCTGTGTTTCGTGCACAGAATCGCAGCTTTTGCCCAGTTTTGGCACAAAACGTGCGTTTTGCGCTCCGAATTACTCCTTTTGGCACATAACGTGCGCTTCGTGCACAGAATCGCCGCTTTTGCTCAGTTTTGGCACAAAACGTGCGTTCCACGCACCGAGTTGCTCCTCATGGCATAAAACGTGCGTTTCGTGCACAGAATCGCCGCTTTTGCCCAGTTTTGGCACAAAACGTGCGTTTTACGCTCCGAATTTCTACTTTTGGCACATAACGTGCGCTTCGTGCACAGAATCGCCGCTTTTGCTCAGCTTTTGCACAATACGTGCGTTTCGTGCAGAGAATCGCCGCTTATGCTCAGTTTTTGCACTAAAACGTGCATTTCGAGCATAGAATCGCCGCTTTTGCTCAGTTTTGGCACAATTCGTGCGTTTCGTGCACAGAATCGCCGCTTTTGCTCAGTTTTGGCACAAATCCTGTGTTTCGTGCTCAGAATCGCCGCTTTTGCTCAGTTTTGGCACAAATCCCGTGTTTCGTGCGCAGAATCGCCGCTTTTCCTCAGTTTTAGCACAAAACGTGCGTTTCGTGCACAGAATCGCCGCTTTTGCTCAGTTTTGGTACAAAACGTGCGTTCCACGCACCGAATTGCTCCTCTTGGCATAAAACGTGCGTTTCGTGCACAGAATCGCCGCTTTTGCTCAGTTTTGAATAAAAACCTGCGTTTCGTGCAGAGAATCGCCCCTTATGCACAGTTTTGGCACAAAACGTGCTTTTCGTGCATAGAATCGCCGCTTTTGCTCAGTTTTTTCTCAATACGTGCGTTTCGTGCACAGAATCGCCGCTTTTGCTCAGTTTTGATACAAAACGAGCGTTTCGTGAATAGAATCGCCGCTTTTACTCAGTTTTGGCACAAAACGTGCGTGTTACGCTCCGAATTTCTCCTTTTGGCACATAACGTGCGTTTCGTGATCAGAATCGCCGCTTTTGCTCAGTTTTGGCACAAAACGTGCATTCGAGCATAGAATCCCCGCTTTTGTTCAGTTTTGGCACAAAACGTGCATTTCGAGCATAGAATCGCCGCTATTGCTCAGTTTTGCCACAATACGTGCATCTCGAGCACAGAATCGCCGCTTTTGCTCAGTTTTGGCACAAAACGTGCGTTTCGTGCAGAGAATCGCCGCTTATGCTCAGTTTTGGCACAAAACGTGCATTTCGAGCATAGAATCGCCGCTTTTGCTCAGTTTTGGCACAATACGTGTATTTCGTGCACAGAATCGCCGCTTTTGCTCAGTTTTGGCGGCAAAACGTGCATTTCGAGCATAGAATCGCCGCTTTTGCTCAGTTTTGGCACAAAATGTGCATTTCGATCATAGAATCGCCGCTTTTGCTCAGTTTTGGCACAAAACGAGCGTTTCGTTCATAGAATCGCCGCTTTTGCTCAGTTTTGGCACAAAACGTGCGTTCCACGCACCGAATTGCTCCTCATGGCATAAAACGTGCGTTTCGTGCACAGAATCGCCGCTTTTGCTCAGTTTTGGCGGCAAAACGTGCATTTCGAGCATAGAATCGCCCCTTATGCTCAGTTTTGGCACAAAACGTGCGTTTCGTGCACAGAATCGTCGCTTTTGCTTAGTTTTGGCACAAATCCTGTGTTTCGTGCACAGAATCGCAGCTTTTGCCCAGTTTTGGCACAAAACGTGCGTTTTGCGCTCCGAATTACTCCTTTTGGCACATAACGTGCGCTTCGTGCACAGAATCGCCGCTTTTGCTCAGTTTTGGATAAAAACCTGCGTTTCGTGCAGAGAATCGCCCCTTATTCTCAGTTTTGGCACAAAACGTGCTTTTCGTGCATAGAATCGCCGCTTTTGCTCAGTTCTGGCACAAAACGTGCGTTTTGTGCACAGAATCGCCGCTTTTGCTCAGTTTTGGCACAAAACGTGCGTTTCGTGCAGAGAATCGCCGCTTATGCTCAGTTTTGTCACAAAACGTGCGTTTCGAGCATAGAATCGCCGCTTTTGCTCAGTTTTGGCACAATACGTGCATTTCGTGCACAGAATCGCCGCTTTTGCTCAGTTTTGGCGGCAAAACGTGCATTTCGAGCATAGAATCGCCGCTTTTGCTCAGTTTTGGCACAAAATGTGCACTTCGAGCATAGAATCGCCGCTTTTGCTCAGTTTTGGCACAAAACGAGCGTTTCGTTCATAGAATCGCCGCTTTTGCTTAGTTTTGGCACAAAACGTGCGTTCCACGCACCGAATTGCTCCTCATGGCATAAAACGTGCGTTTCGTGCACAGAATCGCCGCTTTTGCTCAGTTTTGGCGGCAAAACGTGCATTTCGAGCATAGAATCGCCCCTTATGCTCAGTTTTGGCACAAATCCTGTGTTTCGTGCACAGAATCGCAGCTTTTGCCCAGTTTTGGCACAAAACGTGCGTTTTGCGCTCCGAATTACTCCTTTTGGCACATTACGTGCGCTTCGTGCACAGAATCGCCGCTTTTGCTCAGTTTTGGCACAAATCCTGTGTTTCGTGCTCAGAATCGCCGCTTTTGCTCAGTTTTGGCACAAATCCCGTGTTTCGTGCGCAGAATCGCCGCTTTTCCTCAGTTTTAGCACAAAACGTGCGTTTCGTGCACAGAATCGCCGCTTTTGCTCAGTTTTGGTACAAAACGTGCGTTCCACGCACCGAATTGCTCCTCTTGGCATAAAACGTGCGTTTCGTGCACAGAATCGCCGCTTTTGCTCAGTTTTGGATAAAAACCTGCGTTTCGTGCAGAGAATCGCCCCTTATGCTCAGTTTTGGCACAAATCCTGTGTTTCGTGCACAGAATCGCCGCTTTTGCCCAGTTTTGGCACAAAACGTGCGTTTTACGCTCCGAATTTCTCCTTTTGGCACATAACGTGCGCTTCGTGCACAGAATCGCCGCTTTTGCTCAGCTTTTGCACAATACGTGCGTTTCGTGCAGAGAATCGCCGCTTATGCTCAGTTTTGGCACAAAACGTGCATTTCGAGCATAGAATCGCCGCTTTTGCTCAGTTTTGGCACAAAGCGAGCGTTCCGTTCATAGAATCGCCGCTTTTGCTCAGTTTTGGCACAAAACGTGCGTTCCACGCACCGAACTGCTCCTCATGGCATAAAACGTGCGTTTCGTGCACAGAATCGCCGGTTTTGCTCAGTTTGGATAGAAACCTGCGTTTCGTGCACAGAATCGCCGCTTTTGTTCAGTTTTGGCACAATACGTGCGTTTCGTACACAGAATCGCCGATTTTGCTCAGTTTCGCAACAAAACGTGCGCTTCGTGCACAGAATCGCCGCTTTTGCTCAGTTTTGCCACAAAACGAGCGATTCGTATATAGAATCGCCGCTTTTGCTCAGTTTTGTCACAAAACGAGCGATTCGTATATAGAATCGCCGCTTTTGCTCAGTTTTGGAACAAAACGTGCGTTTCGTGCTCAGAATCGCCGCTTTTGCTCAGTTTTGGCACAAAACGTGCATTTCGAGCATAGAATCGCCGCTATTGCTCAGTTTTGGCACAATACGTGCATCTCGAGCATAGAATCGCCGCTTTTTCTCAGTTTTGGCACAAAACGTGCATTTCGAGCATAGAATCGCCGCTATTGCTCAGTTTTGGCACAATACGTGCATCTCGAGCATAGAATCGCCGCTTTTTCTCAGTTTTGGAACAAAACGTGCGTTTCGTGCTCAGAATCGCCGCTTTTGCTCAGTTTTGGCACAAAACGTGCATTTCGAGCATAGAATCGCCGCTTTTGCTCAGTTTTGGCACAATACGTGCGTTTCGTGCACAGAATCGCCGCTTTTGCTCAGTTTTGGCGGCAAAGCGTGCATTTCGAGCATAGAATCGCCGCTTTTGCTCAGTTTTGGCACAAAACGAGCGTTTCGTTCATAGAATCGCCGCTTTTGCTCAGTTTTGGCACAAAACGTGCGTTCCACGCACCGAATTGCTCCTCATGGCATAAAACGTGCGTTTCGTGCACAGAATCGCCGCTTTTGCTCAGTTTTGGCGGCAAAACGTGCATTTCGAGCATAGAATCGCCCCTTATGCTTAGTTTTGGCACAAAACGTGCGTTTCGTGCACAGAATCGTCGCTTTTGCTTAGGTTTGGCACAAATCCTGTGTTTCGTGCACAGAATCGCAGCTTTTGCCCAGTTTTGGCACAAAACGTGCGTTTTGCGCTCCGAATTACTCCTTTTGGCACATAACGTGCGCTTCGTGCACAGAATCGCCGCTTTTGCTCAGTTTTGGCACAAAACGTGCGTTCCACGCACCGAGTTGCTCCTCATGGCATAAAACGTGCGTTTCGTGCACAGAATCGCCGGTTTTGCTCAGTTTTGGATAGAAACGTGCGTTTCGTGCACAGAATCGTCGCTTTTGCATAGTTTTGGCACAAATCCTGTGTTTCGTGCACAGAATCGCCGCTTTTGCTCAGTTTTGGCACAAAACGTGCGTTTCGTGCACAGAATCGCCACTTTTGCTCTGTTTTGGCACAAAACGTGCGTTTCGTGCACAGAATCGCCGCTTTTGCTCAGTTTTGGCACAATACGTGCGTTTCGTGCACAGAATCGCCACTTTTGCTCAGTTTTGCACAAAACGTGCATTTCGAGCATAGAATCGCCGCTTTTGCTCAGTTTTTTCTCAATACGTGCGTTTCGTGCACAGAATCGCCGCTTTTGCTCTGTTTTGGCACATAACGTGCGTTTCGTGATCAGAATCGCCGCTTTTGCTCAGTTTTGGCACAAAACGTGCATTCGAGCATAGAATCGCCGCTTTTGTTCAGTTTTGGCACAATACGTGCGTTTCGTGCACAGGATCGCCGCTTTTGCTCAGTTTTGGCACAAAACGTGCGTTTCGTGCACAGAATCGTCGCTTTTGCTTAGTTTTGGCACAAATCCTGTGTTTCGTGCACAGAATCGCAGCTTTTGCCCAGTTTTGGAACAAAACGTGCGTTTCGTCCTCAGATTCGCCGCTTTTGCTCAGTTTTGGCACAAAACGTGCATTTCGAGCATAGGATCGCCGCTATTGCTCAGTTTTGGCACAATACGTGCATCTCGAGCATAGAATCGCCGCTTTTGCGCAGTTTTGGCACAAAACGTGCGTTTCGTGCACAGAATCGTCGCTTTTGCTTAGTTTTGGCACAAATCCTGTGTTTCGTGCACAGAATCGCAGCTTTTGCCCAGTTTTGGCACAAAACGTGCGTTTTGCGCTCCGAATTTCTCCTTTTGGCACATAACGTGCGCTTCGTGCACAGAATCGCCGCTTTTGCTCAGTTTTGGCACAAATCCTGTGTTTCTTGCACAGAATCGCCGCTTTTGCTCAGTTTTGGCACAAAACGAGCGATTCGTGCATAGAATCGCCGCTTTTGCTCAGTTTTGGAACAAAACGTGCGTTTCGTGCTCAGAATCGCCGCTTTTACTCAGTTTTGGCACAAATCCCGTGTTTCGTGTGCCGAATCGCCGCTTTTCCTTAGTTTTAGCACAGAACGTGCGTTTCGTGCACAGAATCGCCGCTTTTGCTCAGTTTCGGCGGCAAAACGTGCATTTCGAGCATAGAATCGCCGCTTTTGCTCAGTTTTGCACAAAACGTGCATTTCGAGCATAGAATCGCCGCTTTTGCTCAGTTTTTCCTCGATACGTGCGTTTCGTGCACAGAATCGCCGCTTTTGCTCAGTTTTGATACAAAACGAGCGTCTCGTGAATAGAATCGCTGCTTTTACTCAGTTTTGGCACAAAACGTGCGTGTTACGCTCCGAATTTCTCCTTTTGGCACATAACGTGCGTTTCGTGTTCAGAATCGCCGCTTTTGCTCAGTTTTGGCACAAAACGTGCATTCGAGCATAGAATCGCCGCTTTTGTTCAGTTTTGGCACAATACGTGCGTTTCGTGCACAGGATCGCCGCTTTTGCTCAGTTTTGCAACAAAACGTGCGTTTCGTACACAGAATCGCCGTTTTTGCTCAGTTTCGCAACAAAACGTGCGTTTCGTGCACAGAATCGCCGCTTTTGCTCAGTTTTGGCACAAAACGAGCGATTCGTATATAGAATCGCCGCTTTTGCTCAGTTTTGGAACAAAACGTGCGTTTCGTCCTCAGATTCGCCGCTTTTGCTCAGTTTTGGCACAAAACGTGCATTTCGAGCATAGGATCGCCGCTATTGCTCAGTTTTGGCACAATACGTGCATCTCGAGCATAGAATCGCCGCTTTTGCCCAGTTTTGGCACAAAACGAGCGTCTCGTGAATAGAATCGCTGCTTTTACTCAGTTTTGGCACAAAACGTGCGTGTTACGCTCCGAATTTCTCCTTTTGGCACATAACGTGCGTTTCGTGTTCAGAATCGCCGCTTTTGCTCAGTTTTGGCACAAAACGTGCATTCGAGCATAGAATCGCCGCTTTTGTTCAGTTTTGGCACAATACGTGCGTTTCGTGCACAGGATCGCCGCTTTTGCTCAGTTTTGCAACAAAACGTGCGTTTCGTGCAGAGAATCGCCGCTTATGCTCAGTTTTGTCACAAAACGTGCATTTCGAGCATAGAATCGCCGCTTTTGCTCAGTTTTGGCACAATACGTGCATTTCGTGCACAGAATCGCCGCTTTTGCTCAGTTTTGGCGGCAAAACGTGCATTCCGAGCATAGAATCGCCGCTTTTGCTCAGTTTTGGCACAAAATGTGCATTTCGAGCATAGAATCGCCGCTTTTGCTCAGTTTTGGCATAAAACGTGCGTTTCGTGCACAGAATCGCCGTATTGCTCAGTTTTGGCACAATACGTGCATCTCGAGCATAGAATCGCCGCTTTTGCTCAGTTTTGGCACAAAACGTGCGTTTCGTGCACAGAATCGTCGCTTTTGCTTAGTTTTGGCACAAATCCTGTGTTTCGTGCACAGAATCGCAGCTTTTGCCCAGTTTTGGCACAAAACGTGCGTTTTGCGCTCCGAATTTCTCCTTTTGGCACATAACGTGCGCTTCGTGCACAGAATCGCCGCTTTTGCTCAGTTTTGGCACAAATCCTGTGTTTCGTGCAGAGAATCGCCCCTTATGCTCAGTTTTGGCACAAAACGTGCTTTTCGTGCATAGAATCGCCGCTTTTGCTCAGTTTTTTCTCAATACGTGCGTTTCGTGCACAGAATCGCCGCTTTTGCTCAGTTTTGATACAAAACGAGCGTTTCGTGAATAGAATCGCCGCTTTTACTCAGTTTTGGCACAAAACGTGCGTGTTACGCTCCGAATTTCTCCTTTTGGCACATAACGTGCGTTTCGTGATCAGAATCGCCGCTTTTGCTCAGTTTTAGCACAAAACGTGCATTCGAGCATAGAATCGCCGCTTTTGTTCAGTTTTGGCACAAAACGTGCATTTCGAGCATAGAATCGCCGCTATTGCTCAGTTTTGGCACATTACGTGCATCTCGAGCACAGAATCGCCGCTTTTGCTCAGTTTTGGCACAAAACGTGCGTTTCGTGCAGAGAATCGCCGCTTATGCTCAGTTTTGGCACAAAACGTGCATTTCGAGCATAGAATCGCCGCTTTTGCTCAGTTTTGGCACAATACGTGCATTTCGTGCACAGAATCGCCGCTTTTGCTCAGTTTTGGCGGCAAAACGTGCATTTCGAGCATAGAATCGCCGCTTTTGCTCAGTTTTGGCACAAAATGTGCATTTCGAGCATAGAATCGCCGCTTTTGCTCAGTTTTGGCACAAAACGAGCGTTTCGTTCATAGAATCGCCGCTTTTGCTCAGTTTTGGCACAAAACGTGCGTTCCACGCACCGAATTGCTCCTCATGGCATAAAACGTGCGTTTCGTGCACAGAATCGCCGCTTTTGCTCAGTTTTGGCGGCAAAACGTGCATTTCGAGCATAGAATCGCCCCTTATGCTCAGTTTTGGCACAAAACGTGCGTTTCGTGCACAGAATCGCCGCTTTTGCTCAGTTTTGGCACAAATCCTGTGTTTCGTGCTCAGAATCGCCGCTTTTGCTCAGTTTTGGCACAAATCCCGTGTTTCGTGCGCAGAATCGCCGCTTTTCCTCAGTTTTAGCACAAAACGTGCGTTTCGTGCACAGAATCGCCGCTTTTGCTCAGTTTTGGTACAAAACGTGCGTTCCACGCACCGAATTGCTCCTCTTGGCATAAAACGTGCGTTTCGTGCACAGAATCGCCGCTTTTGCTCAGTTTTGGATAAAAACCTGCGTTTCGTGCAGAGAATCGCCCCTTATGCTCAGTTTTGGCACAAAACGTGCTTTTCGTGCATAGAATCGCCGCTTTTGCTCAGTTCTGGCACAAAACGTGCGTTTTGTGCACAGAATCGCCGCTTTTGCTCAGTTTTGGCACAAAACGTGCGTTTCGTGCAGAGAATCGCCGCTTATGCTCAGTTTTGTCACAAAACGTGCATTTCGAGCATAGAATCGCCGCTTTTGCTCAGTTTTGGCACAATACGTGCATTTCGTGCACAGAATCGCCGCTTTTGCTCAGTTTTGGCGGCAAAACGTGCATTTCGAGCATAGAATCGCCCCTTATGCTCAGTTTTGGCACAAATCCTGTGTTTCGTGCACAGAATCGCAGCTTTTGCCCAGTTTTGGCACAAAACGTGCGTTTTGCGCTCCGAATTACTCCTTTTGGCACATAACGTGCGCTTCGTGCACAGAATCGCCGCTTTTGCTCAGTTTTGGCACAAATCCTGTGTTTCGTGCTCAGAATCGCCGCTTTTGCTCAGTTTTGGCACAAATCCCGTGTTTCGTGCGCAGAATCGCCGCTTTTCCTCAGTTGTGGCACAAAACGTGCGTTTTGTGCACAGAATCGCCGCTTTTGCTCAGTTTTGGCACAAGACGTGCGTTCCACGCACCGAATTGCTACTCTTGGCATAAAACGTGCGTTTCGTGCACAGAATCGCAGCTTTTGCTCAGTTTTGGATAAAAACCTGCGTTTCGTGCAGAGAATCGCCGCTTATGCTCAGTTTTGGCACAATACGTGCGTTTCGTGCACAGAATCGCCGCTTTTGCTCAGTTTTGGCACAAATCCTGTGTTTCGTGCACAGAATCGCAGCTTTTGCCCAGTTTTGGCACAAAACGTGCGTTTTACGCTCCGAATTTCTCCTTTTGGCACATAACGTGCGCTTCGTACACAGAATCGCCGCTTTTGCTCAGCTTTGGCACAATTCGTGCGTTTCGTGCACAGAATCGCCGCTTTTGCTCAGTTTTGGCACAAAACGTGCGTTTCGTGCACAGAATCGTCGCTTTTGCTTAGTTTTGGCACAAATCCTGTGTTTCGTGCACAGAATCGCCGCTTTTGCTCAGCTTTGGCACAATTCGTGCGTTTCGTGCACAGAATCGCCGCTTTTGCTCAGTTTTGGCACAAATCGTGCGTTTCGTGCACAGAATCGCCGCTTTTGCTCAGTTTTGGCACAAAACGTGCATTCGAGCATAGAATCGCCGCTTTTGTTCAGTTTTGGCACAATACGTGCGTTTCGTGCACAGGATCGCCGCTTTTGCTCAGTTTTGCAACAAAACGTGCGTTTCGTGCTCAGAATCGCCGCTTTTACTCAGTTTTGGCACAAATCCCGTGTTTCGTGTGCCGAATCGCCGCTTTTCCTTAGTTTTAGCACAGAACGTGCGTTTCGTGCACAGAATCGCCGCTTTTGCTCAGTTTCGGCGGCAAAACGTGCATTTCGAGCATAGAATCGCCGCTTTTGCTCAGTTTTGCACAAAACGTGCATTTCGAGCATAGAATCGCCGCTTTTGCTCAGTTTTTCCTCGATACGTGCGTTTCGTGCACAGAATCGCCGCTTTTGCTCAGTTTTGATACAACACGAGCGTCTCGTGAATAGAATCGCTGCTTTTACTCAGTTTTGGCACAAAACGTGCGTGTTACGCTCCGAATTTCTCCTTTTGGCACATAACGTGCGTTTCGTGTTCAGAATCGCCGCTTTTGCTCAGTTTTGGCACAAAACGTGCATTCGAGCATAGAATCGCCGCTTTTGTTCAGTTTTGGCACAATACGTGCGTTTCGTGCACAGGATCGCCGCTTTTGCTCAGTTTTGCAACAAAACGTGCGTTTCGTACACAGAATCGCCGTTTTTGCTCAGTTTCGCAACAAAACGTGCGTTTCGTGCACAGAATCGCCGCTTTTGCTCAGTTTTGGCACAAAACGAGCGATTCGTATATAGAATCGCCGCTTTTGCTCAGTTTTGGAACAAAACGTGCGTTTCGTCCTCAGATTCGCCGCTTTTGCTCAGTTTTGGCACAAAACGTGCATTTCGAGCATAGGATCGCCGCTATTGCTCAGTTTTGGCACAATACGTGCATCTCGAGCATAGAATCGCCGCTTTTGCCCAGTTTTGGCACAAAACGAGCGTCTCGTGAATAGAATCGCTGCTTTTACTCAGTTTTGGCACAAAACGTGCGTGTTACGCTCCGAATTTCTCCTTTTGGCACATAACGTGCGTTTCGTGTTCAGAATCGCCGCTTTTGCTCAGTTTTGGCACAAAACGTGCATTCGAGCATAGAATCGCCGCTTTTGTTCGGTTTTGGCACAATACGTGCGTTTCGTGCACAGGATCGCCGCTTTTGCTCAGTTTTGCAACAAAACGTGCGTTTCGTACACAGAATCGCCGTTTTTGCTCAGTTTCGCAACAAAACGTGCGTTTCGTGCACAGAATCGCCGCTTTTGCTCAGTTTTGGCACAAAACGAGCGATTCGTATATAGAATCGCCGCTTTTGCTCAGTTTTGGAACAAAACGTGCGTTTCGTCCTCAGATTCGCCGCTTTTGCTCAGTTTTGGCACAAAACGTGCATTTCGAGCATAGGATCGCCGCTATTGCTCAGTTTTTGGCACAATACGTGCATCTCGAGCATAGAATCGCCGCTTTTGCCCAGTTTTGGCACAAAACGTGCGTTTTGCGCTCCGAATTACTCCTTTTGGCACATAACGTGCGTTTCGTGCAGAGAATCGCCGCTTATGCTCAGTTTTGTCACAAAACGTGCATTTCGAGCATAGAATCGCCGCTTTTGCTCAGTTTTGGCACAATACGTGCATTTCGTGCACAGAATCGCCGCTTTTGCTCAGTTTTGGCGGCAAAACGTGCATTTCGAGCATAGAATCGCCGCTTTTGCTCAGTTTTGGCACAAAATGTGCATTTCGAGCATGGAATCGCCGCTTTTGCTCAGTTTTGGCATAAAACGTGCGTTTCGTGCACAGAATCGCCGCTATTGCTCAGTTTTGGCACAATACGTGCATCTCGAGCATAGAATCGCCGCTTTTGCTCAGTTTTGGCACAAAACGTGCGTTTCGTGCACAGAATCGTCGCTTTTGCTTAGTTTTGGCACAAATCCTGTGTTTCGTGCACAGAATCGCAGCTTTTGCCCAGTTTTGGCACAAAACGTGCGTTTTGCGCTCCGAATTTCTCCTTTTGGCACATAACGTGCGCTTCGTGCACAGAATCGCCGCTTTTGCTCAGTTTTGGCACAAATCCTGTGTTTCGTGCTCAGAATCGCCGCTTTTGCTCAGTTTTGGCACAAATCCCGTGTTTCGTGCGCAGAATCGCCGCTTTTCCTCAGTTTTAGCACAAAACGTGCGTTTCGTGCACAGAATCGCCGCTTTAGCTCAGTTTTGGTACAAAACGTGCGTTCCACGCACCGAATTGCTCCTCTTGGCACAAAACGTGCTTTTCGTGCATAGAATCGCCGCTTTTGCTCAGTTTTTTCTCAATACGTGCGTCTCGTGCACAGAATCGCCGCTTTTGCTCAGTTTTGATACAAAACGAGCGTTTCGTGAATAGAATCGCCGCTTTTACTCAGTTTTGGCACAAAACGTGCGTGTTACGCTCCGAATTTCTCCTTTTGGCACATAACGTGCGTTTCGTGATCAGAATCGCCGCTTTTGCTCAGTTTTAGCACAAAACGTGCATTCGAGCATAGAATCGCCGCTTTTGTTCAGTTTTGGCACAAAACGTGCATTTCGAGCATAGAATCGCCGCTATTGCTCAGTTTTGGCACATTACGTGCATCTCGAGCACAGAATCGCCGCTTTTGCTCAGTTTTGGCACAAAACGTGCGTTTCGTGCAGAGAATCGCCGCTTATGCTCAGTTTTGGCACAAAACGTGCATTTCGAGCATAGAATCGCCGCTTTTGCTCAGTTTTGGCACAATACGTGCATTTCGTGCACAGAATCGCCGCTTTTGCTCAGTTTTGGCGGCAAAACGTGCATTTCGAGCATAGAATCGCCGCTTTTGCTCAGTTTTGGCACAAAATGTGCATTTCGAGCATAGAATCGCCGCTTTTGCTCAGTTTTGGCACAAAACGAGCGTTTCGTTCATAGAATCGCCGCTTTTGCTCAGTTTTGGCACAAAACGTGCGTTCCACGCACCGAATTGCTCCTCATGGCATAAAACGTGCGTTTCGTGCACAGAATCGCCGCTTTTGCTCAGTTTTGGCGGCAAAACGTGCATTTCGAGCATAGAATCGCCCCTTATGCTCAGTTTTGGCACAAAACGTGCGTTTCGTGCACAGAATCGCCGCTTTTGCTCAGTTTTGGCACAAATCCTGTGTTTCGTGCTCAGAATCGCCGCTTTTGCTCAGTTTTGGCACAAATCCCGTGTTTCGTGCGCAGAATCGCCGCTTTTCCTCAGTTTTAGCACAAAACGTGCGTTTCGTGCACAGAATCGCCGCTTTTGCTCAGTTTTGGTACAAAACGTGCGTTCCACGCACCGAATTGCTCCTCTTGGCATAAAACGTGCGTTTCGTGCACAGAATCGCCGCTTTTGCTCAGTTTTGGATAAAAACCTGCGTTTCGTGCAGAGAATCGCCCCTTATGCTCAGTTTTGGCACAAAACGTGCTTTTCGTGCATAGAATCGCCGCTTTTGCTCAGTTCTGGCACAAAACGTGCGTTTTGTGCACAGAATCGCCGCTTTTGCTCAGTTTTGGCACAAAACGTGCGTTTCGTGCAGAGAATCGCCGCTTATGCTCAGTTTTGTCACAAAACGTGCATTTCGAGCATAGAATCGCCGCTTTTGCTCAGTTTTGGCACAATACGTGCATTTCGTGCACAGAATCGCCGCTTTTGCTCAGTTTTGGCGGCAAAACGTGCATTTCGAGCATAGAATCGCCGCTTTTGCTCAGTTTTGGCACAAAATGTGCATTTCGAGCATAGAATCGCCGCTTTTGCTCAGTTTTGGCACAAAACGAGCGTTTCGTTCATAGAATCGCCGCTTTTGCTTAGTTTTGGCACAAACGTGCGTTCCACGCACCGAATTGCTCCTCATGGCATAAAACGTGCGTTTCGTGCACAGAATCGCCGCTTTTGCTCAGTTTTGGCGGCAAAACGTGCATTTCGAGCATAGAATCGCCCCTTATGCTCAGTTTTGGCACAAATCCTGTGTTTCGTGCACAGAATCGCAGCTTTTGCCCAGTTTTGGCACAAAACGTGCGTTTTACGCTCCGAATTTCTCCTTTTGGCACATAACGTGCGCTTCGTACACAGAATCGCCGCTTTTGCTCAGCTTTGGCACAATTCGTGCGTTTCGTGCACAGAATCGCCGCTTTTGCTCAGTTTTGGCACAAAACGTGCGTTTCGTGCACAGAATCGTCGCTTTTGCTTAGTTTTGGCACAAATCCTGTGTTTCGTGCACAGAATCGCCGCTTTTGCTCAGCTTTGGCACAATTCGTGCGTTTCGTGCACAGAATCGCCGCTTTTGCTCAGTTTTGGCACAAATCGTGCGTTTCGTGCACAGAATCGCCGCTTTTGCTCAGTTTTGGCACAAATCCTGTGTTTCGTGCACAGAATCGCCGCTTTTGCCCAGTTTTGGCACAAAACGTGCGTTTTACGCTCCGAATTTCTCCTTTTGGCACATAACGTGCGCTTCGTGCACAGAATCGCCGCTTTTGCTCAGCTTTTGCACAATACGTGCGTTTCGTGCAGAGAATCGCCGCTTATGCTCAGTTTTGGCACAAAACGTGCATTTCGAGCATAGAATCGCCGCTTTTGCTCAGTTTTGGCACAATACGTGCGTTTCGTACACAGAATCGCCGATTTTGCTCAGTTTCGCAACAAAACGTGCGCTTCGTGCACAGAATCGCCGCTTTTGCCGAGTTTTGGCACAAAACGTGCGTTTTACGCTCCGAATTTCTACTTTTGGCACATAACGTGCGCTTCGTGCACAGAATCGCCGCTTTTGCTCAGCTTTTGCACAATACGTGCGTTTCGTGCAGTGAATCGCCGCTTATGCTCAGTTTTGGCACAAAACGTGCATTTCGAGCATAGAATCGCCGCTTTTGCTCAGTTTTGGCACAATACGTGCGTTTCGTGCACAGAATCGCCGCTTTTGCTCAGTTTTGGCACAAAACGTGCGTTTCGTGCACAGAATCGCCGCTTTTGCTCAGTTTTGGATAAAAACCTGCGTTTCGTGCAGAGAATCGCCACTTTTACTCAGTTTTGGCACAAAACGAGCGATTCGTATATAGAATCGCCGCTTTTGCTTAGTTTTGCAACAAAACGTGCGTTTCGTGCTCAGAATCGCCGCTTTTGCTCAGTTTTGGCACAAAACGTGCACTTCGAGCATAGAATCGCCGCTTTTG
The DNA here is from genome assembly GCA_943735885.1 of Stelis phaeoptera. Lineage (NCBI taxonomy): Eukaryota > Metazoa > Arthropoda > Insecta > Hymenoptera > Megachilidae > Stelis > Stelis phaeoptera. Next base: position 1,422,285 of record CALSEM010000130.1, read on the forward strand.
TTCAGTTTTGGCACAATACGTGCATCTCGAGCATAGAATCGCCGCTTTTGCTCAGTTTTGGCACAAATCCCGTGATTCGTGCGCAGAATCGCCGCTTTTCCTCAGTTTCAGCACAAAACGTGCGTTTCGTGCACAGAATCGCCGCTTTTGCTCAGTTTTGGCACAAAACGTGCGTTCCACGCACGAATTGCTCCTATTTTCATAAAACGTGCGTTTCGTGCACAGAATCGCGGCTTTTGCTCAGTTTTGGCACAATACGTGCGCTTCGTGCACAGAATCGCCGCTTTTGCTCATCTTTGGCACAATACGTGCGTTTCGTGCACAGAATCGCCGCTTTTGCTCAGTTTTGGCACAAGACGTGCGTTCCACGCACCGAATTGCTCCTCATGGCATAAAACGTGCGTTTCGTGCACAGAATCGCCGCTTTTGCTCAGTTTTGGCGGCAAAACGTGCATTTCGAGCATAGAATCGCCCCTTATGCTCAGTTATGGCACAAAACGTGCGTTTCGTGCACAGAATCGTCGCTTTTGCTTAGTTTTGGCACAAATCCTGTGTTTCGTGCACAGAATCGCAGCTTTTGCCCAGTTTTGGCACAAAACGTGCGTTTTGCGCTCCGAATTACTCCTTTTGGCACATAACGTGCGCTTCGTGCACAGAATCGCCGCTTTTGCTCAGTTTTGGCACAAATCCTGTGTTTCGTGCTCAGAATCGCCGCTTTTGCTCAGTTTTGGCACAAATCCCGTGTTTCGTGCGCAGAATCGCCGCTTTTCCTCAGTTTTAGCACAAAACGTGCGTTTCGTGCACAGAATCGCCGCTTTTGCTCAGTTTTGGTACAAAACGTGCGTTCCACGCACCGAATTGCTCCTCTTGGCATAAAACGTGCGTTTCGTGCACAGAATCGCCGCTTTTGCTCAGTTTTGGATAAAAACCTGCGTTTCGTGCAGAGAATCGCCCCTTATGCTCAGTTTTGGCACAAAACGTGCTTTTCGTGCATAGAATCGCCGCTTTTGCTCAGTTCTGGCACAAAACGTGCGTTTTGTGCACAGAATCGCCGCTTTTGCTCAGTTTTGGCACAAAACGTGCGTTTCGTGCAGAGAATCGCCGCTTATGCTCAGTTTTGTCACAAAACGTGCATTTCGAGCATAGAATCGCCGCTTTTGCTCAGTTTTGGCACAATACGTGCATTTCGTGCACAGAATCGCCGCTTTTGCTCAGTTTTGGCGGCAAAACGTGCATTTCGAGCATAGAATCGCCGCTTTTGCTCAGTTTTGGCACAAAACGAGCGTTTCGTTCATAGAATCGCCGCTTTTGCTTAGTTTTGGCACAAAACGTGCGTTCCACGCACCGAATTGCTCCTCATGGCATAAAACGTGCGTTTCGTGCACAGAATCGCCGCTTTTGCTCAGTTTTGGCGGCAAAACGTGCATTTCGAGCATAGAATCGCCCCTTATGCTCAGTTTTGGCACAAATCCTGTGTTTCGTGCACAGAATCGCAGCTTTTGCCCAGTGTTGGCACAAAACGTGCGTTTTGCGCTCCGAATTACTCCTTTTGGCACAATACGTGCGTTTCGTACACAGAATCGCCGATTTTGCTCAGTTTCGCAACAAAACGTGCGCTTCGTGCACAGAATCGCCGCTTTTGCCGAGTTTTGGCACAAAACGTGCGTTTTACGCTCCGAATTTCTACTTTTGGCACATAACGTGCGCTTCGTGCACAGAATCGCCGCTTTTGCTCAGCTTTTGCACAATACGTGCGTTTCGTGCAGTGAATCGCCGCTTATGCTCAGTTTTGGTACAAAACGTGCATTTCGAGCATAGAATCGCCGCTTTTGCTCAGTTTTGGCACAATACGTGCGTTTCGTGCACAGAATCGCCGCTTTTGCTCAGTTTTGGCACAAAACGTGCGTTTCGTGCACAGAATCGCCGCTTTTGCTCAGTTTCGCAACAAAACGTGCGTTTCGTGCACAGAATCGCCACTTTTACTCAGTTTTGGCACAAAACGAGCGATTCGTATATAGAATCGCCGCTTTTGCTTAGTTTTGCAACAAAACGTGCGTTTCGTGCTCAGAATCGCCGCTTTTGCTCAGTTTTGGCACAAAACGTGCGTTTCGTGCACAGAATCGCCGCTTTTGCTCAGTTTTTGATAAAAACCGGCGTTTCGTGCAGAGAATCGCCGCTTATGCTCAGTTTTGGTACACAACGTGCATTTCGAGCATAGAATCGCCGCTTTTACTCAGTTTTGGCACAATACGTGCGTTTCGTGAACAGAATCGCCGCTTTTGTTCAGTTTTGGCTCAATACGTGCGTTTCGTGCACAGAATAGCCGCTTTTGCTCAGTTTTGGCACAAAACGTGCGTTTCGTGCATAAAATCGCCGCTTATGCTCAGTTTTGGCACAAAACGTGCTTTTCGTGCGTATAGAATCGCCGCTTTTGCTCAGTTTTGGCACAAAACGTGCGGTTCGTGCACAGAATCGCCGCTTTTACTCAGTTTTGACACAAAACGTGCGTGTTACGCACCGAATTTCTCCTTTTGGCACATAACGTGCGTTTCGTGATCAGAATCGCCGCTTTTGCTCAGTTTTTGCACAAGACGTGCATTTCGAGCATAGAATCGCCGCTTTTGCTCAGTTTTGGCACAATACGTGCGTTTCGTGCACAGAATAGCCGCTTTTGCTCAGTTTTGCAACAAAACGTGCGTTTCGTGCACAGAATCGCCGTTATTGCTCAGTTTTGCAACAAAACGTGCGTTTCGTGCACAGAATCGCTGCTTTTGCTCAGTTTTGGCACAAAACGAGCGTTTCGTGCATAGAATCGCCGCTTTTGCTCAGTTTTGGCACAATACGTGTGTTTCGTGCACAGAATCGCCGCTTTTGCTCAGTTTTGGCACAAAACGAGCGTTTCGTGCATAGAATCGCCGCTTTTACTCAGTTTTGGCACAAAATGTGCGTGTTACGCTCCGAATTTCTCCTTTTGGCACATAACGTGCGTTTCGTGTTCAGAATAGCCGCTTTTGCTCAGTTTTGCACCAAAACGTGCGTTTCGTGCACAGAATCGCCGTTATTGCTCAGTTTTGCAACAAAACGTGCTTTTCGTGCACAGAATCGCTGCTTTTGCTCAGTTTTGGCACAAAACGAGCGTTTCCTGCATAGAATCGCCGCTTTTGCTCAGTTTTGGCACAATACGTGTGTTTCGTGCACAGAATCGCCGCTTTTGCTCAGTTTTGGCACAAAACGAGCGTTTCGTGCATAGAATCGCCGCTTTTACTCAGTTTTGGCACAAAATGTGCGTGTTACGCTCCGAATTTCTCCTTTTGGCACATAACGTGCGTTTCGTGTTCAGAATAGCCGCTTTTGCTCAGTTTTGCACCAAAACGTGCGTTTCGTGCACAGAATCGCCGTTCTTGCTCAGTTTTGCAACAAAACGTGCGTTTCGTGCACAGAATCGCCGCTTTTGCTCAGTTTTGGCACAAAACGTGCGTTTCGTGCATAAAATCGCCGCTTTTGATCAGTTTTGGCACAAAACGTGCGTTTTACGCTCCGAATTTCTCCTTTTGGCACATAACGTGCGTTTCGTGCACAGAATCGCCGCTTTTGCTCAGTTTTGGATAAAAACCTGCGTTTCGTGCAGAGAATCGCCGCTTATGCTCAGTTTTGGCACAAAACGTGCGTTTCGTGCACAGAATCGCCGCTTTTGCTCAGTTTTGGCACAAGACGTGCGTTCCACGCACCGAATTGCTGCTCTTGGCATAAAACGTGCCTTTCGTGCACAGAATCGCCGCTTTTGCTCAGTTTTTGATAAAAACCTGCGTTTCGTGCAGAGAATCGCCGCTTATGCTCAGTTTTGGCACAAAACGAGCATTTCGAGCATAGAATCGCCGCTTTTGCTCAGTTTTGGCACAAAATGTGCGTGTTACGCTCCGAATTTCTCCTTTTGGCACATAACGTGCGTTTCGTGATCAGAATCGCCGCTTTTGCTCAGTTTTGGCACAAAACGTGCATTTCGAGCATAGAATCGCCGCTTATGCTCAGTTTTGGCACAAAACGTGCTTTTCGTGCATAGAATCGCCGCTATTGCTCAGTTTTGGCACAAAACGTGCGGTTCGTGCACAGAATCGCCGCTTTTGCTCAGTTTTGGCACAAAACGTGCGTTTCGTGCACAGAATCGTCGCTTTTGCTTAGTTTTGGCACAAATCATGTGTTTCGTGCACAGAATCGCCGCTTTTGCCCAGTTTTGGAACAAAACGTGCGTTTTACGCTCCGAATTTCTCCTTTTGGCACATAACGTGCGTTTCGTGCACAGAATCGCCGCTTTTGCTCAGTTTTGGATAAAAACCTGCGTTTCGTGCAGAGAATCGCCGCTTATGCTCAGTTTTGGTACAAAACGTGCATTTCGTGCATAGAATCGCCGCTTTCGCTCAGTTTTGGCACAAAACGTGCGTTTCGTGCACAGAATCGCCGCTTTTGCTCAGTTTTGGCACAAAACGTGCATTTCGAGCATAGAATCGCCGCTTTTGCTCAGTTTTGGCACAATACGTGCGTTTCGTGCACAGAATAGCCGCTTTTGCTCAGTTTTTTCACAAAACGTGCGTTTCGTGCACAGAATCGCCGCTTTTGCTCAGTTTTGGCACAAAACGTGCGTTCCACGCACCGAATTGCTCCTCTTTCATTAAAACGTGCGTTTCGTGCACAGAATCGCGGGTTTTGCTCAGTTTTGGCACAAAACGTGCGTTTTGTGCACAGAATCGCCGCTTTTGCTCAGCTTTGGCACAAAACGTGCGTTTCGTGCACAGAATCGCCGCTTTTGCTCAGTTTTGGCACAAAACGAGCGTTTCGTGCATAGAATCGCCGCTTTTGCTCAGTTTTGGCACAAGACGTGCGTTTCGTGCACAGAATAGCCGCTTTTGCTCAGTTTTGCAACAAAACGTGCGTTTCGTGCACAGAATCGCCGTTATTGCTCAGTTTTGCAACAAAACGTGCGTTTCGTGCACAGAATCGCTGCTTTTGCTCAGTTTTGGCACAAAACGAGCGTTTCGTGCATAGAATCGCCGCTTTTGCTCAGTTTTGGCACAATACGTGTGTTTCGTGCACAGAATCGCCGCTTTTGCTCAGTTTTGGCACAAAACGAGCGTTTCGTGCATAGAATCGCCGCTTTTACTCAGTTTTGGCACAAAATGTGCGTGTTACGCTCCGAATTTCTCCTTTTGGCACATAACGTGCGTTTCGTGTTCAGAATAGCCGCTTTTGCTCAGTTTTGCACCAAAACGTGCGTTTCGTGCACAGAATCGCCGTTCTTGCTCAGTTTTGCAACAAAACGTGAGTTTCGTGCACAGAATCGCCGCTTTTGCTCAGTTTTGGCACAAAACGAGCGTTTCGTGCACAGAATCGCCGCTTTTGCTCAGTTTTGGCACAAGACGTGCGTTCCACGCACCGAATTGCTGCTCTTGGCATAAAACGTGCCTTTCGTGCACAGAATCGCCGCTTTTGCTCAGTTTTTGATAAAAACCTGCGTTTCGTGCAGAGAATCGCCGCTTTTGCTCAGTTTTGGCACAATACGTGTGTTTCGTGCACAGAATCGCCGCTTTTGCTCAGTTTTGGCACAAAACGAGCGTTTCGTGCATAGAATCGCCGCTTTTACTCAGTTTTGGCACAAAATGTGCGTGTTACGCTCCGAATTTCTCCTTTTGGCACATAACGTGCGTTTCGTGTTCAGAATAGCCGCTTTTGCTCAGTTTTGCACCAAAACGTGCGTTTCGTGCACAGAATCGCCGTTCTTGCTCAGTTTTGCAACAAAACGTGCGTTTCGTGCACAGAATCGCCGCTTTTGCTCAGTTTTGGCACAAAACGAGCGTTTCGTGCACAGAATCGCCGCTTTTGCTCAGTTTTGGCACAAGACGTGCGTTCCACGCACCGAATTGCTGCTCTTGGCATAAAACGTGCCTTTCGTGCACAGAATCGCCGCTTTTGCTCAGTTTTTGATAAAAACCTGCGTTTCGTGCAGAGAATCGCCGCTTATGCTCAGTTTTGGCACAAAACGTGCATTTCGAGCATAGAATCGCCGCTTTTGCTCAGTTTTGGATCAATACGTGCGTTTCGTGCACAGAATAGCCGCTTTTGCTCAGTTTTGCAACAAAACGTGCGTTTCGTGCACAGAATCGCCGCTTTTGCTCAGTTTTTGATAAAAACCGGCGTTTCGTGCAGAGAATCGCCGCTTATGCTCAGTTTTGGTACACAACGTGCATTTCGAGCATAGAATCGCCGCTTTTGCACAGTTTTGGATCAATACGTGCGTTTCGTGCACAGAATAGCCGCTTTTGCTCAGTTTTGCAACAAAACGTGCGTTTCGTGCACAGAATCGCCGCTTTTGCTCAGTTTTTGATAAAAACCGGCGTTTCGTGCAGAGAATCGCCGCTTATGCTCAGTTTTGGTACACAACGTGCATTTCGAGCATAGAATCGCCGCTTTTGCTCAGTTTTGGCACAATACGTGCGTTTCGTGAACAGAATCGCCGCTTTTGTTCAGTTTTGGCGCAACACGTGCGTTTCGTGCACAGAATCGCCGCTTTTGCTCAGTTTTGGCACGAAACGTGCATTTCGAGCATAGAATCGCCGCTTTTGCTCAGTTTTGGCTCAATACTTGCGTTTCGTGCACAGAATAGCCGCTTTTGCTCAGTTTTGCAACAAAACGTGCGTTTCGTGCACAGAATCGCCGTTTTTGCTCAGTTTTGCAACAAAACGTGCGTTTCGTGCACAGAATCGCCGCTTTTGCTCAGTTTTGGCACAAAACGAGCGTTTCGTGCATAGAATCGCCGCCATTGCTCAGTTTTGGCACAAAACGTGCGTTTCGTGCACAGAATCGCCGCTTTTGCTCAGTTTTGGCACAAAACGTGCGTTTCGTTCATAAAATCGCCGCTTTTGCTCAGTTTTGGCACAAAACGTGCGTTTTACGCTCGGAATTTCTCCTTTTGGCACATAACGTGCGTTTCGTGCACAGAATCGCCGCTTTTGCTCAGTTTTGGCACAAAACGTGCGTTTCGTGCACAGAATCGCCGCTTTTGCTCAGTTTTGGCACAAAACGTGCGTTTCGTGCATAAAATCGCCGCTTTTGCTCAGTTTTGGCACAAAACGTGCGTTTTACGCTCCGAATTTCTCCTTTTGGCACATAACGTGCGTTTCGTGCACAGAATCGCCGCTTTTGCTCAGTTTTGGATAAAAACCTGCGTTTCGTGCAGAGAATCGCCGCTTATGCTCAGTTTTGGCACAAAACGTGCGTTTCGTGCACAGAATCGCCGCTTTTGCTCAGTTTTGGCACAAGACGTGCGTTCCACGCACCGAATTGCTGCTCTTGGCATAAAACGTGCCTTTCGTGCACAGAATCGCCGCTTTTTCTCAGTTTTTGATAAAAACCTGCGTTTCGTGCAGAGAATCGCCGCTTATGCTCAGTTTTGGCACAAAACGTGCATTTCGAGCATAGAATCGCCGCTTTTGCTCAGTTTTGGCACAAAATGTGCGTGTTACGCTCCGAATTTCTCCTTTTGGCACATAACGTGCGTTTCGTGATCAGAATCGCCGCTCTTGCTCAGTTTTGGCACAAAACGTGCATTTCGAGCATAGAATCGCCGCTTTTGCTCAGTTTTGGCACAATACGGGCGTTTCGTGCACAGAATAGCCGCTTTTGCTCAGTTTTGCAACAAAACGTGCGTTTCGTGCACAGAATCGCCGTTTTTGCTCAGTTTTGCAACAAAACGTGCGTTTCGTGCACAGAATCGCCGCTTTTGCTCAGTTTTGGCACAAAACGTGCATTTCGAGCATAGAATCGCCGCTGTTGCTCAGTTTTGGCACAATACGTGCGTTTCGTGCACAGAATCGCCGCTTTTGTTCAGTTTTGGCGCAACACGTGCGTTTCGTGCACAGAATCGCCGCTTTTGCTCAGTTTTGACACAAAACGTGCGTTCCACGCACCGAATTGCTCCTCTTGGCATAAAACGTGCTTTTCGTGCACAGGATCGCCGCTTTTGCTCAGTTTTGGATAAAAACCCGCGTTTCGTGCAGAGAATCGCCGCTTTTGCTCAGTTTTGGCACAAAACGTGCGTTTCGTGCATAAAATCGCCGCTTTTGCTCAGTTTTGGCACAAAACGTGCGTTTTACGCTCCGAATTTCTCCTTTTGGCACATAACGTGCGTTTCGTGCACAGAATCGCCGCTTTTGCTCAGTTTTGGATAAAAACCTGCGTTTCGTGCAGAGAATCGCCGCTTATCCTCAGTTTTGGCCCAAAACGTGCTTTTCGTGCATAGAATCGCCGCTTTTGCTCAGTTTTGGCACAAAACGTGCGGTTCGTGCACAGAATCGCCGCTTTTGCTCAGTTTTGGCACAAGACGTGCGTTCCACGCACCGAATTGCTGCTCTTGGCATAAAACGTGCCTTTCGTGCACAGAATCGCCGCTTTTGCTCAGTTTTGGATAAAAACTTGCGTTTCGTGCAGAGAATCGCCGCTTATGCTCAGTTTTGGCACAAAACGTGCATTTCGAGCATAGAATCGCCGCTTTTGGTCAGTTTTGGCACAATACGTGCGTTTCGTGCACAGAATCGCCGCTTATGCTCAGTTTTGGCACAATACGTGCGTTTCGTGCACAGAATAGCCGCTTTTGCTCAGTTTTGGCACAAAACGTGCGTTTCGTGCACAGAATCGCCGCTTTTGCTCAGTTTTTGCACAAGACGTGCATTTCGAGCATAGAATCGCCGCTTTTGCTCAGTTTTGGCACAATACGTGCGTTTCGTGCACAGAATAGCCGCTTTTGCTCAGTTTTGCAACAAAACGTGCGTTTCGTGCACAGAATCGCCGTTATTGCTCAGTTTTGCAACAAAACGTGCGTTTCGTGCACAGAATCGCTGCTTTTGCTCAGTTTTGGCACAAAACGAGCGTTTCGTGCATAGAATCGCCGCTTTTGCTCAGTTTTGCAACAAAACGTGCGTTTCGTGCACAGAATCGCCGCTTTTGCTCAGTTTTTGATAAAAACCGGCGTTTCGTGCAGAGAATCGCCGCTTATGCTCAGTTTTGGTACACAACGTGCATTTCGAGCATAGAATCGCCGCTTTTGCTCAGTTTTGGCACAATACGTGCGTTTCGTGAACAGAATCGCCGCTTTTGTTCAGTTTTGGCGCAACACGTGCGTTTCGTGCACAGAATCGCCGCTTTTGCTCAGTTTTGGCACGAAACGTGCATTTCGAGCATAGAATCGCCGCTTTTGCTCAGTTTTGGCTCAATACGTGCGTTTCGTGCACAGAATAGCCGCTTTTGCTCAGTTTTGCAACAAAACGTGCGTTTCGTGCACAGAATCGCCGCTTTTGCTCAGTTTTGGCACAAAACGTGCGTTTCGTGCACAGAATCGCCGCTTTTGCTCAGTTTTGGCACAAAACGTGCGTTTCGTGCATAAAATCGCCGCTTTTGCTCAGTTTTGGCACAAAACGTGCGTTTTACGCTCCGAATTTCTCCTTTTGGCACATAACGTGCGTTTCGTGCACAGAATCGCCGCTTTTGCTCAGTTTTGGATAAAAACCTGCGTTTCGTGCAGAGAATCGCCGCTTATGCTCAGTTTTGGCACAAAACGTGCGTTTCGTGCACAGAATCGCCGCTTTTGCTCAGTTTTGGCACAAGACGTGCGTTCCACGCACCGAATTGCTGCTCTTGGCATAAAACGTGCCTTTCGTGCACAGAATCGCCGCTTTTTCTCAGTTTTTGATAAAAACCTGCGTTTCGTGCAGAGAATCGCCGCTTATGCTCAGTTTTGGCACAAAACGTGCATTTCGAGCATAGAATCGCCGCTTTTGCTCAGTTTTGGCACAAAATGTGCGTGTTACGCTCCGAATTTCTCCTTTTGGCACATAACGTGCGTTTCGTGATCAGAATCGCCGCTCTTGCTCAGTTTTGGCACAAAACGTGCATTTCGAGCATAGAATCGCCGCTTTTGCTCAGTTTTGGCACAATACGTGCGTTTCGTGCACAGAATCGCCGCTTTTGCTCAGTTTTGACACAAAACGTGCGTTCCACGCACCGAATTGCTCCTCTTGGCATAAAACGTGCTTTTCGTGCACAGGATCGCCGCTTTTGCTCAGTTTTGGATAAAAACCCGCGTTTCGTGCAGAGAATCGCCGCTTTTGCTCAGTTTTGGCACAAAACGTGCGTTTCGTGCATAAAATCGCCGCTTTTGCTCAGTTTTGGCACAAAACGTGCGTTTTACGCTCCGAATTTCTCCTTTTGGCACATAACGTGCGTTTCGTGCACAGAATCGCCGCTTTTGCTCAGTTTTGGATAAAAACCTGCGTTTCGTGCAGAGAATCGCCGCTTATCCTCAGTTTTGGCCCAAAACGTGCTTTTCGTGCATAGAATCGCCGCTTTTGCTCAGTTTTGGCACAAAACGTGCGGTTCGTGCACAGAATCGCCGCTTTTGCTCAGTTTTGGCACAAGACGTGCGTTCCACGCACCGAATTGCTGCTCTTGGCATAAAACGTGCCTTTCGTGCACAGAATCGCCGCTTTTGCTCAGTTTTGGATAAAAACTTGCGTTTCGTGCAGAGAATCGCCGCTTATGCTCAGTTTTGGCACAAAACGTGCATTTCGAGCATAGAATCGCCGCTTTTGGTCAGTTTTGGCACAATACGTGCGTTTCGTGCACAGAATCGCCGCTTATGCTCAGTTTTGGCACAATACGTGCGTTTCGTGCACAGAATAGCCGCTTTTGCTCAGTTTTGGCACAAAACGTGCGTTTCGTGCACAGAATCGCCGCTTTTGCTCAGTTTTTGCACAAGACGTGCATTTCGAGCATAGAATCGCCGCTTTTGCTCAGTTTTGGCACAATACGTGCGTTTCGTGCACAGAATAGCCGCTTTTGCTCAGTTTTGCAACAAAACGTGCGTTTCGTGCACAGAATCGCCGTTATTGCTCAGTTTTGCAACAAAACGTGCGTTTCGTGCACAGAATCGCTGCTTTTGCTCAGTTTTGGCACAAAACGAGCGTTTCGTGCATAGAATCGCCGCTTTTGCTCAGTTTTGGGACAATACGTGCGTTTCGTGCACAGAATCGCTGCTTTTGCTCAGTTTTGGCACAAAACGAGCGTTTCGTGCACAGAATCGCCGCTTTTACTCAGTTTTGGCACAAGACGTGCGTTACACGCACCGAATTGCTGCTCTTGGCATAAAACGTGCCTTTCGTGCACAGAATCGCCGCTTTTGCTCAGTTTTTGATAAAAACCTGCATTTCGTGCAGAGAATCGCCGCTTATGCTCAGTTTTGGCACAAAACGTGCATTTCGAGCATAGAATCGCCGCTTTTGCTCAGTTTTGGATCAATACGTGCGTTTCGTGCACAGAATAGCCGCTTTTGCTCAGTTTTGCAACAAAACGTGCGTTTCGTGCACAGAATCGCCGCTTTTGCTCAGTTTTTGATAAAAACCGGCGTTTCGTGCAGAGAATCGCCGCTTATGCTCAGTTTTGGTACACAACGTGCATTTCGAGCATAGAATCGCCGCTTTTGCTCAGTTTTGGCACAATACGTGCGTTTCGTGAACAGAATCGTCGCTTTTGTTCAGTTTTGGCACAAAACGTGCGTTTCGTGCACAGAATCGCCGCTTTTGCTCAGTTTTGGCACAAAACGTGCATTTCGAGCATAGAATCGCCGCTTTTGGTCAGTTTTGGCACAATTCGTGCGTTTCGTGCACAGAATCGCCGCTTATGCTCTGTTTTGGCACAATACGTGCGTTTCGTGCACAGAATAGCCGCTTTTGCTCAGTTTTGGCACAAAACGTGCGTTTCGTGCACAGAATCGCCGCTTTTGCTCAGTTTTGGCACAAAACGTGCGTTTCCTGCATAAAATCGCCGCTTATGCTCAGTTTTGGCACAAAACGTGCGTTTCGTGCACAGAATCGCCGCATTTGCTCAGTTTTGGCGGCAAAACGTGCATTTCGAGCATAGAATCGCCCCTTATGCTCAGTTTTGGCACAAAACGTGCGTTTCGTGCACAGAATCGCCGCTTTTGCTTAGTTTTGGCACAAATCCTGTGTTTCGTGCACAGAATCGCCGCTTTTGCCCAGTTTTGGCACAAAACGTGCGTTTTGCGCTCCGAATTACTCCTTTTGGCACATAACGTGCGCTTCGTGCACAGAATCGCCGCTTTTGCTCAGTTTTGGCACAAATCCTGTGTTTCGTGCACAGAATCGCCGTTTTTGCTCAGTTTTGCAACAAAACGTGCGTTTCGTGCACAGAATCGCCGCTTTTGCTCAGTTTTGGCACAAAACGAGCGTTTCGTGCATAGAATCGCCGCCATTGCTCAGTTTTGGCACAAAACGTGCGTTTCGTGCACAGAATCGCCGCTTTTGCTCAGTTTTGGCACAAAACGTGCGTTTCGTTCATAAAATCGCCGCTTTTGCTCAGTTTTGGCACAAAACGTGCGTTTTACGCTCGGAATTTCTCCTTTTGGCACATAACGTGCGTTTCGTGCACAGAATCGCCGCTTTTGCTCAGTTTTGGCACAAAACGTGCGTTTCGTGCACAGAATCGCCGCTTTTGCTCAGTTTTGGCACAAAACGTGCGTTTCGTGCATAAAATCGCCGCTTTTGCTCAGTTTTGGCACAAAACGTGCGTTTTACGCTCCGAATTTCTCCTTTTGGCACATAACGTGCGTTTCGTGCACAGAATCGCCGCTTTTGCTCAGTTTTGGATAAAAACCTGCGTTTCGTGCAGAGAATCGCCGCTTATGCTCAGTTTTGGCACAAAACGTGCGTTTCGTGCACAGAATCGCCGCTTTTGCTCAGTTTTGGCACAAGACGTGCGTTCCACGCACCGAATTGCTGCTCTTGGCATAAAACGTGCCTTTCGTGCACAGAATCGCCGCTTTTTCTCAGTTTTTGATAAAAACCTGCGTTTCGTGCAGAGAATCGCCGCTTATGCTCAGTTTTGGCACAAAACGTGCATTTCGAGCATAGAATCGCCGCTTTTGCTCAGTTTTGGCACAAAATGTGCGTGTTACGCTCCGAATTTCTCCTTTTGGCACATAACGTGCGTTTCGTGATCAGAATCGCCGCTTTTGCTCAGTTTTGGCACAAAACGTGCATTTCGAGCATAGAATCGCCGCTTTTGCTCAGTTTTGGCACAATGCGGGCGTTTCGTGCACAGAATAGCCGCTTTTGCTCAGTTTTGCAACAAAACGTGCGTTTCGTGCACAGAATCGCCGTTTTTGCTCAGCTTTGCAACAAAACGTGCGTTTCGTGCACAGAATCGCCGCTTTTGCTCAGTTTTGGCACAAAACGTGCATTTCGAGCATAGAATCGCCGCTGTTGCTCAGTTTTGGCACAATACGTGCGTTTCGTGCACAGAATCGCCGCTTTTGTTCAGTTTTGGCGCAACACGTGCGTTTCGTGCACAGAATCGCCGCTTTTGCTCAGTTTTGACACAAAACGTGCGTTCCACGCACCGAATTGCTCCTCTTGGCATAAAACGTGCTTTTCGTGCACAGGATCGCCGCTTTTGCTCAGTTTTGGATAAAAACCCGCGTTTCGTGCAGAGAATCGCCGCTTTTGCTCAGTTTTGGCACAAAACGTGCGTTTCGTGCATAAAATCGCCGCTTTTGCTCAGTTTTGGCACAAAACGTGCGTTTTACGCTCCGAATTTCTCCTTTTGGCACATAACGTGCGTTTCGTGCACAGAATCGCCGCTTTTGCTCAGTTTTGGATAAAAACCTGCGTTTCGTGCAGAGAATCGCCGCTTATGCTCAGTTTTGGCCCAAAACGTGCTTTTCGTGCATAGAATCGCCGCTTTTGCTCAGTTTTGGCACAAAACGTGCGGTTCGTGCACAGAATCGCCGCTTTTGCTCAGTTTTGGCACAAGACGTGCGTTCCACGCACCGAATTGCTGCTCTTGGCATAAAACGTGCCTTTCGTGCACAGAATCGCCGCTTTTGCTCAGTTTTGGATAAAAACTTGCGTTTCGTGCAGAGAATCGCCGCTTATGCTCAGTTTTGGCACAAAACGTGCATTTCGAGCATAGAATCGCCGCTTTTGGTCTGTTTTGGCACAATACGTGCGTTTCATGCACAGAATCGCCGCTTATGCTCAGTTTTGGCACAATACGTGCGTTTCGTGCACAGAATAGCCGCTTTTGCTCAGTTTTGGCACAAAACGTGCGTTTCGTGCACAGAATCGCCGCTTTTGCTCAGTTTTGGCACAAAACGTGCGTTTCGTGCATAAAATCGCCGCTTATGCTCAGTTTTGGCACAAAACGTGCTTTTCGTGCGTATAGAATCGCCGCTTTTGCTCAGTTTTGGCACAAAACGTGCGGTTCGTGCACAGAATCGCCGCTTTTACTCAGTTTTGACACAAAACGTGCGTGTTACGCACCGAATTTCTCCTTTTGGCACATAACGTGCGTTTCGTGATCAGAATCGCCGCTTTTGCTCAGTTTTTGCACAAGACGTGCATTTCGAGCATAGAATCGCCGCTTTTGCTCAGTTTTGGCACAATACGTGCGTTTCGTGCACAGAATAGCCGCTTTTGCTCAGTTTTGCAACAAAACGTGCGTTTCGTGCACAGAATCGCCGTTATTGCTCAGTTTTGCAACAAAACGTGCGTTTCGTGCACAGAATCGCTGCTTTTGCTCAGTTTTGGCACAAAACGAGCGTTTCGTGCATAGAATCGCCGCTTTTGCTCAGTTTTGGGACAATACGTGCGTTTCGTGCACAGAATCGCTGCTTTTGCTCAGTTTTGGCACAAAACGAGCGTTTCGTGCACAGAATCGCCGCTTTTACTCAGTTTTGGCACAAGACGTGCGTTACACGCACCGAATTGCTGCTCTTGGCATAAAACGTGCCTTTCGTGCACAGAATCGCCGCTTTTGCTCAGTTTTTGATAAAAACCTGCGTTTCGTGCAGAGAATCGCCGCTTATGCTCAGTTTTGGCACAAAACGTGCATTTCGAGCATAGAATCGCCGCTTTTGCTCAGTTTTGGATCAATACGTGCGTTTCGTGCACAGAATAGCCGCTTTTGCTCAGTTTTGCAACAAAACGTGCGTTTCGTGCACAGAATCGCCGCTTTTGCTCAGTTTTTGATAAAAACCGGCGTTTCGTGCAGAGAATCGCCGCTTATGCTCAGTTTTGGTACACAACGTGCATTTCGAGCATAGAATCGCCGCTTTTGCTCAGTTTTGGCACAATACGTGCGTTTCGTGAACAGAATCGCCGCTTTTGTTCAGTTTTGGCGCAACACGTGCGTTTCGTGCACAGAATCGCCGCTTTTGCTCAGTTTTGGCACGAAACGTGCATTTCGAGCATAGAATCGCCGCTTTTGCTCAGTTTTGGCTCAATACGTGCGTTTCGTGCACAGAATAGCCGCTTTTGCTCAGTTTTGCAACAAAACGTGCGTTTCGTGCACAGAATCGCCGCTTTTGCTCAGTTTTGGCACAAAACGTGCGTTTCGTGCACAGAATCGCCGCTTTTGCTCAGTTTTGGCACAAAACGTGCGTTTCGTGCATAAAATCGCCGCTTTTGCTCAGTTTTGGCACAAAACGTGCGTTTTACGCTCCGAATTTCTCCTTTTGGCACATAACGTGCGTTTCGTGATCAGAATCGCCGCTCTTGCTCAGTTTTGGCACAAAACGTGCATTTCGAGCATAGAATCGCCGCTTTTGCTCAGTTTTGGCACAATACGGGCGTTTCGTGCACAGAATAGCCGCTTTTGCTCAGTTTTGCAACAAAACGTGCGTTTCGTGCACAGAATCGCCGTTTTTGCTCAGTTTTGCAACAAAACGTGCGTTTCGTGCACAGAATCGCCGCTTTTGCTCAGTTTTGGCACAAAACGTGCATTTCGAGCATAGAATCGCCGCTGTTGCTCAGTTTTGGCACAATACGTGCGTTTCGTGCACAGAATCGCCGCTTTTGTTCAGTTTTGGCGCAACACGTGCGTTTCGTGCACAGAATCGCCGCTTTTGCTCAGTTTTGACACAAAACGTGCGTTCCACGCACCGAATTGCTCCTCTTGGCATAAAACGTGCTTTTCGTGCACAGGATCGCCGCTTTTGCTCAGTTTTGGATAAAAACCCGCGTTTCGTGCAGAGAATCGCCGCTTTTGCTCAGTTTTGGCACAAAACGTGCGTTTCGTGCATAAAATCGCCGCTTTTGCTCAGTTTTGGCACAAAACGTGCGTTTTACGCTCCGAATTTCTCCTTTTGGCACATAACGTGCGTTTCGTGCACAGAATCGCCGCTTTTGCTCAGTTTTGGATAAAAACCTGCGTTTCGTGCAGAGAATCACCGCTTATGCTCAGTTTTGGCCCAAAACGTGCTTTTCGTGCATAGAATCGCCGCTTTTGCTCAGTTTTGGCACAAAACGTGCGGTTCGTGCACAGAATCGCCGCTTTTGCTCAGTTTTGGCACAAGACGTGCGTTCCACGCACCGAATTGCTGCTCTTGGCATAAAACGTGCCTTTCGTGCACAGAATCGCCGCTTTTGCTCAGTTTTGGATAAAAACTTGCGTTTCGTGCAGAGAATCGCCGCTTATGCTCAGTTTTGGCACAAAACGTGCATTTCGAGCATAGAATCGCCGCTTTTGGTCAGTTTTGGCACAATACGTGCGTTTCGTGCACAGAATCGCCGCTTATGCTCAGTTTTGGCACAATACGTGCGTTTCGTGCACAGAATAGCCGCTTTTGCTCAGTTTTGGCACAAAACGTGCGTTTCGTGCACAGAATCGCCGCTTTTGCTCAGTTTTTGCACAAGACGTGCATTTCGAGCATAGAATCGCCGCTTTTGCTCAGTTTTGGCACAATACGTGCGTTTCGTGCACAGAATAGCCGCTTTTGCTCAGTTTTGCAACAAAACGTGCGTTTCGTGCACAGAATCGCCGTTATTGCTCAGTTTTACAACAAAACGTGCGTTTCGTGCACAGAATCGCTGCTTTTGCTCAGTTTTGGCACAAAACGAGCGTTTCGTGCATAGAATCGCCGCTTTTGCTCAGTTTTGGGACAATACGTGCGTTTCGTGCACAGAATCGCTGCTTTTGCTCAGTTTTGGCACAAAACGAGCGTTTCGTGAACAGAATCGCCGCTTTTACTCAGTTTTGGCACAAGACGTGCGTTACACGCACCGAATTGCTGCTCTTGGCATAAAACGTGCCTTTCGTGCACAGAATCGCCGCTTTTGCTCAGTTTTTGATAAAAACCTGCATTTCGTGCAGAGAATCGCCGCTTATGCTCAGTTTTGGCACAAAACGTGCATTTCGAGCATAGAATCGCCGCTTTTGCTCAGTTTTGGATCAATACGTGCGTTTCGTGCACAGAATAGCCGCTTTTGCTCAGTTTTGCAACAAAACGTGCGTTTCGTGCACAGAATCGCCGCTTTTGCTCAGTTTTTGATAAAAACCGGCGTTTCGTGCAGAGAATCGCCGCTTATGCTCAGTTTTGGTACACAACGTGCATTTCGAGCATAGAATCGCCGCTTTTGCTCAGTTTTGGCACAATACGTGCGTTTCGTGAACAGAATCGTCGCTTTTGTTCAGTTTTGGCACAAAACGTGCGTTTCGTGCACAGAATCGCCGCTTTTGCTCAGTTTTGGCACAATACGTGCGTTTCGTGCACAGAATAGCCGCTTTTGCTCAGTTTTGGCACAAAACGTGCGTTTCGTGCCCAGAATCGCCGCTTTTGCTCAGTTTTGGCACAATACGTGCGTTTCGTGCACAAAATCGCCGCTTTTGTTCAGTTTTGGCGCAACACGTGCGTTTCGTGCACAGAATCGCCGCTTTTGCTCAGTTTTGGCGGCAAAACGTGCATTTCGAGCATAGAATCGCCGCTTTTGCTCAGTTTTGGTACAAAACGAGCGTTTCGTGAATAGAATCGCCGCTTTTACTCACTTTTGGCACAACACGTGCGTGTTACGCTCCGAATTTCTCCTTTTGGCACATAACGTGCGTTTCGTGATCAGAATCGCCGCTTTTGCTCAGTTTTGGCACAAAACGTGCATTCGAGCATAGAATCGCCGCGTTTGTTCAGTTTTGGCACAATACGTGCGTTTCGTGCACAGGATCGCCGCTTTTGCTAAGTTTGCAACAAAACGTGCGTTTCGTACACAGAATCGCCGTTTTTGCTCAGTTTCGCAACAAAACGTGCGTTTCGTGCACAGAATCGCCGCTTTTGCTCAGTTTTGGCACAAAACGAGCGATTCGTATATAGAATCGCCGCTTTTGCTCAGTTTTGGAACAAATCGTGCGTTTCGTGCTCAGAATCGCCGCTTTTGCCCAGTTTTGGCACAAAACGTGCGTTTTGCGCTCCGAATTTCTCCTTTTGGCACATAACGTGCGCTTCGTGCACAGAATCGCCGCTTTTGCTCAGTTTTGGCACAAATCCTGTGTTTCTTGCACAGAATCGCCGCTTTTGCTCAGTTTTGGCACAAAACGAGCGATTCGTGCATAGAATCGCCGCTTTTGCTCAGTTTTGGAACAAAACGTGCGTTTCGTGCTCAGAATCGCCGCTTTTGCTCAGTTTTGGCACAAATCCCGTGTTTCGTGCGCAGAATCGCCGCTTTTCCTTAGTTTTAGCACAGAACGTGCGTCTCGTGCATAGAATCGCCGCTTTTGCTCAGTTTTGGCGGCAAAACGTGCATTTCGAGCATAGAATCGCCGCTTTTGCTCAGTTTTGGCACAAAATGTGCATCTCGAGCATAGAATCGCCGCTTTTGCTCAGTTTTGGCACAAAACGAGCGTTTCGTTCATAGAATCGCCGCTTTTGCTCAGTTTAGGCACAAAACGTGCGTTCCACGCACCGAATTGCTCCTCATGGCATAAAACGTGCGTTTCGTGCACAGAATCGCCGGTTTTGCTCAGTTTTGGATAGAAACCTGCGTTTCGTGCACAGAATCGTCGCTTTTGCATAGTTTTGGCACAAATCCTGTGTTTCGTGCACAGAATCGCCGCATTTGCTCAGTTTTGGCACAAAACGTGCGTTTCGTGCACAGAATCGCCGCTTTTGCTCTGTTTTGGCACAAAACGTGCGTTTCGTGCACAGAATCGCCGCTTTTGCTCAGTTTTGGAACAATACGTGCGTTTCGTGCACAGAATCGCCGCTTTTGCTCAGTTTTGCACAAAACTTGCGTTTCGTGCACAGAATCGCCGCTTTTGCTCAGTTTTGGATAGAAACCTGCGTTTCGTGCACAGAATCGTCGCTTTTGCATAGTTTTGGCACAAATCCTGTGTTTCGTGCACAGAATAACCGCTTTTGCTCAGTTTTGGCACAAAACGTGCGTTTCGTGCACAGAATCGCCGCTTTTGCTCTGTTTTGGCACAAAACGTGCGTTTCGTGCACAGAATCGCCGCTTTTGCTCAGTTTTGATACAAAACGAGCGTTTCGTGAATAGAATCGCCGCTTTTACTCAGTTTTGGCACAAAACGTGCGTGTTACGCTCCGAATTTCTCCTTTTGGCACATAACGTGCGTTTCGTGATCAGAATCGCCGCTTTTGCTCAGTTTTGGCACAAAACGTGCATTCGAGCATAGAATCGCCGCTTTTGTTCAGTTTTGGCACAGTACGTGCGTTTCGTGCACAGGATCGCCGCTTTTGCTCAGTTTTGCAACAAAACGTGCGTTTCGTACACAGAATCGCCGTTTTTGCTCAGTTTCGCAACAAAACGTGCGTTTCGTGCACAGAATCGCCGCTTTTGCTCAGTTTTGGCACAAAACGAGCGATTCGTGCACAGAATCGGCGCTTTTGCTTAGTTTTGGCACAAATCCTGTGTTTCGTGCACAGAATCGCCGCTTTTGCCCAGTTTTGGCACAAAACGTGCGTTTTACGCTCCGAATTTCTACTTTTGGCACATAACGTGCGCTTCGTGCACAGAATCGCCGCTTTTGCTCAGCTTTTGCACAATACGTGCGTTTCGTGCAGAGAATCGCCGCTTATGCTCAGTTTTGGCACAAAACGTGCATTTCGAGCATAGAATCGCCGCTTTTGCTCAGTTTTGGCACAATGCGTGCGTTTCGTGCACAGAATCGCCGCTTTTGTTCAGTTTTGGCGCAACACGTGCGTTTCGTGCACAGAATCGCCGCTTTTGCTCAGTTTTGGCACAAATCCTGTGTTTCTTGCACAGAATCGCCGCTTTTGCTCAGTTTTGGCACGAAACGAGCGATTCGTGCATGGAATCGCCGCTTTTGCTCAGTTTTGGAACAAAACGTGCGTTTCGTGCTCAGAATCGCCGCTTTTGCTCAGTTTTGGCACAAATCCCGTGATTCGTGCGCAGAATCGCCGCTTTTCCTCAGTTTCAGCACAAAACGTGCGTTTCGTGCACAGAATCGCCGCTTTTGCTCAGTTTTGGTACAAGACGTGCGTTCCACGCACCGAATTGCTACTCTTGGCATAAAACGTGCGTTTCGTCCACACAATCGCCGCTTTTGCTCAGTTTTGGCACAAAACGTGCGTTTTACGCTCCGAATTTCTCCTTTTGGCACATAACGTGCGCTTCGTGCACAGAATCGCCGCTTTTGCTCATCTTTGGCACAATACGTGCGTTTCGTGCACAGAATCGCCGCTTTTGCTCAGTTTTGGCACAAAACGTGCGTTCCACGCACCGAATTGCTCCTCTTGGCATAAAACGTGCGTTTCGTGCACAGAATCGCGGCTTTTGCTCAGTTTTGGCACAATACGTGCGCTTTGTGCACAGAATCGTCGCTTTTGCTCAGTTTTTGCACAAAACGAGCGTTTCGTGCATAGAATCGCCGCTTTTGCTGAGTTTTGGCACAAAACGTGCGATTCGTGCACAGAATCGCCGCTTTTGCTCAGTTTTGGCACAAATCCTGTGTTTCTTGCACAGAATCGCCGCTTTTGCTCAGTTTTGGCACAAAACGAGCGATTCGTGCATAGAATCGCCGCTTTTGCTCAGTTTTGGCACAAAACGTGCGCTTCGTGCACAGAATCGCCGCTTTTGCTCAGTTTTGGCACAAATCCTGTGTTTCTTGCACAGAATCGCCGCTTTTGCTCAGTTTTGGCACAAAACGAGCGATTCGTGCATGGAATCGCCGCTTTTGCTCAGTTTTGGAACAAAACGTGCGTTTCGTGCTCAGAATCGCCGCTTTTGCTCAGTTTTGGCACAAATCCCATGATTCGTGCGCAGAATCGCCGCTTTTCCTCAGTTTCAGCACAAAACGTGCGTTTCGTGCACAGAATCGCCGCTTTTGCTCAGTTTTGGTACAAGACGTGCGTTCCACGCACCGAATTGCTACTCTTGGCATAAAACGTGCGTTTCGTCCACACAATCGCCGCTTTTGCTCAGTTTTGGCACAAAACGTGCGTTTTACGCTCCGAATTTCTCCTTTTGGCACATAACGTGCGCTTCGTGCACAGAATCGCCGCTTTTGCTCATCTTTGGCACAATACGTGCGTTTCGTGCACAGAATCGCCGCTTTTGCTCAGTTTTGGCACAAAACGTGCGTTCCACGCACCGAATTGCTCCTCTTGGCATAAAACGTGCGTTTCGTGCACAGAATCGCGGCTTTTGCTCAGTTTTGGCACAATACGTGCGCTTTGTGCACAGAATCGCCGCTTTTGCTCAGTTTTTGCACAAAACGAGCGTTTCGTGCATAGAATCGCCGCTTTTGCTCAGTTTTGGCACAAAACGAGCGTTTCGTGCATACAATCGCCGCTTTTGCTCAGTTTTGGCACAAAACGTGCGTTTCGTGCACAGAATCGCCGCTTTTGTTCAGTTTTGGCACAAAACGTGCGTTTCGTGCACAGAATCGTCGCTTTTGCTCAGTTTTGGCACAAAACGTGCGTTCCACGCACCGAATTGCTCCTCTTTTCATAAAACGGGCGTTTCGTGCACAGAATCGCGGCTTTTGCTCAGTTTTGGCACA
This sequence comes from Stelis phaeoptera, assembly GCA_943735885.1. Classification (NCBI taxonomy): domain Eukaryota; kingdom Metazoa; phylum Arthropoda; class Insecta; order Hymenoptera; family Megachilidae; genus Stelis; species Stelis phaeoptera. Next base: position 1,444,155 of record CALSEM010000130.1, read on the forward strand.
ATACGTGCGCTTTGTGCACAGAATCGTCGCTTTTGCTCAGTTTTTGCACAAAACGAGCGTTTCGTGCATAGAATCGCCGCTTTTGCTGAGTTTTGGCACAAAACGTGCGTTTCGTGCACAGAATCGCCGCTTTTGCTCAGTTTTGGCACAAATCCTGTGTTTCTTGCACAGAATCGCCGCTTTTGCTCAGTTTTGGCACAAAACGAGCGAATCGTGCATAGAATCGCCGCTTTTGCTCAGTTTTGGCACAAAACGTGCGCTTCGTGCACAGAATCGCCGCTTTTGCTCAGTTTTGGCACAAATCCTGTGTTTCTTGCACAGAATCGCCGCTTTTGCTCAGTTTTGGCACAAAACGAGCGATTCGTGCATGGAATCGCCGCTTTTGCTCAGTTTTGGAACAAAACGTGCGTTTCGTGCTCAGAATCGCCGCTTTTGCTCAGTTTTGGCGCAAATCCCGTGATTCGTGCGCAGAATCGCCGCTTTTCCTCAGTTTCAGCACAAAACGTGCGTTTCGTGCACAGAATCGCCGCTTTTGCTCAGTTTTGACACAAAACGTGCGTTCCACGCACCGAATTGCTCCTCTTGGCATAAAACGTGCTTTTCGTGCACAGGATCGCCGCTTTTGCTCAGTTTTGGATAAAAACCCGCGTTTCGTGCAGAGAATCGCCGCTTTTGCTCAGTTTTGGCACAAAACGTGCGTTTCGTGCATAAAATCGCCGCTTTTGCTCAGTTTTGGCACAAAACGTGCGTTTTACGCTCCGAATTTCTCCTTTTGGCACATAACGTGCGTTTCGTGCACAGAATCGCCGCTTTTGCTCAGTTTTGGATAAAAACCTGCGTTTCGTGCAGAGAATCGCCGCTTATGCTCAGTTTTGGCCCAAAACGTGCTTTTCGTGCATAGAATCGCCGCTTTTGCTCAGTTTTGGCACAAAACGTGCGGTTCGTGCACAGAATCGCCGCTTTTGCTCAGTTTTGGCACAAGTCGTGCGTTCCACGCACCGAATTGCTGCTCTTGGCATAAAACGCGCCTTTCGTGCACAGAATCGCCGCTTTTGCTCAGTTTTGGATAAAAACTTGCGTTTCGTGCAGAGAATCGCCGCTTATGCTCAGTTTTGGCACAAAACGTGCATTTCGAGCATAGAATCGCCGCTTTTGGTCAGTTTTGGCACAATACGTGCGTTTCGTGCACAGAATCGCCGCTTATGCTCAGTTTTGGCACAATACGTGCGTTTCGTGCACAGAATAGCCGCCTTTGCTCAGTTTTGGCACAAAACGTGCGTTTCGTGCACAGAATCGCCGCTTTTGCTCAGTTTTGGCACAAAACGTGCGTTTCGTGCATAAAATCGCCGCTTATGCTCAGTTTTGGCACAAAACGTGCTTTTCGTGCGTATAGAATCGCCGCTTTTGCTCAGTTTTGGCACAAAACGTGCGGTTCGTGCACAGAATCGCCGCTTTTACTCAGTTTTGACACAAAACGTGCGTGTTACGCACCGAATTTCTCCTTTTGGCACATAACGTGCGTTTCGTGATCAGAATCGCCGCTTTTGCTCAGTTTTTGCACAAGACGTGCATTTCGAGCATAGAATCGCCGCTTTTGCTCAGTTTTGGCACAATACGTGCGTTTCGTGCACAGAATAGCCGCTTTTGCTCAGTTTTGCAACAAAACGTGCGTTTCGTGCACAGAATCACCGTTATTGCTCAGTTTTGCAACAAAACGTGCGTTTCGTGCACAGAATCGCTGCTTTTGCTCAGTTTTGGCACAAAACGAGCGTTTCGTGCATAGAATCGCCGCTTTTGCTCAGTTTTGGGACAATACGTGCGTTTCGTGCACAGAATCGCTGCTTTTGCTCAGTTTTGGCACAAAACGAGCGTTTCGTGCACAGAATCGCCGCTTTTACTCAGTTTTGGCACAAGACGTGCGTTACACGCACCGAATTGCTGCTCTTGGCATAAAACGTGCCTTTCGGGCACAGAATCGCCGCTTTTGCTCAGTTTTTGATAAAAACCTGCGTTTCGTGCAGAGAATCGCCGCTTATGCTCAGTTTTGGCACAAAACGTGCATTTCGAGCATAGAATCGCCGCTTTTGCTCAGTTTTGGATCAATACGTGCGTTTCGTGCACAGAATAGCCGCTTTTGCTCAGTTTTGCAACAAAACGTGCGTTTCGTGCACAGAATCGCCGCTTTTGCTCAGTTTTTGATAAAAACCGGCGTTTCGTGCAGAGAATCGCCGCTTATGCTCAGTTTTGGTACACAACGTGCATTTCGAGCATAGAATCGCCGCTTTTGCTCAGTTTTGGCACAATACGTGCGTTTCGTGAACAGAATCGTCGCTTTTGTTCAGTTTTAGCGCAACACGTGCGTTTCGTGCACAGAATCGCCGCTTTTGCTCAGTTTTGGCACGAAACGTGCATTTCGAGCATAGAATCGCCGCTTTTGCTCAGTTTTGGCTCAATACGTGCGTTTCGTGCACAGAATAGCCGCTTTTGCTCAGTTTTGCAACAAAACGTGCGTTTCGTGCACAGAATCGCCGTTTTTGCTCAGTTTTGCAACAAAACGTGCGTTTCGTGCACAGAATCGCCGCTTTTGCTCAGTTTTGGCACAAAACGAGCGTTTCGTGCATAGAATCGCCGCCATTGCTCAGTTTTGGCACAAAACGTGCATTTCGAGCATAGAATCGCCGCTTTTGCTCAGTTTTGGCACAAAATGTGCGTGTTACGCTCCGAATTTCTCCTTTTGGCACATAACGTGCGTTTCGTGATCAGAATCGCCGCTTTTGCTCAGTTTTGGCACAAAACGTGCATTTCGAGCATAGAATCGCCGCTTTTGCTCAGTTTTGCAACAAAACGTGCGTTTCGTGCACAGAATCGCCGCTTTTGCTCAGTTTTGCACAAAACGTGCATTTCGAGCATAGAATCGCCGCTGTTGCTCAGTTTTGGCACAATACGTGCGTTTCGTGCACAGAATCGCCGCTTTTGTTCAGTTTTGGCGCAACACGTGCGTTTCGTGCACAGAATCGCCGCTTTTGCTCAGTTTTGACACAAAACGTGCGTTCCACGCACCGAATTGCTCCTCTTGGCATAAATCTGCTCCTCTTGGCATAAAACGTGCTTTTCGTGCACAGGATCGCCGCTTTTGCTCAGTTTTGGATAAAAACCCGCGTGTCGTGCAGAGAATCGCCGCTTATGCTCAGTTTTGGCACAAAACGTGCTTTTCGTGCATAGAAACGCCGCTTTTGCTCAGTTTTTGCACAAAACGAGCGTTTCGTGCATAGAATCGCCGCTTTTACTCAGTTTTGGCACAAAACGTGCGTGTTACGCTCCGAATTTCTCCTTTTGGCACATAACGTGCGTTTCGTGATCAGAATCGCCGCTTTTGCTCAGTTTTGGCACAAAACGTGCATTTCGAGCATAGAATCGCCGCTTTTGCTCAGTTTTGGCACAATACGTGCGTTTCGTGCACAGAATAGCCGCTTTTGCTCAGTTTTGGCACAAAACGTGCGTTTCGTGCACAGAATCGTCGCTTTTGCTCAGTTTTTGCACAAAACGTGCATTTCGAGCATAGAATCGCCGCTTTTGCTCAGTTTTGGCACAATACGTGTGTTTCGTGCACAGAATAGCCGCTTTTGCTCAGTTTTGGCACAAAACGTGCGTTTCGTGCACAGAATCGCCGCTTTTGCTCAGTTTTGGCACAAAACGTGCATTTCGAGCATAGAATCGCCGCTTTTGGTCAGTTTTGGCACAATTCGTGCGTTTCGTGCACAGAATCGCCGCTTATGCTCTGTTTTGGCACAATACGTGCGTTTCGTGCACAGAATAGCCGCTTTTGCTCAGTTCTGGCACAAAACGTGCGTTTCGTGCACAGAATCGCCGCTTTTGCTCAGTTTTGGCACAAAACGTGCGTTTCCTGCATAAAATCGCCGCTTATGCTCAGTTTTGGCACAAAACGTGCGTTTCGTGCACAGAATCGCCGCATTTGCTCAGTTTTGGCGGCAAAACGTGCATTTCGAGCATAGAATCGCCCCTTATGCTCAGTTTTGGCACAAAACGTGCGTTTCGTGCACAGAATCGCCGCTTTTGCTTAGTTTTGGCACAAATCCTGTGTTTCGTGCACAGAATCGCCGCTTTTGCCCAGTTTTGGCACAAAACGTGCGTTTTGCGCTCCGAATTACTCCTTTTGGCACATAACGTGCGCTTCGTGCACAGAATCGCAGCTTTTGCTCAGTTTAGGCACAAATCCTGTGTTTCGTGCCCAGAATCGCCGCTTTTGCTCAGTTTTGGCACAATACGTGCGTTTCGTGCACAAAATCGCCACTTTCGTTCAGTTTTGGCGCAACACGTGCGTTTCGTGCACAGAATCGCCGCTTTTGCTCTGTTTTGGCGGCAAAACGTGCATTTCGAGCATAGAATCGCCGCTTTTGCTCAGTTTTGGTACAAAACGAGCGTTTCGTGAATAGAATCGCCGCTTTTACTCACTTTTGGCACAACACGTGCGTGTTACGCTCCGAATTTCTCCTTTTGGCACATAACGTGCGTTTCGTGATCAGAATCGCCGCTTTTGCTCAGTTTTGGAACAAAACGTGCATTCGAGCATAGAATCGCCGCGTTTGTTCAGTTTTGGCACAATACGTGCGTTTCGTGCACAGGATCGCCGCTTTTGCTAAGTTTGCAACAAAACGTGCGTTTCGTACACAGAATCACCGTTTTTGCTCAGTTTCGCAACAAAACGTGCGTTTCGTGCACAGAATCGCCGCTTTTGCTCAGTTTTGGCACAAAACGAGCGATTCGTATATAGAATCGCCGCTTTTGCTCAGTTTTGGAACAAATCGTGCGTTTCGTGCTCAGAATCGCCGCTTTTGCCCAGTTTTGGCACAAAACGTGCGTTTTGCGCTCCGAATTTCTCCTTTTGGCACATAACGTGCGCTTCGTGCACAGAATCGCCGCTTTTGCTCAGTTTTGGCACAAATCCTGTGTTTCATGCACAGAATCGCCGCTTTTGCTCAGTTTTGGCACAAAACGAGTGATTCGTGCATAGAATCGCCGCTTTTGCTCAGTTTTGGAACAAAACGTGCGTTTCGTGCTCAGAATCGCCGCTTTTGCTCAGTTTTGGCACAAATCCCGTGTTTCGTGCGCAGAATCGCCGCTTTTCCTTAGTTTTAGCACAGAACGTGCGTTTCGTGCACAGAATCGCCGCTTTTGCTCAGTTTTGGCGGCAAAACGTGCATTTCGAGCATAGAGTCGCCGCTTTTGCTCAGTTTTGGCACAAAATGTGCATTTCGAGCATAGAATCGCCGCTTTTGCTCAGTTTTGGCACAAATCCTGTGTTTCTTGCACAGAATCGCCGCTTTTGCTCAGTTTTGGCACAAAACGAGCGATTCGTGCATGGAATCGCCGCTTTTGCTCAGTTTTGGAACAAAACGTGCGTTTCGTGCTCAGAATCGCCGCTTTTGCTCAGTTTTGGCACAAATCCCGTGATTCGTGCGCAGAATCGCCGCTTTTCCTCAGTTTCAGCACAAAACGTGCGTTTCGTGCACAGAATCGCCGCTTTTGCTCAGTTTTGGTACAAGACGTGCGTTCCACGCACCGAATTGCTACTCTTGGCATAAAACGTGCGTTTCGTCCACACAATCGCCGCTTTTGCTCAGTTTTGGCACAAAACGTGCGTGTTACGCTCCGAATTTCTCCTTTTGGCACATAACGTGCGTTTGGTGCACAGAATCGTCGCTTTTGCTTAGTTTTGGCCCAAATCCTGTGTTTCGTGCACAGAATCGCAGCTTTTGCCCAGTTTTGGCACAAAACGTGCGTTTTGCGCTCCGAATTTCTCCTTTTGGCACATAACGTGCGCTTCGTGCACAGAATCGCCGCTTTTGCTCAGTTTTGGCACAAATCCTGTGTTTCGTGCCCAGAATCGCCGCTTTTGCTCAGTTTTGGCACAAATCCCGTGTTTCGTGCGCAGAATCGCCGGTTTTGCTCAGTTTTGGCACAAAACGTGCTTTTCGTGAATAGAATCGCCGCTTTTGCTCAGTTTTGACACCAAACGAGCGTTTCGTTCATAGAATCCCCGCTTTTGCTCAGTTTTGGCACAAAACGTGCGTTCCACGCACCGAATTGCTCCTCATGGCATAAAACGTGCGTTTCGTGCACAGAATCGCCGGTTTTGCTCAGTTTTGGATAGAAACCTGCGTTTCGTGCACAGAATCGTCGCTTTTGCATAGTTTTGGCACAAATCCTGTGTTTCGTGCACAGAATCGCCGCTTTTGCTCAGTTTTGGCACAATACGTGCGTTTCGTGCACAGAATCGCCGCTTTTGTTCAGTTTTGGCGCAACACGTGCGTTTCGTGCACAGAATCGCCGCTTTTGCTCAGTTTTGGCGGCAAAACGTGCATTTCGAGCATAGAATCGCCGCTTTTGCTCAGTTTTGGTACAAAACGAGCGTTTCGTGAATAGAATCGCCGCTTTTACTCAGTTTTGGCACAAAACGTGCGTGTTACGCTCCGAATTTCTCCTTTTGGCACATAACGTGCGTTTCGTGATCAGAATCGCCGCTTTTGCTCAGTTTTGGCACAAAACGTGCATTCGAGCATAGAATCGCCGCGTTTGTTCAGTTTTGGTACAATACGTGCGTTTCGTGCACAGGATCGCCGCTTTTGCTAAGTTTGCAACAAAACGTGCGTTTCGTACACAGAATCGCCGTTTTTGCTCAGTTTCGCAACAAAACGTGCGTTTCGTGCACAGAATCGCCGCTTTTGCTCAGTTTTGGCACAAAACGAGCGATTCGTATATAGAATCGCCGCTTTTGCTCAGTTTTGGAACAAATCGTGCGTTTCGTGCTCAGAATCGCCGCTTTTGCTCAGTTTTGGCACAAAACGTGCATTTCGAGCATAGAATCGCCGCTATTGCTCAGTTTTGGCACAATACGTGCATCTCGAGCATAGAATCGCCGCTTTTGCTCAGTTTTGGTACAAAACGTGCGTTTCGTGCACAGAATCGTCGCTTTTGCTTAGTTTTGGCACAAATCCTGTGTTTCGTGCACAGAATCGCAGCTTTTGCCCAGTTTTGGCACAAAACGTGCGTTTTGCGCTCCGAATTTCTCCTTTTGGCACATAACGTGCGCTTCGTGCACAGAATCGCCGCTTTTGCTCAGTTTTGGCACAAATCCTGTGTTTCGTGCCCAGAATCGCCGCTTTTGCTCAGTTTTGGCACAAATCCCGTGTTTCGTGCGCAGAATCGCCGCTTTTGCTCAGTTTTGGCACAAAACGTGCTTTTCGTGAATAGAATCGCCGCTTTTGCTCAGTTTTGGCACAAAACGTGCGTTTTGTGCACAGAACCGCCGCTTTTGCTCAGTTTTGGCACAAGACGTGCGTTCCACGCACCGAATTGCTACTCTTGGCATAAAACGTGCGTTTCGTGCACAGAATCGCAGCTTTGGCTCAGTTTTGGATAAAAACCTGCGTTTCGTGCAAAGAATCGCCGCTTATGCTCAGTTTTGGCACAATACGTGCGTTTCGTGCACAGAATCGCCGCTTTTGCTCAGTTTTGGCACAAAACGTGCGTTTTACGCTCCGAATTTCTCCTTTTGGCACATAACGTGCGCTTCGTGCACAGAATCGCCGCTTTTGCTCAGCTTTGGCACAATTCGTGCGTTTCGTGCACAGAATCGCCGCTTTTGCTTAGTTTTTGCACAAATCCTGTGTTTCGTGCACAGAATCGCCGCTTTTGCCCAGTTTTGGCACAAAACGTGCGTTTTACGCTCCGAATTTCTCCTTTTGGCACATAACGTGCGCTTCGTGCACAGAATCGCCGCTTTTGCTCAGCTTTTGCACAATTCGTGCGTTTCGTGCAGAGAATCGCCGCTTATGCTCAGTTTTGGCACAAAACGTGCATTTCGAGCATAGAATCGCCGCTTTTGCTCAGTTTTGGCACAATACATGCGTTTCGTGCACAGAATCGCCGCTTTTGCTCAGTTTTGGCGGCGAAACGTGCATTTCGAGCATAGAATCGCCGCTTTTGCTCAGTTTTGGCACAAAATGTGCATTTCGAGCATAGAATCGCCGCTTTTGCTCAGTTTTGACACAAAACGAGCGTTTCGTTCATAGAATCCCCGCTTTTTCTCAGTTTTGGCACAAAACGTGCGTTCCACGCACCGAATTGCTCCTCATGGCATAAAACGTGCGTTTCGTGCACAGAATCGCCGGTTTTGCTCAGTTTTGGATAGAAACCTGCGTTTCGTGCACAGAATCGTCGCTTTTGCATAGTTTTGGCACAAATCCTGTGTTTCGTGCACAGAATGGCCGCTTTTGCTCAGTTTTGGCACAAAACGTGCGTTTCGTGCACAGAATCGCCGCTTTTGCTCAGTTTTGGCACAATACGTGCGTTTCGTGCACAGAATCGCCGCTTTTGCTCAGTTTTGCACAAAACGTGCATTTCGAGCATAGAATCGCCGCTTTTGCTCAGTTTTTCCTCAATACGTGCGTTTCGTGCACAGAATCGCCGCTTATGCTCAGTTTTGGCACAAAACGTGCATTTCGAGCATAGAATCGCCCCTTTTGCTCAGTTTTGGCACAATACGTGGGTTTCGTGCACAGAATCGCCGCTTTTGCTCACTTTTGGCGGCAAAACGTGCATTTCGAGCATAGAATCGCCGCCTTTGCTCAGTTTTGGCACAAAATGCGCATTTCGAGCATAGAATCGCCGCTTTTGCTCAGTTTTGGCACAAAACGAGCGTATCGTTCATAGAATCGCCGCTATTGCTCAGTTTTGGCACAATACGTGCATCTCGAGCATAGAATCGCCGCTTTTGCTCAGTTTTGGCACAAAACGTGCGTTTCGTGCACAGAATCGCCGCTTTTGCTTAGTTTTGGCACAAATCCTGTGTTTCGTGCACAGAATCGCCGCTTTTGCCCAGTTTTGGCACAAAACGTGCGTTTTGCGCTCCGAATTACTCCTTTTGGCACATAACGTGCGCTTCGTGCACAGAATCGCCGCTTTTGCTCAGTTTTGGCACAAATCCTGTGTTTCGTGCCCAGAATCGCCGCTTTTGCTCAGTTTTGGCACAATACGTGCGTTTCGTGCACAAAATCGCCGCTTTTGTTCAGTTTTGGCGCAACACGTGCGTTTCGTGCACAGAATCGCCGCTTTTGCTCAGTTTTGGCACAAAACGTGCGTTCCACGCACCGAATTGCTCCTCTTGGCATAAAACGTGCGTTTCGTGCACAGAATCGCGGCTTTTGCTCAGTTTTGGCACAATACGTGCGCTTTGTGCACAGAATCGTCGCTTTTGCTCAGTTTTTGCACAAAACGAGCGTTTCGTGCATAGAATCGCCGCTTTTGCTGAGTTTTGGCACAAAACGTGCGTTTCGTGCACAGAATCGCCGCTTTTGCTCAGTTTTGGCACAAATCCTGTGTTTCTTGCACAGAATCGCCGCTTTTGCTCAGTTTTGGCACAAAACGAGCGATTCGTGCATAGAATCGCCGCTTTTGCTCAGTTTTGGCACAAAACGTGCGCTTCGTGCACAGAATCGCCGCTTTTGCTCAGTTTTGGCACAAATCCTGTGTTTCTTGCACAGAATCGCCGCTTTTGCTCAGTTTTGGCACAAAACGAGCGATTCGTGCATGGAATCGCCGCTTTTGCTCAGTTTTGGAACAAAACGTGCGTTTCGTGCTCAGAATCGCCGCTTTTGCTCAGTTTTGGCACAAATCCCGTGATTCGTGCGCAGAATCGCCGCTTTTCCTCAGTTTCAGCACAAAACGTGCGTTTCGTGCACAGAATCGCCGCTTTTGCTCAGTTTTGGTACAAGACGTGCGTTCCACGCACCGAATTGCTACTCTTGGCATAAAACGTGCGTTTCGTCCACACAATCGCCGCTTTTGCTCAGTTTTGGCACAAAACGTGCGTTTTACGCTCCGAATTTCTCCTTTTGGCACATAACGTGCGCTTCGTGCACAGAATCGCCGCTTTTGCTCATCTTTGGCACAATACGTGCGTTTCGTGCACAGAATCGCCGCTTTTGCTCAGTTTTGGCACAAAACGTGCGTTCCACGCACCGAATTGCTCCTCTTGGCATAAAACGTGCGTTTCGTGCACAGAATCGCGGCTTTTGCTCAGTTTTGGCACAATACGTGCGCTTTGTGCACAGAATCGCCGCTTTTGCTCAGTTTTTGCACAAAACGAGCGTTTCGTGCATAGAATCGCCGCTTTTGCTCAGTTTTGGCACAAAACGAGCGTTTCGTGCATACAATCGCCGCTTTTGCTCAGTTTTGGCACAAAACGTGCGTTTCGTGCACAGAATCGCCGCTTTTGTTCAGTTTTGGCACAAAACGTGCGTTTCGTGCACAGAATCGCCGCTTTTGCTCAGTTTTGGCACAAAACGTGCGTTCCACGCACCGAATTGCTCCTCTTTTCATAAAACGGGCGTTTCGTGCACAGAATCGCGGCTTTTGCTCAGTTTTGGCACAATACGTGCGCTTTGTGCACAGAATCGTCGCTTTTGCTCAGTTTTTGCACAAAACGAGCGTTTCGTGCATAGAATCGCCGCTTTTGCTGAGTTTTGGCACAAAACGTGCGTTTCGTGCACAGAATCGCCGCTTTTGCTCAGTTTTGGCACAAATCCTGTGTTTCTTGCACAGAATCGCCGCTTTTGCTCAGTTTTGGCACAAAACGAGCGAATCGTGCATAGAATCGCCGCTTTTGCTCAGTTTTGGCACAAAACGTGCGCTTCGTGCACAGAATCGCCGCTTTTGCTCAGTTTTGGCACAAATCCTGTGTTTCTTGCACAGAATCGCCGCTTTTGCTCAGTTTTGGCACAAAACGAGCGATTCGTGCATGGAATCGCCGCTTTTGCTCTGTTTTGGAACAAAACGTGCGTTTCGTGCTCAGAATCGCCGCTTTTGCTCAGTTTTGGCACAAATCCCGTGATTCGTGCGCAGAATCGCCGCTTTTCCTCAGTTTCAGCACAAAACGTGCGTTTCGTGCACAGAATCGCCGCTTTTGCTCAGTTTTGGTACAAGACGTGCGTTCCTCGCACCGAATTGCTACTCTTGGCATAAAACGTGCGTTTCGTCCACACAATCGCCGCTTTTGCTCAGTTTTGGCACAAAACGTGCGTTTTACGCTCCGAATTTCTCCTTTTGGCACACAACGTGCGCTTCGTGCACAGAATCGCCGCTTTTGCTCATCTTTGGCACAATACGTGCGTTTCGTGCACAGAATCGCCGCTTTTGCTCAGTTTTGGCACAAAACGTGCGTTCCACGCACCGAATTGCTCCTCTTGGCATAAAACGTGCGTTTCGTGCATAGAATCGCCGGTTTTGCTCAGTTTTGGATAGAAACCTACGTTCCGTGCACAGAATCGTCGCTTTTGCTCAGTTTTGGCACAAAACGTGCGTTTCGTGCACAGAATCGCCGCTTTTGCTCAGTTTTGGCACAAAACGTGCGTTTCGTGCACAGAATCGTCGCTTTTGCTTAGTTTTGGCACAAATCCTGTGTTTCGTGCACAGAATCGCCGCTTTTGCCCAGTTTTGGCACAAAACGTGCGTTTTACGCTCCGAATTTCTCTTTTGGCACATAACGTGCGCTTCGTGCACAGAATCGCCGCTTTTGCTCAGCTTTTGCTCAATACGTGCGTTTCGTGCAGAGAATCGCCGCTTATGCTCAGTTTGGGCACAAAACGTGCATTTCGAGCATAGAATCGCCGCTTTTGCTCAGTTTTGGCACAAAACGAGCGATTCGTATATAGAATCGCCGCTTTTGCTCAGTTTTGGAACAAAACGTGCGTTTCGTGCTCAGAATCGCCGCTTTTGCTCAGCTTTGGCACAAAACGTGCATTTCGAGCATAGAATCGCCGCTATTGCTCAGTTTTGGCACAATACGTGCATATCGAGCATAAAATCGCCGCTTTTGCTCAGTTTTGGCACAAATCGTGCGTTTCGTGCACAGAATCGTCGCTTTTGCTTAGTTTTGGCACAAATCCTGTGATTCGTGCACAGAATCGCAGCTTTTGCCCAGTTTTGGCACAAAACGTGCGTTTTGCGCTCCGAATTTCTCCTTTTGGCACATAACGTGCGCTTCGTGCACAGAATCGCCGCTTTTGCTCAGTTTTGGCACAAATCCTGTGTTTCATGCACAGAATCGCCGCTTTTGCTCAGTTTTGGCACAAAACGAGTGATTCGTGCATAGAATCGCCGCTTTTGCTCAGTTTTGGAACAAAACGTGCGTTTCGTGCTCAGAATCGCCGCTTTTGCTCAGTTTTGGCACAAATCCCGTGTTTCGTGCGCAGAATCGCCGCTTTTCCTTAGTTTTAGCACAGAACGTGCGTTTCGTGCACAGAATCGCCGTTTTTGCTCAGTTTCGCAACAAAACGTGCGTTTCGTGCACAGAATCGCCGCTTTTGCTCAGTTTTGGCACAAAACGTGCGTTTCGTGCACAGAATCGCCGCTTTTGCTCAGTTTTGGAACAAAACGTGCGTTTCGTGCTCAGAATCGCCGCTTTTGCTCAGTTTTGGCACAAAACGTGCGTTTCGTGCACAGAATCGCCGCTTTTGCTCAGTTTTGGCACAAAACGTGCGTTTCGTGCACAGAATCGTCGCTTTTGCTTAGTTTTGGCACAAATCCTGTGTTTCGTGCACAGAATCGCCGCTTTTGCCCAGTTTTGGCACAAAACGTGCGTTTTACGCTCCGAATTTCTCTTTTGGCACATAACGTGCGCTTCGTGCACAGAATCGCCGCTTTTGCTCAGCTTTTGCTCAATACGTGCGTTTCGTGCAGAGAATCGCCGCTTATGCTCAGTTTGGGCACAAAACGTGCATTTCGAGCATAGAATCGCCGTTTTTGCTCAGTTTTGGCACAAAACGAGCGATTCGTATATAGAATCGCCGCTTTTGCTCAGTTTTGGAACAAAACGTGCGTTTCGTGCTCAGAATCGCCGCTTTTGCTCAGCTTTGGCACAAAACGTGCATTTCGAGCATAGAATCGCCGCTATTGCTCAGTTTTGGCACAATACGTGCATATCGAGCATAAAATCGCCGCTTTTGCTCAGTTTTGGCACAAATCGTGCGTTTCGTGCACAGAATCGTCGCTTTTGCTTAGTTTTGGCACAAATCCTGTGATTCGTGCACAGAATCGCAGCTTTTGCCCAGTTTTGGCACAAAACGTGCGTTTTGCGCTCCGAATTTCTCCTTTTGGCACATAACGTGCGCTTCGTGCACAGAATCGCCGCTTTTGCTCAGTTTTGGCACAAATCCTGTGTTTCATGCACAGAATCGCCGCTTTTGCTCAGTTTTGGCACAAAACGAGTGATTCGTGCATAGAATCGCCGCTTTTGCTCAGTTTTGGAACAAAACGTGCGTTTCGTGCTCAGAATCGCCGCTTTTGCTCAGTTTTGGCACAAATCCCGTGTTTCGTGCGCAGAATCGCCGCTTTTCCTTAGTTTTAGCACAGAACGTGCGTTTCGTGCACAGAATCGCCGCTTTTGCTCAGTTTTGGCGGCAAAACGTGCATTTCGAGCATAGAATCGCCGCTTTTGCTCAGTTTTGGCACAAAATGTGCATTTCGAGCATAGAATCGCCGCTTTTGCTCAGTTTTGGCACAAATCCTGTGTTTCTTGCACAGAATCGCCGCTTTTGCTCAGTTTTGGCACAAAACGAGCGATTCGTGCATGGAATCGCCGCTTTTGCTCAGTTTTGGAACAAAACGTGCGTTTCGTGCTCAGAATCGCCGCTTTTGCTCAGTTTTGGCACAAATCCCGTGATTCGTGCGCAGAATCGCCGCTTTTCCTCAGTTTCAGCACAAAACGTGCGTTTCGTGCACAGAATCGCCGCTTTTGCTCAGTTTTGGTACAAGACGTGCGTTCCACGCACCGAATTGCTACTCTTGGCATAAAACGTGCGTTTCGTCCACACAATCGCCGCTTTTGCTCAGTTTTGGCACAAAACGTGCGTTTTACGCTCCGAATTTCTCCTTTTGGCACATAACGTGCGCTTCGTGCACAGAATCGCCGCTTTTGCTCATCTTTGGCACAATACGTGCGTTTCGTGCACAGAATCGCCGCTTTTGCTCAGTTTTGGCACAAATCTGCGTTCCACGCACCGAATTGCTCCTCTTGGCATAAAACGTGCGTTTCGTGCATAGAATCGCCGGTTTTGCTCAGTTTTGGATAGAAACCTACGTTTCGTGCACAGAATCGTCGCTTTTGCATAGTTTTGGCACAAATCCTGTGTTTCGTGCACAGAATCGCCGCTTTTGCTCAGTTTTGGCACAAATCCCGTGTTTCGTGCGCAGAATCGCCGCTTTTCCTTAGTTTTAGCACAGAACGTGCGTTTCGTGCACAGAATCGCCGCTTTTGCTCAGTTTTGGCGGCAAAACGTGCATTTCGAGCATAGAATCGCCGCTTTTGCTCAGTTTTGGCACAAAATGTGCATCTCGAGCATAGAATCGCCGCTTTTGCTCAGTTTTGGCACAAAACGAGCGTTTCGTTCATAGAATCGCCGCTTTTGCTCAGTTTTGGCACAAAACGTGCGTTCCACGCACCGAATTGCTCCTCATGGCATAAAACGTGCGTTTCGTGCACAGAATCGCCGGTTTTGCTCAGTTTTGGATAGAAACCCGAGTTTCGTGCACAGAATCGTCGCTTTTGCATAGTTTTGGCACAAATCCTGTGTTTCGTGCACAGAATCGCCGCTTTTGCTCAGTTTTGGCACAATACGTGCGTTTCGTGCACAGAATCGCCGCTTTTGTTCAGTTTTGGCGCAACACGTGCGTTTCGTGCACAGAATCGCCGCTTTTGCTCAGTTTTGGCGGCAAAACGTGCATTTCGAGCATAGAATCGCCGCTTTTGCTCAGTTTTGGTACAAAACGAGCGTTTCGTGAATAGAATCGCCGCTTTTACTCAGTTTTGGCACAAAACGTGCGTGTTACGCTCCGAATTTCTCCTTTTGGCACATAACGTGCGTTTGGTGCACAGAATCGTCGCTTTTGCTTAGTTTTGGCACAAATCCTGTGTTTCGTGCACAGAATCGCAGCTTTTGCCCAGTTTTGGCACAAAACGTGCGTTTTGCGCTCCGAATTTCTCCTTTTGGCACATAACGTGCGCTTCGTGCACAGAATCGCCGCTTTTGCTCAGTTTTGGCACAAATCCTGTGTTTCGTGCCCAGAATCGCCGCTTTTGCTCAGTTTTGGCACAAATCCCGTGTTTCGTGCGCAGAATCGCCGCTTTTGCTCAGTTTTGGCACAAAACGTGCTTTTCGTGAATAGAATCGCCGCTTTTGCTCAGTTTTGACACCAAACGAGCGTTTCGTTCATAGAATCCCCGCTTTTGCTCAGTTTTGGCACAAAACGTGCGTTCCACGCACCGAATTGCTCCTCATGGCATAAAACGTGCGTTTCGTGCACAGAATCGCCGGTTTTGCTCAGTTTTGGATAGAAACCTGCGTTTCGTGCACAGAATCGTCGCTTTTGCATAGTTTTGGCACAAATCCTGTGTTTCGTGCACAGAATCGCCGCTTTTGCTCAGTTTTGGCACAATACGTGCGTTTCGTGCACAGAATCGCCGCTTTTGTTCAGTTTTGGCGCAACACGTGCGTTTCGTGCACAGAATCGCCGCTTTTGCTCAGTTTTGGCGGCAAAACGTGCATTTCGAGCATAGAATCGCTGCTTTTGCTCAGTTTTGGTACAAAACGAGCGTTTCGTGAATAGAATCGCCGCTTTTACTCAGTTTTGGCACAAAACGTGCGTGTTACGCTCCGAATTTCTCCTTTTGGCACATAACGTGCGTTTCGTGATCAGAATCGCCGCTTTTGCTCAGTTTTGGCACAAAACGTGCATTCGAGCATAGAATCGCCGCGTTTGTTCAGTTTTGGTACAATACGTGCGTTTCGTGCACAGGATCGCCGCTTTTGCTAAGTTTGCAACAAAACGTGCGTTTCGTACACAGAATCGCCGTTTTTGCTCAGTTTCGCAACAAAACGTCCGTTTCGTGCACAGAATCGCCGCTTTTGCTCAGTTTTGGCACAAAACGAGCGATTCGTATATAGAATCGCCGCTTTTGCTCAGTTTTGGAACAAATCGTGCGTTTCGTGCTCAGAATCGCCGCTTTTGCTCAGTTTTGGCACAAAACGTGCATTTCGAGCATAGAATCGCCGCTATTGCTCAGTTTTGGCACAATACGTGCATCTCGAGCATAGAATCGCCGCTTTTGCTCAGTTTTGGTACAAAACGTGCGTTTCGTGCACAGAATCGTCGCTTTTGCTTAGTTTTGGCACAAATCCTGTGTTTCGTGCACAGAATCGCAGCTTTTGCCCAGTTTTGGCACAAAACGTGCGTTTTGCGCTCCGAATTTCTCCTTTTGGCACATAACGTGCGCTTCGTGCACAGAATCGCCGCTTTTGCTCAGTTTTGGCACAAATCCTGTGTTTCGTGCCCAGAATCGCCGCTTTTGCTCAGTTTTGGCACAAATCCCGTGTTTCGTGCGCAGAATCGCCGCTTTTGCTCAGTTTTGGCACAAAACGTGCTTTTCGTGAATAGAATCGCCGCTTTTGCTCAGTTTTGGCACAAAACGTGCGTTTTGTGCACAGAATCGCCGCTTTTGCTCAGTTTTGGCACAAGACGTGCGTTCCACGCACCGAATTGCTACTCTTGGCATAAAACGTGCGTTTCGTGCACAGAATCGCAGCTTTGGCTCAGTTTTGGATAAAAACCTGCGTTTCGTGCAAAGAATCGCCGCTTATGCTCAGTTTTGGCACAATACGTGCGTTTCGAGCACAGAATCGCCGCTTTTGCTCAGTTTTGGCACAAAACGTGCGTTTTACGCTCCGAATTTCTCCTTTTGGCACATAACGTGCGCTTCGTGCACAGAATCGCCGCTTTTGCTCAGCTTTGGCACAATTCGTGCGTTTCGTGCACAGAATCGCCGCTTTTGCTTAGTTTTGGCACAAATCCTGTGTTTCGTGCACAGAATCGCCGCTTTTGCCCAGTTTTGGCACAAAACGTGCGTTTTACGCTCCGAATTTCTCCTTTTGGCACATAACGTGCGCTTCGTGCACAGAATCGCCGCTTTTGCTCAGCTTTTGCACAATTCGTGCGTTTCGTGCAGAGAATCGCCGCTTATGCTCAGTTTTGGCACAAAACGTGCATTTCGAGCATAGAATCGCCGCTTTTGCTCAGTTCTGGCACAATACATGCGTTTCGTGCACAGAATCGCCGCTTTTGCTCAGTTTTGGCGGCGAAACGTGCATTTCGAGCATAGAATCGCCGCTTTTGCTCAGTTTTGGCACAAAATGTGCATTTCGAGCATAGAATCGCCGCTTTTGCTCAGTTTTGACACAAAACGAGCGTTTCGTTCATAGAATCCCCGCTTTTTCTCAGTTTTGGCACAAAACGTGCGTTCCACGCACCGAATTGCTCCTCATGGCATAAAACGTGCGTTTCGTGCACAGAATCGCCGGTTTTGCTCAGTTTTGGATAGAAACCTGCGTTTCGTGCACAGAATCGTCGCTTTTGCATAGTTTTGGCACAAATCCTGTGTTTCGTGCACAGAATCGCCGCTTTTGCTCAGTTTTGGCACAAAACGTGCGTTTCGTGCACAGAATCGCCGCTTTTGCTCAGTTTTGGCACAATACGTGCGTTTCGTGCACAGAATCGCCGCTTTTGCTCAGTTTTGCACAAAACGTGCATTTCGAGCATAGAATCGCCGCTTTTGCTCAGTTTTTCCTCAATACGTGCGTTTCGTGCACAGAATCGCCGCTTATGCTCAGTTTTGGCACAAAACGTGCATTTCGAGCATAGAAGCGCCCCTTTTGCTCAGTTTTGGCACAATACGTGGGTTACGTGCACAGAATCGCCGCTTTTGCTCACTTTTGGCGGCAAAACGTGCATTTCGAGCATAGAATCGCCGCCTTTGCTCAGTTTTGGCACAAAATGCGCATTTCGAGCATAGAATCGCCGCTTTTGCTCAGTTTTGGCACAAAACGAGCGTATCGTTCATAGAATCGCCGCTATTGCTCAGTTTTGGCACAATACGTGCATCTCGAGCATAGAATCGCCGCTTTTGCTCAGTTTTGGCACAAAACGTGCGTTTCGTGCATAGAATCGCCCCTTATGCTCAGTTTTGGCACAAAACGTGCGTTTCGTGCACAGAATCGCCGCTTTTGCTTAGTTTTGGCACAAATCCTGTGTTTCGTGCACAGAATCGCCGCTTTTGCCCAGTTTTGGCACAAAACGTGCGTTTTGCGCTCCGAATTACTCCTTTTGGCACATAACGTGCGCTTCGTGCACAGAATCGCCGCTTTTGCTCAGTTTTGGCACAAATCCTGTGTTTCGTGCCCAGAATCGCCGCTTTTGCTCAGTTTTGGCACAATACGTGCGTTTCGTGCACAAAATCGCCGCTTTTGTTCAGTTTTGGCGCAACACGTGCGTTTCGTGCACAGAATCGCCGCTTTTGCTCAGTTTTGGCGGCAAAACGTGCATTTCGAGCATAGAATCGCCGCTTTTGCTCAGTTTTGGTACAAAACGAGCGTTTCGTGAATAGAATCGCCGCTTTTACTCACTTTTGGCACAACACGTGCGTGTTACGCTCCGAATTTCTCCTTTTGGCACATAACGTGCGTTTCGTGATCAGAATCGCCGCTTTTGCTCAGTTTTGGCACAAAACGTGCATTCGAGCATAGAATCGCCGCGTTTGTTCAGTTTTGGCACAATACGTGCGTTTCGTGCACAGGATCGCCGCTTTTACTCAGTTTTGGCACAAAACGTGCGTGTTACGCTCCGAATTTCTCCTTTTGGCACATAACGTGCGTTTGGTGCACAGAATCGTCGCTTTTGCTTAGTTTTGACACCAAACGAGCGTTTCGTTCATAGAATCCCCGCTTTTGCTCAGTTTTGGCACAAAACGTGCGTTCCACGCACCGAATTGCTCCTCATGGCATAAAACGTGCGTTTCGTGCACAGAATCGCCGGTTTTGCTCAGTTTTGGATAGAAACCTGCGTTTCGTGCACAGAATCGTCGCTTTTGCATAGTTTTGGCCCAAATCCTGTGTTTCGTGCACAGAATCGCCGCTTTTGCTCAGTTTTGGCACAATACGTGCGTTTCGTGCACAGAATCGCCGCTTTTGTTCAGTTTTGGCGCAACACGTGCGTTTCGTGCACAGAATCGCCGCTTTTGCTCAGTTTTGGCGGCAAAACGTGCATTTCGAGCATAGAATCGCCGCTTTTGCTCAGTTTTGGTACAAAACTAGCGTTTCGTGAATAGAATCGCCGCTTTTACTCAGTTTTGGCACAAAACGTGCGTTTCGTGCACAGAATCGTCGCTTTTGCTTAGTTTTGGCACAAATCCTGTGTTTCGTGCACAGAATCGCAGCTTTTGCCCAGTTTTGGCACAAAACGTGCGTTTTGCGCTCCGAATTTCTCCTTTTGGCACATAACGTGCGCTTCGTGCACAGAATCGCCGCTTTTGCTCAGTTTTGGCACAAATCCTGTGTTTCGTGCCCAGAATCGCCGCTTTTGCTCAGTTTTGGCACAAATCCCGTGTTTCGTGCGCAGAATCGCCGCTTTTGCTCAGTTTTGGCACAAAACGTGCTTTTCGTGAATAGAATCGCCGCTTTTGCTCAGTTTTGGCACAAAACGTGCGTTTTGTGCACAGAATCGCCGCTTTTGCTCAGTTTTGGCACAAGACGTGCGTTCCACGCACCGAATTGCTACTCTTGGCATAAAACGTGCGTTTCGTGCACAGAATCGCAGCTTTGGCTCAGTTTTGGATAAAAACCTGCGTTTCGTGCAAAGAATCGCCGCTTATGCTCAGTTTTGGCACAATACGTGCGTTTCGTGCACAGAATCGCCGCTTTTGCTCAGTTTTGGCACAAAACGTGCGTTTTACGCTCCGAATTTCTCCTTTTGGCACATAACGTGCGCTTCGTGCACAGAATCGCCGCTTTTGCTCAGCTTTGGCACAATTCGTGCGTTTCGTGCACAGAATCGCCGCTTTTGCTTAGTTTTGGCACAAATCCTGTGTTTCGTGCACAGAATCGCCGCTTTTGCCCAGTTTTGGCACAAAACGTGCGTTTTACGCTCCGAATTTCTCCTTTTGGCACATAACGTGCGCTTCGTGCACAGAATCGCCGCTTTTGCTCAGCTTTTGCACAATTCGTGCGTTTCGTGCAGAGAATCGCCGCTTATGCTCAGTTTTGGCACAAAACGTGCATTTCGAGCGTAGAATCGCCGCTTTTGCTCAGTTTTGGCACAATACATGCGTTTCGTGCACAGAATCGCCGCTTTTGCTCAGTTTTGTCGGCGAAACGTGCATTTCGAGCATAGAATCGCCGCTTTTGCTCAGTTTTGGCACAAAATGTGCATTTCGAGCATAGAATCGCCGCTTTTGCTCAGTTTTGACACAAAACGAGCGTTTCGTTCATAGAATCCCCGCTTTTTCTCAGTTTTGGCACAAAACGTGCGTTCCACACACCGAATTGCTCCTCATGGCATAAAACGTGCGTTTCGTGCACAGAATCGCCGGTTTTGCTCAGTTTTGGATAGAAACCTGCGTTTCGTGCACAGAATCGTCGCTTTTGCATAGTTTTGGCACAAATCCTGTGTTTCGTGCACAGAATCGCCGCTTTTGCTCAGTTTTGGCACAAAACGTGCGTTTCGTGCACAGAATCGCCGCTTTTGCTCAGTTTTGGCACAATACGTGCGTTTCGTGCACAGAATCGCCGCTTTTGCTCAGTTTTGCACAAAACGTGCATTTCGAGCATAGAATCGCCGCTTTTGCTCAGTTTTTCCTCAATACGTGCGTTTCGTGCACAGAATCGCCGCTTATGCTCAGTTTTGGCACAAAACGTGCATTTCGAGCATAGAAGCGCCCCTTTTGCTCAGTTTTGGCACAATACGTGGGTTTCGTGCACAGAATCGCCGCTTTTGCTCAGTTTTGGCACAAAACGAGCGATTCGTGCATGGAATCGCCGCTTTTGCTCAGTTTTGGAACAAAACGTGCGTTTCGTGCTCAGAATCGCCGCTTTTGCTCAGTTTTGGCACAAATCCCGTGATTCGTGCGCAGAATCGCCGCTTTTCCTCAGTTTCAGCACAAAACGTGCGTTTCGTGCACCGAATCGCCGCTTTTGCTCAGTTTTGGTACAAGACGTGCGTTCCTCGCACCGAATTGCTACTCTTGGCATAAAACGTGCGTTTCGTCCACACAATCGCCGCTTTTGCTCAGTTTTGGCACAAAACGTGCGTTTTACGCTCCGAATTTCTCCTTTTGGCACACAACGTGCGCTTCGTGCACAGAATCGCCGCTTTTGCTCATCTTTGGCACAATACGTGCGTTTCGTGCACAGAATCGCCGCTTTTGCTCAGTTTTGGCACAAAACGTGCGTTCCACGCACCGAATTGCTCCTCTTATCATAAAACGTGCGTTTCGTGCACAGAATCGCGGCTTTTGCTCAGTTTTGGCACAATTCGTGCGCTTTGTGCACAGAATCGCCGCTTTTGCTCTGTTTTGGCACAAAACGTGCGTTTCGTGCACAGAATCGCCGCTGTTGCTCAGTTTTGGCACAATACGTGCATCTCGAGCATAGAATCGCCGCTTTTGCTCAGTTCTGGCACAAAACGTGCGTTTCGTGCAGAGAATCGTCGCTTTTGCTTAGTTTTGGCACAAATCCCGTGTTTCGTGCACAGAATCGCAGCTTTTGCCCAGTTTTGGCACAAAACGTGCGTTCCACGCACCGAATTGCTCCTCTTGGCATAAAACGTGCGTTTCGTGCATAGAATCGCCGGTTTTGCTCAGTTTTGGATAGAAACCTGCGTTTCGTGCACAGAATCGTCGCTTTTGCATAGTTTTGGCACAAATCTTGTGTTTCGTGCACAGAATCGCCGCTTTTGCTCCGTTTTGGCACAAGACGTGCGTTGCGTGCACAGAATCGCCGCTTTTGCTCAGTTTTGGCACAAAACGTGCGTTTCGTGCACAGAATCGCCGTTTTTGCTCAGTTTTGGCACAAAACGTGCGTTCCACGCATCGAATTGCTCCTCTTATCATAAAACGTGCGTTTCGTGCACAGAATCGCGGCTTTTGCTCAGTTTTGGCACAATACGTGCGCTTTGTGCAAAGAATCGCCGCTTTTGCTCAGTTTTTGCACAAAACGAGCGTTTCGTGCATAGAATCGCCGCTTTTGCTCAGTTTTGGCACAAAACGGGCGTTTCGTGCATACAATCGCCGCTTTTGCTCAGTTTTGGTACAAAACGTGCGTTTCGTGCACAGAACCGCCGCTTTTGCTCAGTTTTGGATAAAAACCTGCGTTTCGTGCAGAGAATCGCCGCTTATGCTCAGTTTAGGCACAAAACGTGCTTTTCGTGCAAGGAATCGCCGCTTTTGCGCTGTTTTGGCACAAAACGTGCGTTTCGTGCACAGAATCGCCGCTTTTGCTCTGTTTTGGCACAAAACGTGCGTTTCGTGCACAGAACCGTCGCTTTTCTTATTTTTGCCAGAAATCCTGTGTTTCGTGCACAGAATCGCCGCTTTTGCTCAGTTTTTGCACAAAACGTGCTTTTCGTGCAAGGAATCGCCGCTTTTGCGCTGTTTTGGCACAAAACGTGCGTTTCGTGCACAGAATCGCCGCTTTTGCTCTGTTTTGGCACAAAACGTGCGCTTTGTGCACAGAATCGCCGCTTTTGCTCAGTTTTGGCACAAAACGTGCGTTTCGTGCACAGAATCGTCGCTTTTTCTTAGTTTTGGCAGAAATCCTGTGTTTCGTGCACAGAATCGCCGCTTTTGCTCAGTTTTGGCACAAAACATGCGTTTCGTGCACAGAATCGCCGCTTTTGCTCAGTTATGGCACAAAACGTGCGTTTTACGCTCCGAATTTCTCCTTTTGGCACATTACGTGCGCTTCGTGCACAGAATCGCCGCTTTTGCTCAGCTTTGGCACAATACGTGCGTTTCGTGCACAGAATCGCCGCTTTTGCTCAGTTTTGGCACAAAACGTGCGTTCCACGCACCGAATTGCTCCTCTTGGCATAAAACGTGCGTTTCGTGCACAGAATCGCCGCTTTTACTCAGTTTTGGATAAAAACCTGCGTTTCGTGCAGAGAATCGCCGCTTATGATCAGTTTTGGCACAAAACGTGCTTTTCGTGCATAGAATCGCCGCTTTTGCGCAGTTTTGGCACAAAACGTCCGTTTCGTGCACAGAATAGCCACTTTTGCTCAGTTTTGGCACAAAACGTACGTTTCGTGCACAGAATCGTCGCTTTTGCTTAGTTTTGGCACAAATCATGTGTTTCGTGCACAGAATCGCCGCTTTTGCCCAGTTTTGGCACAAAACGAGCGTTTCGTGCATAGAATCGCCGCTTTTGCTCAGTTTTGACACAAAACGAGCGTTTCGTGCATAGAATCGCCGCTTTTGCTCAGTTTTGGCACAAAACGTGCGTTTCGTGCATAGAATCGCCGCTTATGCTCAGTTTTGGCACAAAACGTGCGTTTCGTGCACAGAATCGTCGCTTTTGCTTAGTTTTGGCACAAATCCTGTGTTTCGTGCACAGAATCGCCGCTTTTGCCCAGTTTTGGCACAAAACGAGCGTTTCGTGCATAGAATCGCCGCTTTTGCTCAGTTTTGACACAAAACGAGCGTTTCGTGCATAGAATCGCCGCTTTTGCTCGGTTTTGGCACAAAACGTGCGTTTCGTGCACAGAAATCGCCGCTTTTGCTCAGTTTTGGCACAAAACTGTAGGCATTTTGCTGCGTTTCCGATCGGGCATCGACTCGTCAACGGACGACGAGTTTTCTGACGAGAAATGCGTCGCACTTTTGTGACGAGGAGCGAGCGTGCGGGGCGTTGCGGGGCACGCCGCGACAAGCGAACGCATTCTGTACCGGACCGCCGGCAAATAAAGATTATCCATAGCTACAAAATTCAGAAGTGGGATAAAGAATCAGTTTATGTATAATTATTTATGGTTCGATTTATGGTTTGATTTATGTGATTTATGTGATTTATGTGACTTTATGATTTTATGACTTTATGTGACTTTATGATTTTATGACTTTATGTGACTTTATGATTTTGTGACTTTATGTGACTTTATAATTGTCGTGTGTGATTTTTGACTTTATGATAATAATTATTTTATGAGAGAAGACAGAACATGAGTTCAAAACTTTCGGTCGCGGACTTGAAGGAAAAGCTACGCGCTATGGATTTGCCAACGTCCGGAAACAAAGCCGAGTTAGTGAGCCGTTTACTGGAGGCAGGGAGTGACCATGCCGATTTACTGATTACAGCAACTGCTGTACGAGAAGAAGTTGAACGCGTCCCGGAAGGCGTTCCGGAACGTCCACAATTACGAGAGAGGTCGACCGATCTCCCTGTTCAGTCGGCACCCCCGAATGCCCAAGTATCCGAAATGGAACTGTTAAGAAGAGAGAGAGACGTCGCCGAACGCGAAATACAGATATTAAGAAGGGAATTGGAATTGTTGCGATTTATGCCACGGGAGAATAGTAACACGCTAACACCGACTAATTCGACAAAATGGAAAGATGTTAAGGATATGATCGGAGTTTACGACGGCGACTCGTATGATCTTGACATTTGGGAACGGCAATTAAGACAGTTGATTCGCAATTACGCTCTGGACGACTGCGCTGCTAAAGCATTGGCGTGCAATAGACTGACAGGAAAAGTTCTTAAATGGTATCAGACGCGTAGTGATTGTGTCGAGATGAATTGTGAACAGTTGATAAGCGAAATTAAAAAAATGTTTGGACAACGTGTGAACAGTTTGACTTTGCGACGCGAATTCGAAGCTAGAAAGTGGACGCTGGACGAGACGTTCGCAGACTATCTGCACGACAAAGTAACGTTAGGAAACAGGGTTCCTGTCCCCGATGATGAGCTCATCGATTATGTCATAGATGGGATTCCTAACGAGAGCTTTCGATCTCAGGCTCGTATACAATGTTTCCAGTCCACTGACGCGCTGTTAAAGGCTTTCGCGAAGATATCGTTACCGTGCGAGGCGGCGAGGCGCAAGTATGTACAGCAGCACGAGGTTCCTGCACCAGTGAAGAGAACCGGTAAAACTATGAAGGAGCAAAAGGACACCCCAACCCCCCGTTGTTATAATTGCAATTCCGTGGGACATTATGCAGGGAACTGCCCGAAACCGAAGAGGGAAAAAGGGTCCTGCTTTACATGCGGCAAGTTTGGACATCGAGCAGCGGAGTGCGGCAAATCGAAAACGTCAGCTGAAGAGGTCAACTATATAGCAGAACCACGAGAAGAAGACGACGAGTTCCTACGTACCGTAAGACTGCGTTTAAGTGAGGATGATCGATTTTGTATGTCTGTTGTCGCATTGATGGATTCAGGTAGTCCTATTAGCTTTATCAAACGAAATTTGTTGCCAGAGAGTGCGTGGAAAGCCAATGTACCGACGGCTGATTTTAGCGGGATAAATAACAGCCCGTTAGAAATTCTGGGAAGGGTTGATGCTCGTATTCTTCTTGACGATCGCGAAAGTAATATTAATTTATATGTTGTTACGAATGCAACTATGCGTAGAGAAATAGTTTTAGGACGAGACTTTATGAGAACTGCTAATCTTACGTTGGTATGTCGCGAAATTCAGGAGATTATGAATATAGAAGCAGATCCGGAAATTAGGAAATTGGAAGCACAAAATATGGACGTTAATGAAGATTTGCCGAGCGAGATAAAAGAACGCATCTGTAGAATTTTCGTAGAAAATTATATACTACCGGAAAGGCCGAAGGAACCTAAAGTAGAAAATGTTATGCAACTTAAGCTATCAGATGAAAAACCGTTTCATTGCACACCTCGAAGACTTTCGTACACCGAGAAAACTAAACTTAAAGAAATTTTAGATTCGTTGCTTGAAAAGAATGTTATTCGAGAGAGCACATCGGAATATGCTTCGCCAATTGTATTGTTAAAAAAGAAGACTGGGGAAATGCGAATGTGCATAGATTTTCGTGTTTTAAATAGGGTTACGGCTCGCGATAATTTCCCATTGCCTGTTATTGAAGACCAATTAAATGTTCTGGCGGGGAAAACGTATTTTACAACTTTGGATTTGAAGGACGGATTTTTCCACATAAGAATGCACCCTGATTCTATTAAATATACGTCATTTGTAACGCCATTAGGGCAATATGAATATCTTAAAATGCCTTTTGGTTTGAAAGGAGCCCCTCTTAAATTCCAGCGTTATGTTACAAAGATATTTAGGGACATGATTGATACGGGTGATGTATCAGTTTATTTAGACGATTTTTTAATCGCCACAACCACAATAGAGCACCATCTGGAAATTCTTAAAAGAGTGTTTTCGTTGCTCGTCGAGAATAAACTGCAACTGCGGCTGGATAAATGCAAATTTCTCCAGACCTCGTTAGACTATCTGGGATATACGATTTCGAGTGAAGGTATTAGTCCGACAGAGAAGGGTATCGAAGCGGTGAAAAGATTCCCAATTCCGAAAAATACTAAAGAGGTACAAAGCTTTTTGGGGCTGTGCTCTTATTTCCGGAAGTTTGTTGAAGGGTTTTCATTTATCGCCAAACCCTTATATGACCTTACGCGCAAGGACACGGATTTTGAATTTGGTTGTAATGAAATGCAAGCTTACGAAAAATTAAAAGCATCATTGGTAGACACGCCGATATTAAGTATTTTTTCGCCGCAGGACGAAACGGAGTTGCACTGCGATGCAAGTGCTATGGGTTATGGCGCAATATTAATGCAGCGAAAAGCTGATCGTAAATTTCATCCTGTTTTTTATTTTTCTAGAAGGACCACGGACACAGAGTCCAGATATCATTCGTTCGAACTAGAAACTTTAGCTATCATTTACGCCTTACGTCGCTTTCGAATATATTTAATCGGGTTAAAGTTTAAGATAATAACAGACTGCCAAGCATTAAGTTTAACCCTTAATAAAAAGGAAACGAACCCTAGGATCGCACGTTGGGTCCTTGAAATGCAAAGTTACGACTACGCACTTGAACATAGAATAGGCGCTAGGATGGCACATGTCGATGCGTTGAGTAGGCAGGTACTGGTCATAGAAGACAATTCTTTTGATAAAAATCTTGCTCTCTGTCAGGACGAAGACGAAGTTATAGTACGGTTGCGTAAGCTGTTAGGCGAAAGCGAAAATAAATATTACGAGATGCGAAATGGCGTAGTATACCGGAAACACGACGGTCAACTTTTATTTTATGTCCCGGAGATAATGGAAAACCGCGTTATACATAAATATCATGATGACATTGGTCATGTTGGAACGGAAAAGACGAAACAGAACATTTTGGGTAGTTATTGGTTCCCGAATATGAGCGTTAAAATCAGTAATTATATAAGAGCATGTTTGAAGTGTGTTGCTTTTTCGCCAACCTCAGGCAAATCGGAGGGCGTATTGCATAATATTCCAAAGGGGAATAAACCTTTTGTCACAATCCATGTTGACCATTTAGGACCACTATCAAAATCGAAATCTGCTCAAAAACGCCACATATTTTTAGTCGTAGACGCATTTACGAAATATATCAAGTTGTACGCGACAAAAAGCACCGGCGCTGCGGAAGTTATTAAGTATCTCAAATTATATTTTGCGACGTACAGCAAACCTTTGCGAATTGTGTCTGATAGGGGAAGCTGTTTTACTTCTCGAGAGTTTGAAGAGTTTTTGAACGAACACAGCATACAGCATGTAAAGGTAGCCACCGCGTCACCGCAAGCGAACGGTCAAGCCGAGCGAATGAATCGCACTATATTGCCGATGATCGCTAAATTAAGTGATGAACGAAAAATACAATGGTTTAATGTTCTTGAAGATGTGGAATATGCCTGCAATAATACCGTAAACCGTTCCACTGGGGAGTGTCCTAGCATACTTTTGTACGGCGTGAAGCAAAAGGGACATGTTAGCGATAGTTTAAGAAATTATTTGGAGGAAAACAATCTCGCTGTCGAAACCAGAGATTTAGCGGAAATACGTGACAATACGGATAAACGCATCCGAAAAGCTCAATTAAAAAATCAAAATTATTATAATAAAAAACACAAAACCCCTACAAGGTATAAAGATGGCGATAAGGTGATGATTCGAAATTTTGATTGTACACCGGGCTTATGTCATAAACTAACACCGCGGTTTAAGGGCCCTTACGTGATAACCAGGGTTTTAAGAAACGATCGATATGTCGTTGAAGACATCCCAGGGCATCAAATATCACAAATGCCATACAAAGGCACCTGGGAGGCTTCAAATATGCGACGTTGGCTGCCCGCTTAAGATAGAATGTGTCGCTTGAGATAAATTTATTTATTATATCTTATATTAGTCTGTATTATTCGATTGGTTTATAATGTTTTATTACTCGATATTGTTTTATCCATTCTATATTATCTTATTATTCTATATTATCTTATTATTCTGTATTATCTTATTGTTTTGTACTATCTTGTTATATTGTATTATTTCCCATCGGTCATATATTATATATAGCGTTAAACAATGGTTAATCGGGACGCTTAACCGTCAGGATGGCCGAATCTGTAGGCATTTTGCTGCGTTTCCGATCGGGCATCGACTCGTCAACGGACGACGAGTTTTCTGACGAGAAATGCGTCGCACTTTTGTGACGAGGAGCGAGCGTGCGGGGCGTTGCGGGGCACGCCGCGACAAGCGAACGCATTCTGTACCGGACCGCCGGCAAATAAAGATTATCCATAGCTACAAAACGTGCGTTCCACGCACCGAATTGCTCCTCTTGGCATAAAACGTGCGTTTCGTGCATAGAATCGCCGCTTATGCTCAGTTTTGGCACAATACGTGCGTTTCGTCCACAGAATCGCCGCTTTTGCTCAGTTTTGGCACAAAACGTGCGGTTCGTGCACAGAATCGCCGCTTTTGCTCAGTTTTTGGCACAAAACGTGCGTTTCGTGCACAGAATCGCCGCTTTTGCTCAGTTTTGGCACAATACGTGCGTTTCGTGCACAGAATCGCCGCTTTTGCTCAGTTTTGGCACAAAACGTGCGTTTCGTGCACAGAACCGCCGCTTTTGCTCAGTTTTGGATAAAAACCTGCGTTTCGTGCAGAGAATCGCCGCTTATGCTCAGTTTAGGCACAAAACGTGCTTTTCGTGCAAGGAATCGCCGCTTTTGCGCTGTTTTGGCACAAAACGTGCGTTTCGTGCACAGAATCGCCGCTTTTGCTCTGTTTTGGCACAAAACGTGCGTTTCGTGCACAGAACCGTCGCTTTTCTTATTTTTGCCAGAAATCCTGTGTTTCGTGCACAGAATCGCCGCTTTTGCTCAGTTTTTGCACAAAACGTGCTTTTCGTGCAAGGAATCGCCGCTTTTGCGCTGTTTTGGCACAAAACGTGCGTTTCGTGCACAGAATCGCCGCTTTTGCTCTGTTTTGGCACAAAACGTGCGCTTTGAGCACAGAATCGCCGCTTTTGCTCAGTTTTGGCACAAAACGTGCGTTTCGTGCACAGAATCGTCGCTTTTTCTTAGTTTTGGCAGAAATCCTGTGTTTCGTGCACAGAATCGCCGCTTTTGCTCAGTTTTGGCACAAAACATACGTTTCGTGCACAGAATCGCCGCTTTTGCTCAGTTATGGCACAAAACGTGCGTTTTACGCTCCGAATTTCTCCTTTTGGCACATTACGTGCGCTTCGTGCACAGAATCGCCGCTTTTGCTCAGCTTTGGCACAATACGTGCGTTTCGTGCACAGAATCGCCGCTTTTGCTCAGTTTTGGCACAAAACGTGCGTTCCACGCACCGAATTGCTCCTCTTGGCATAAAACGTGCGTTTCGTGCACAGAATCGCCGCTTTTACTCAGTTTTGGATAAAAACCTGCGTTTCGTGCAGAGAATCGCCGCTTATGATCAGTTTTGGCACAAAACGTGCTTTTCGTGCATAGAATCGCCGCTTTTGCGCAGTTTTGGCACAAAACGTCCGTTTCGTGCACAGAATAGCCACTTTTGCTCAGTTTTGGCACAAAACGTACGTTTCGTGCACAGAATCGTCGCTTTTGCTTAGTTTTGGCACAAATCCTGTGTTTCGTGCACAGAATCGCCGCTTTTGCTCAGTTTTGGCACAAAACGAGCGTTTCGTGCATAGAATCGCCGCTTTTGCTCAGTTTTGACACAAAACGAGCGTTTCGTGCATAGAATCGCCGCTTTTGCTCAGTTTTGGCACAAAACGTGCGTTTCGTGCATAGAATCGCCGCTTATGCTCAGTTTTGGCACAAAACGTGCGTTTCGTGCACAGAATCGTCGCTTTTGCTTAGTTTTGGCACAAATCCTGTGTTTCGTGCACAGAATCGCCGCTTTTGCCCAGTTTTGGCACAAAACGAGCGTTTCGTGCATAGAATCGCCGCTTTTGCTCAGTTTTGACACAAAACGAGCGTTTCGTGCATAGAATCGCCGCTTTTGCTCGGTTTTGGCACAAAACGTGCGTTTCGTGCACAGAAATCGCCGCTTTTGCTCAGTTTTGGCACAAAACGTGCGTTCCACGCACCGAATTGCTCCTCTTGGCATAAAACGTGCGTTTCGTGCATAGAATCGCCGCTTATGCTCAGTTTTGGCACAATACGTGCGTTTCGTCTACAGAATCGCCGCTTTTGCTCAGTTTTGGCACAAAACGTGCGGTTCGTGCACAGAATCGCCGCTTTTGCTCAGTTTTTGGCACAAAACGTGCGTTTCGTGCACAGAATCGCCGCTTTTGCTCAGTTTTGGCACAAAACGTGCGTTTCGTGCACAGAACCGCCGCTTTTGCTCAGTTTTGGATAAAAACCTGCGTTTCGTGCAGACAATCGCCGCTTATGCTCAGTTTAGGCACAAAACGTGCTTTTCGTGCAAGGAATCGCCGCTTTTGCGCTGTTTTGGCACAAAACGTGCGTTTCGTGCACAGAATCGCCGCTTTTGCTCTGTTTTGGCACAAAACGTGCGTTTCGTGCACAGAACCGTCGCTTTTCTTATTTTTGCCAGAAATCCTGTGTTTCGTGCACAGAATCGCCGCTTTTGCTCAGTTTTTGCACAAAACGTGCGGTTCTTGCACAGAATCGCCTCTTTTGCTCTGTATTGGCACAAAACGTGCGTTTCGTGCACAGAATCGCCGCTTTTGCTCAGTTTTGGCACAAAACGTGCGTTCCACGCACCGAATTGCTCCTCTTGGCATAAAACGTGCGTTTCGTGCACAGAATCGCCGCTTTTACTCAGTTTTGGATAAAAACCTGCGTTTCGTGCAGAGAATCGCCGCTTATGATCAGTTTTGGAACAAAACGTGCTTTTCGTGCATAGAATCGCCGCTTCTGCGCAGTTTTGGCACAAAACGTCCGTTTCGTGCACAGAATAGCCACTTTTGCTCAGTTTTGGCACAAAACGTACGTTTCGTGCACAGAATCGTCGCTTTTGCTTAGTTTTGGCACAAATCCTGTGTTTCGTGCACAGAATCGCCGCTTTTGCCCAGTTTTGGCACAAAACGAGCGTTTCGTGCATAGAATCGCCGCTTTTGCTCAGTTTTGACACAAAACGAGCGTTTCGTGCATAGAATCGCCGCTTTTGCTCAGTTTTGGCATAAAACGTGCGTTTCGGGCATAAAATCGCCGCTTTTACTCAGTTTTGGCACAAAACGTGCGTGTTACGGTCCGGTATTCTCCTTTTGGCACATGACGTGCGTTTCGTGAACAGAATCGCCGCATTTGCTCAGTTTTGGCACAAACCGTGCATTTCGAGCATAGAATAGCCGCTTTTGCTCAGTTTTGGTACAAAACGAGCGTTTCGTGAATAGAATCGCCGCTTTTACTCAGTTTTGGCACAAAACGTGCGTGTTACGCTCCGAATTTCTCCTTTTGGCACATAACGTGCGTTTCGAGATCAGAATCGCCGCTTTTGCTCAGTTTTGGCACAAAACGTGCACTTCGAGCATAGAATCGCCGCTATTGCTTAGTTTTGGCACAATACGTGCGTTTCGTGCACAGAATCGCCGCTTTTGCTCAGTTTTGCAACAAAACGTGCGTTTCGTACACAGAATCGCCGTTTTTGCTCAGTTTCGCAACAAAACGTGCGTTTCGTGCACAGAATCGCCACTTTTGCTCAGTTTTGGCACAAAACGAGCGATTCGTATATAGAATCGCCGCTCTCGCTCAGTTTTGGAACAAAACGTGCGTTTCGTGCTCAGAATCGCCGCTTTTGCTCAGTTTTGGCACAAAACGTGCGTTCCACGCACCGAATTGCTGCTCTTGGCATAAAACGTGCCTTTCGTGCTCAGAATCGCCGCTTTTGCTCAGTTTTGGATAAAAACCTGCGTTTCGTGCAGAGAATCGCCGCTTATGCTCAGTTTTGGCATAAAACGTGCTTTTCGTGCATAGAATCGCCGCTTATGCTCAGTTTTGGCACAAAACGTGCGTTTCGTGCACAGAATCGTCGCTTTTGCTTAGTTTTGGCACAAATCCTGTGTTTCGTGCACAGAATCGCCGCTTTTGCCCAGTTTTGGCACAAGACGTGCGTTCCACGCACCGAATTGCTCCTCTTGGCATAAAACGTGCGTTTCGTGCATAGAATCGCCGCTTTTGCTCAGTTTTTGGCACAAAACGTGCGTTTCGTGCACAGAATCGCCGCTTTTGCTCAGTTTTGGCACAAAACGTGCGTGTCGTGCACAGAATCGTCGCTTTTGCTTAGTTTTGGCACAAATCCTGTGTTTCGTGCACAGAATCGCCGCTTTTGCCCAGTTTTGGCACAAAACGTGCGTTTTACGCTCCGAATTTCTCCTTTTGGCACATAACGTGCACTTCGTGCACAGAATCGCCGCTTTTGCTCAGCTTTGGCACAATACGTGCGTTTCGTGCACAGAATCGCCGCTTTTGCTCAGTTTTGGCACAAAACGTGCGTTTCGTGCACAGAATCGCCGCTTTTGCTCAGTTTTGGATAAAAACCTGCGTTTCGTGCAGAGAATCGCCGCTTATGCTCAGTTTAGGCACAAAACGTGCTTTTCGTGCAAGGAATCGCCGCTTTTGCGCTGTTTTGGCACAAAACGTGCGTTTCGTGCACAGAATCGCCGCTTTTGCTCTGTTTTGGCACAAAACGTGCGCTTTGTGCACAGAATCGCCGCTTTTGCTCAGTTTTGGCACAAAACGTGCGTTTCGTGCACAGAATCGTCGCTTTTTCTTAGTTTTGGCAGAAATCCTGTGTTTCGTGCACAGAATCGCCGCTTTTGCTCAGTTTTGGCACAAAACATGCGTTTCGTGCACAGAATCGCCGCTTTTGCTCAGTTATGGCACAAAACGTGCGTTTTACGCTCCGAATTTCTCCTTTTGGCACATTACGTGCGCTTCGTGCACAGAATCGCCGCTTTTGCTCAGCTTTGGCACAATACGTGCGTTTCGTGCACAGAATCGCCGCTTTTGCTCAGTTTTGGCACAAAACGTGCGTTCCACGCACCGAATTGCTCCTCTTGGCATAAAACGTGCGTTTCGTGCACAGAATCGCCGCTTTTACTCAGTTTTGGATAAAAACCTGCGTTTCGTGCAGAGAATCGCCGCTTATGATCAGTTTTGGCACAAAACGTGCTTTTCGTGCATAGAATCGCCGCTTTTGCGCAGTTTTGGCACAAAACGTCCGTTTCGTGCACAGAATAGCCACTTTTGCTCAGTTTTGGCACAAAACGTACGTTTCGTGCACAGAATCGTCGCTTTTGCTTAGTTTTGGCACAAATCCTGTGTTTCGTGCACAGAATCGCCGCTTTTGCCCAGTTTTGGCACAAAACGAGCGTTTCGTGCATAGAATCGCCGCTTTTGCTCAGTTTTGGCACAAAACGAGCGTTTCGTGCATAGAATCGCCGGTTTTGCTCAGTTTTTGATAGAAACCTACGTTCCGTGCACAGAATCGTCGCTTTTGCTCAGTTTTGGCACAAAACGTGCGTTTCGTGCACAGAATCGCCGCTTTTGCTCAGTTTTGGCACAAAACGTGCGTTCCACGCACCGAATTGCTCCTCTTTTCATAAAACGGGCGTTTCGTGCACAGAATCGCGGCTTTTGCTCAGTTTTGGCACAATACGTGCGCTTTGTGCACAGAATCGTCGCTTTTGCTCAGTTTTTGCACAAAACGAGCGTTTCGTGCATAGAATCGCCGCTTTTGCTGAGTTTTGGCACAAAACGTGCGTTTCGTGCACAGAATCGCCGCTTTTGCTCAGTTTTGGCACAAAACGAGCGTTCCACGCACCGAATTGCTCCTCTTGGCATAAAACGTGCGTTTCGTGCATAGAATCGCCGGTTTTGCTCAGTTTTTGATAGAAACCTACGTTCCGTGCACAGAATCGTCGCTTTTGCTCAGTTTTGGCACAAAACGTGCGTTTCGTGCACAGAATCGCCGCTTTTGCTCAGTTTTGGCACAAAACGTGCGTTCCACGCACCGAATTGCTCCTCTTTTCATAAAACGGGCGTTTCGTGCACAGAATCGCGGCTTTTGCTCAGTTTTGGCACAATACGTGCGCTTTGTGCACAGAATCGTCGCTTTTGCTCAGTTTTTGCACAAAACGAGCGTTTCGTGCATAGAATCGCCGCTTTTGCTGAGTTTTGGCACAAAACGTGCGTTTCGTGCACAGAATCGCCGCTTTTGCTCAGTTTTGGCACAAAACGTGCGTTTCGTGCACAGAATCGCCGCTTTTGCTCAGTTTTGGCACAAAACGTGCGTTTCGTGCACAGAATCGCCGCTTTTGCTCTGTTTTGGCACAAAACGTGCGTTTCGTGCACAGAATCGCCGCTGTTGCTCAGTTTTGGCACAATACGTGCATCTCGAGCATAGAATCGCCGCTTTTGCTCAGTTTTGGCCCAAAACGTGCGTTTCGTGCAGAGAATCGTCGCTTTTGCTTAGTTTTGGCACAAATCCCGTGTTTCGTGCACAGAATCGCAGCTTTTGCCCAGTTTTGGCACAAAACGTGCGTTCCACGCACCGAATTGCTCCTCTTGGCATAAAACGTGCGTTTCGTGCATAGAATCGCCGGTTTTGCTCAGTTTTGGATAGAAACCTGCGTTTCGTGCACAGAATCGTCGCTTTTGCATAGTTTTGGCACAAATCCTGTGTTTAGTGCACAAAATCGCCGCTTTTGCTCCGTTTTGGCACAAGACGTGCGTTGCGTGCACAGAATCGCCGCTTTTGCTCAGTTTTGGCACAAAACGTGCGTTCCACGCACCGAATTGCTCCTCTTATCATAAAACGTGCGTTTCGTGCACAGAATCGCGGCTTTTGCTCAGTTTTGGCACAATACGTGCGCTTTGTGCAAAGAATCGCCGCTTTTGCTCAGTTTTTGCACAAAACGTGCTTTTCGTGCAAGGAATCGCCGCTTTTGCGCTGTTTTGGCACAAAACGTGCGTTTCGTGCACAGAATCGCCGCTTTTGCTCTGTTTTGGCACAAAACGTGCGCTTTGTGCACAGAATCGCCGCTTTTGCTCAGTTTTGGCACAAAACGTGCGTTTCGTGCACAGAATCGTCGCTTTTTCTTAGTTTTGGCAGAAATCCTGTGTTTCGTGCACAGAATCGCCGCTTTTGCTCAGTTTTGGCACAAAACATGCGTTTCGTGCACAGAATCGCCGCTTTTGCTCAGTTATGGCACAAAACGTGCGTTTTACGCTCCGAATTTCTCCTTTTGGCACATTACGTGCGCTTCGTGCACAGAATCGCCGCTTTTGCTCAGCTTTGGCACAATACGTGCGTTTCGTGCACAGAATCGCCGCTTTTGCTCAGTTTTGGCACAAAACGTGCGTTCCACGCACCGAATTGCTCCTCTTGGCATAAAACGTGCGTTTCGTGCACAGAATCGCCGCTTTTACTCAGTTTTGGATAAAAACCTGCGTTTCGTGCAGAGAATCGCCGCTTATGATCAGTTTTGGCACAAAACGTGCTTTTCGTGCATAGAATCGCCGCTTTTGCGCAGTTTTGGCACAAAACGTCCGTTTCGTGCACAGAATAGCCACTTTTGCTCAGTTTTGGCACAAAACGTACGTTTCGTGCACAGAATCGTCGCTTTTGCTTAGTTTTGGCACAAATCCTGTGTTTCGTGCACAGAATCGCCGCTTTTGCCCAGTTTTGGCACAAAGCGAGCGTTTCGTGCATAGAATCGCCGCTTTTGCTCAGTTTTGACACAAAACGAGCGTTTCGTGCATAGAATCGCCGCTTTTGCTCAGTTTTGGCACAAAACGTGCGTTTCGTGCATAGAATCGCCGCTTATGCTCAGTTTTGGCACAAAACGTGCGTTTCGTGCACAGAATCGTCGCTTTTGCTTAGTTTTGGCACAAATCCTGTGTTTCGTGCACAGAATCGCCGCTTTTGCCCAGTTTTGGCACAAAACGAGCGTTTCGTGCATAGAATCGCCGCTTTTGCTCAGTTTTGACACAAAACGAGCGTTTCGTGCATAGAATCGCCGCTTTTGCTCGGTTTTGGCACAAAACGTGCGTTTCGTGCACAGAAATCGCCGCTTTTGCTCAGTTTTGGCACAAAACGTGCGTTCCACGCACCGAATTGCTCCTCTTGGCATAAAACGTGCGTTTCGTGCATAGAATCGCCGCTTATGCTCAGTTTTGGCACAATACGTGCGTTTCGTCCACAGAATCGCCGCTTTTGCTCAGTTTTGGCACAAAACGTGCGGTTCGTGCACAGAATCGCCGCTTTTGCTCAGTTTTTGGCACAAAACGTGCGTTTCGTGCACAGAATCGCCGCTTTTGCTCAGTTTTGGCACAATACGTGCGTTTCGTGCACAGAATCGCCGCTTTTGCTCAGTTTTGGCACAAAACGTGCGTTTCGTGCACAGAACCGCCGCTTTTGCTCAGTTTTGGATAAAAACCTGCGTTTCGTGCAGAGAATCGCCGCTTATGCTCAGTTTAGGCACAAAACGTGTTTTTCGTGCAAGGAATCGCCGCTTTTGCGCTGTTTTGGCACAAAACGTGCGTTTCGTGCACAGAATCGCCGCTTTTGCTCTGTTTTGGCACAAAACGTGCGTTTCGTGCACAGAACCGTCGCTTTTCTTATTTTTGCCAGAAATCCTGTGTTTCGTGCACAGAATCGCCGCTTTTGCTCAGTTTTTGCACAAAACGTGCTTTTCGTGCAAGGAATCGCCGCTTTTGCGCTGTTTTGGCACAAAACGTGCGTTTCGTGCACAGAATCGCCGCTTTTGCTCTGTTTTGGCACAAAACGAGCGTTTCGTGCATAGAATCGCCGCTTTTGCTGAGTTTTGGCACAAAACGTGCGTTTCGTGCACAGAATCGCCGCTTTTGCTCAGTTTTGGCACAAAACGTGCGTTTCGTGCACAGAATCGCCGCTTTTGCTCAGTTTTGGCACAAAACGTGCGTTTCGTGCACAGAATCGCCGCTTTTGCTCTGTTTTGGCACAAAACGTGCGTTTCGTGCACAGAATCGCCGCTGTTGCTCAGTTTTGGCACAATACGTGCATCTCGAGCATAGAATCGCCGCTTTTGCTCAGTTTTGGCCCAAAACGTGCGTTTCGTGCAGAGAATCGTCGCTTTTGCTTAGTTTTGGCACAAATCCCGTGTTTCGTGCACAGAATCGCAGCTTTTGCCCAGTTTTGGCACAAAACGTGCGTTCCACGCACCGAATTGCTCCTCTTGGCATAAAACGTGCGTTTCGTGCATAGAATCGCCGGTTTTGCTCAGTTTTGGATAGAAACCTGCGTTTCGTGCACAGAATCGTCGCTTTTGCATAGTTTTGGCACAAATCCTGTGTTTAGTGCACAAAATCGCCGCTTTTGCTCCGTTTTGGCACAAGACGTGCGTTGCGTGCACAGAATCGCCGCTTTTGCTCAGTTTTGGCACAAAACGTGCGTTCCACGCACCGAATTGCTCCTCTTATCATAAAACGTGCGTTTCGTGCACAGAATCGCGGCTTTTGCTCAGTTTTGGCACAATACGTGCGCTTTGTGCAAAGAATCGCCGCTTTTGCTCAGTTTTTGCACAAAACGTGCTTTTCGTGCAAGGAATCGCCGCTTTTGCGCTGTTTTGGCACAAAACGTGCGTTTCGTGCACAGAATCGCCGCTTTTGCTCTGTTTTGGCACAAAACGTGCGCTTTGTGCACAGAATCGCCGCTTTTGCTCAGTTTTGGCACAAAACGTGCGTTTCGTGCACAGAATCGTCGCTTTTTCTTAGTTTTGGCAGAAATCCTGTGTTTCGTGCACAGAATCGCCGCTTTTGCTCAGTTTTGGCACAAAACATGCGTTTCGTGCACAGAATCGCCGCTTTTGCTCAGTTATGGCACAAAACGTGCGTTTTACGCTCCGAATTTCTCCTTTTGGCACATTACGTGCGCTTCGTGCACAGAATCGCCGCTTTTGCTCAGCTTTGGCACAATACGTGCGTTTCGTGCACAGAATCGCCGCTTTTGCTCAGTTTTGGCACAAAACGTGCGTTCCACGCACCGAATTGCTCCTCTTGGCATAAAACGTGCGTTTCGTGCACAGAATCGCCGCTTTTACTCAGTTTTGGATAAAAACCTGCGTTTCGTGCAGAGAATCGCCGCTTATGATCAGTTTTGGCACAAAACGTGCTTTTCGTGCATAGAATCGCCGCTTTTGCGCAGTTTTGGCACAAAACGTCCGTTTCGTGCACAGAATAGCCACTTTTGCTCAGTTTTGGCACAAAACGTACGTTTCGTGCACAGAATCGTCGCTTTTGCTTAGTTTTGGCACAAATCCTGTGTTTCGTGCACAGAATCGCCGCTTTTGCCCAGTTTTGGCACAAAG
Source organism: Stelis phaeoptera (assembly GCA_943735885.1). NCBI lineage: Eukaryota > Metazoa > Arthropoda > Insecta > Hymenoptera > Megachilidae > Stelis > Stelis phaeoptera. The sequence goes on from CALSEM010000130.1 coordinate 1,482,907, forward strand.
CGAGCGTTTCGTGCATAGAATCGCCGCTTTTGCTCAGTTTTGACACAAAACGAGCGTTTCGTGCATAGAATCGCCGCTTTTGCTCAGTTTTGGCACAAAACGTGCGTTTCGTGCATAGAATCGCCGCTTATGCTCAGTTTTGGCACAAAACGTGCGTTTCGTGCACAGAATCGTCGCTTTTGCTTAGTTTTGGCACAAATCCTGTGTTTCGTGCACAGAATCGCCGCTTTTGCCCAGTTTTGGCACAAAACGAGCGTTTCGTGCATAGAATCGCCGCTTTTGCTCAGTTTTGACACAAAACGAGCGTTTCGTGCATAGAATCGCCGCTTTTGCTCGGTTTTGGCACAAAACGTGCGTTTCGTGCACAGAAATCGCCGCTTTTGCTCAGTTTTGGCACAAAACGTGCGTTCCACGCACCGAATTGCTCCTCTTGGCATAAAACGTGCGTTTCGTGCATAGAATCGCCGCTTATGCTCAGTTTTGGCACAATACGTGCGTTTCGTCCACAGAATCGCCGCTTTTGCTCAGTTTTGGCACAAAACGTGCGGTTCGTGCACAGAATCGCCGCTTTTGCTCAGTTTTTGGCACAAAACGTGCGTTTCGTGCACAGAATCGCCGCTTTTGCTCAGTTTTGGCACAATACGTGCGTTTCGTGCACAGAATCGCCGCTTTTGCTCAGTTTTGGCACAAAACGTGCGTTTCGTGCACAGAACCGCCGCTTTTGCTCAGTTTTGGATAAAAACCTGCGTTTCGTGCAGAGAATCGCCGCTTATGCTCAGTTTAGGCACAAAACGTGTTTTTCGTGCAAGGAATCGCCGCTTTTGCGCTGTTTTGGCACAAAACGTGCGTTTCGTGCACAGAATCGCCGCTTTTGCTCTGTTTTGGCACAAAACGTGCGTTTCGTGCACAGAACCGTCGCTTTTCTTATTTTTGCCAGAAATCCTGTGTTTCGTGCACAGAATCGCCGCTTTTGCTCAGTTTTTGCACAAAACGTGCTTTTCGTGCAAGGAATCGCCGCTTTTGCGCTGTTTTGGCACAAAACGTGCGTTTCGTGCACAGAATCGCCGCTTTTGCTCTGTTTTGGCACAAAACGTGCGCTTTGTGCACAGAATCGCCGCTTTTGCTCAGTTTTGGCACAAAACGTGCGTTTCGTGCACAGAATCGTCGCTTTTTCTTAGTTTTGGCAGAAATCCTGTGTTTCGTGCACAGAATCGCCGCTTTTGCTCAGTTTTGGCACAAAACATGCGTTTCGTGCACAGAATCGCCGCTTTTGCTCAGTTATGGCACAAAACGTGCGTTTTACGCTCCGAATTTCTCCTTTTGGCACATTACGTGCGCTTCGTGCACAGAATCGCCGCTTTTGCTCAGCTTTGGCACAATACGTGCGTTTCGTGCACAGAATCGCCGCTTTTGCTCAGTTTTGGCACAAAACGTGCGTTCCACGCACCGAATTGCTCCTCTTGGCATAAAACGTGCGTTTCGTGCACAGAATCGCCGCTTTTACTCAGTTTTGGATAAAAACCTGCGTTTCGTGCAGAGAATCGCCGCTTATGATCAGTTTTGGCACAAAACGTGCTTTTCGTGCATAGAATCGCCGCTTTTGCGCAGTTTTGGCACAAAACGTCCGTTTCGTGCACAGAATAGCCACTTTTGCTCAGTTTTGGCACAAAACGTACGTTTCGTGCACAGAATCGTCGCTTTTGCTTAGTTTTGGCACAAATCCTGTGTTTCGTGCACAGAATCGCCGCTTTTGCTCAGTTTTGGCACAAAACGAGCGTTTCGTGCATAGAATCGCCGCTTTTGCTCAGTTTTGACACAAAACGAGCGTTTCGTGCATAGAATCGCCGCTTTTGCTCAGTTTTGGCACAAAACGTGCGTTTCGTGCATAGAATCGCCGCTTATGCTCAGTTTTGGCACAAAACGTGCGTTTCGTGCACAGAATCGTCGCTTTTGCTTAGTTTTGGCACAAATCCTGTGTTTCGTGCACAGAATCGCCGCTTTTGCCCAGTTTTGGCACAAAACGAGCGTTTCGTGCATAGAATCGCCGCTTTTGCTCAGTTTTGACACAAAACGAGCGTTTCGTGCATAGAATCGCCGCTTTTGCTCGGTTTTGGCACAAAACGTGCGTTTCGTGCACAGAAATCGCCGCTTTTGCTCAGTTTTGGCACAAAACGTGCGTTCCACGCACCGAATTGCTCCTCTTGGCATAAAACGTGCGTTTCGTGCATAGAATCGCCGCTTATGCTCAGTTTTGGCACAATACGTGCGTTTCGTCCACAGAATCGCCGCTTTTGCTCAGTTTTGGCACAAAACGTGCGGTTCGTGCACAGAATCGCCGCTTTTGCTCAGTTTTTGGCACAAAACGTGCGTTTCGTGCACAGAATCGCTGCTTTTGCTCAGTTTTGGCACAAAACGTGCGTTTCGTGCACAGAACCGCCGCTTTTGCTCAGTTTTGGATAAAAACCTGCGTTTCGTGCAGAGAATCGCCGCTTATGCTCAGTTTAGGCACAAAACGTGCTTTTCGTGCAAGGAATCGCCGCTTTTGCGCTGTTTTGGCACAAAACGTGCGTTTCGTGCACAGAATCGCCGCTTTTGCTCTGTTTTGGCACAAAACGTGCGTTTCGTGCACAGAACCGTCGCTTTTCTTATTTTTGCCAGAAATCCTGTGTTTCGTGCACAGAATCGCCGCTTTTGCTCAGTTTTTGCACAAAACGTGCGGTTCTTGCACAGAATCGCCTCTTTTGCTCTGTATTGGCACAAAACGTGCGTTTCGTGCACAGAATCGCCGCTTTTGCTCAGTTTTGGCACAAAACGTGCGTTCCACGCACCGAATTGCTCCTCTTGGCATAAAACGTGCGTTTCGTGCACAGAATCGCCGCTTTTACTCAGTTTTGGATAAAAACCTGCGTTTCGTGCAGAGAATCGCCGCTTATGATCAGTTTTGGAACAAAACGTGCTTTTCGTGCATAGAATCGCCGCTTTTGCGCAGTTTTGGCACAAAACGTCCGTTTCGTGCACAGAATAGCCACTTTTGCTCAGTTTTGGCACAAAACGTACGTTTCGTGCACAGAATCGTCGCTTTTGCTTAGTTTTGGCACAAATCCTGTGTTTCGTGCACAGAATCGCCGCTTTTGCCCAGTTTTGGCACAAAACGAGCGTTTCGTGCATAGAATCGCCGCTTTTGCTCAGTTTTGACACAAAACGAGCGTTTCGTGCATAGAATCGCCGCTTTTGCTCAGTTTTGGCATAAAACGTGCGTTTCGGGCAGAAAATCGCCGCTTTTACTCAGTTTTGGCACAAAACGTGCGTGTTACGGTCCGGTATTCTCCTTTTGGCACATGACGTGCGTTTCGTGAACAGAATCGCCGCATTTGCTCAGTTTTGGCACAAACCGTGCATTTCGAGCATAGAATAGCCGCTTTTGCTCAGTTTTGGTACAAAACGAGCGTTTCGTGAATAGAATCGCCGCTTTTACTCAGTTTTGGCACAAAACGTGCGTGTTACGCTCCGAATTTCTCCTTTTGGCACATAACGTGCGTTTCGAGATCAGAATCGCCGCTTTTGCTCAGTTTTGTCACAAAACGTGCACTTCGAGCATAGAATCGCCGCTATTGCTTAGTTTTGGCACAATACGTGCGTTTCGTGCACAGAATCGCCGCTTTTGCTCAGTTTTGCAACAAAACGTGCGTTTCGTACACAGAATCGCCGCTTTTGCTCAGTTTTGGCACAAAACGAGCGATTCGTATATAGAATCGCCGCTTTTGCTCAGTTTTGGAACAAATCGTGCGTTTCGTGCTCAGAATCGCCGCTTTTGCTCAGTTTTGGCACAAAACGTGCATTTCGAGCATAGAATCGCCGCTTTTGCTCAGTTTTGGCACAAAACGTGCGTTTCGTGCATAGAATCGCCGCTTATGCTCAGTTTTGGCACAAAACGTGCGTTTCGTGCACAGAATCGTCGCTTTTGCTTAGTTTTGGCACAAATCCTGTGTTTCGTGCACAGAATCGCCGCTTTTGCCCAGTTTTGGCACAAAACGAGCGTTTCGTGCATAGAATCGCCGCTTTTGCTCAGTTTTGACACAAAACGAGCGTTTCGTGCATAGAATCGCCGCTTTTGCTCGGTTTTGGCACAAAACGTGCGTTTCGTGCACAGAAATCGCCGCTTTTGCTCAGTTTTGGCACAAAACGTGCGTTCCACGCACCGAATTGCTCCTCTTGGCATAAAACGTGCGTTTCGTGCATAGAATCGCCGCTTATGCTCAGTTTTGGCACAATACGTGCGTTTCGTCCACAGAATCGCCGCTTTTGCTCAGTTTTGGCACAAAACGTGCGGTTCGTGCACAGAATCGCCGCTTTTGCTCAGTTTTTGGCACAAAACGTGCGTTTCGTGCACAGAATCGCCGCTTTTGCTCAGTTTTGGCACAATACGTGCGTTTCGTGCACAGAATCGCCGCTTTTGCTCAGTTTTGGCACAAAACGTGCGTTTCGTGCACAGAACCGCCGCTTTTGCTCAGTTTTGGATAAAAACCTGCGTTTCGTGCAGAGAATCGCCGCTTATGCTCAGTTTAGGCACAAAACGTGCTTTTCGTGCAAGGAATCGCCGCTTTTGCGCTGTTTTGGCACAAAACGTGCGTTTCGTGCACAGAATCGCCGCTTTTGCTCTGTTTTGGCACAAAACGTGCGTTTCGTGCACAGAACCGTCGCTTTTCTTATTTTTGCCAGAAATCCTGTGTTTCGTGCACAGAATCGCCGCTTTTGCTCAGTTTTTGCACAAAACGTGCTTTTCGTGCAAGGAATCGCCGCTTTTGCTCAGTTTTTGCACAAAACGTGCTTTACGTGCAAGGAATCGCCGCTTTTGCGCTGTTTTGGCACAAAACGTGCGTTTCGTGCACAGAATCGCCGCTTTTGCTCTGTTTTGGCACAAAACGTGCGCTTTGTGCACAGAATCGCCGCTTTTGCTCAGTTTTGGCACAAAACGTGCGTTTCGTGCACAGAATCGTCGCTTTTTCTTAGTTTTGGCAGAAATCCTGTGTTTCGTGCACAGAATCGCCGCTTTTGCTCTGTTTTGGCACAAAACATGCGTTTCGTGCACAGAATCGCCGCTTTTGCTCAGTTATGGCACAAAACGTGCGTTTTACGCTCCGAATTTCTCCTTTTGGCACATTACGTGCGCTTCGTGCACAGAATCGCCGCTTTTGCTCAGCTTTGGCACAATACGTGCGTTTCGTGCACAGAATCGCCGCTTTTGCTCAGTTTTGGCACAAAACGTGCGTTCCACGCACCGAATTGCTCCTCTTGGCATAAAACGTGCGTTTCGTGCACAGAATCGCCGCTTTTACTCAGTTTTGGATAAAAACCTGCGTTTCGTGCAGAGAATCGCCGCTTATGATCAGTTTTGGCACAAAACGTGCTTTTCGTGCATAGAATCGCCGCTTTTGCGCAGTTTTGGCACAAAACGTCCGTTTCGTGCACAGAATAGCCACTTTTGCTCAGTTTTGGCACAAAACGTACGTTTCGTGCACAGAATCGTCGCTTTTGCTTAGTTTTGGCACAAATCCTGTGTTTCGTGCACAGAATCGCCGCTTTTGCTCAGTTTTGGCACAAAACGAGCGTTTCGTGCATAGAATCGCCGCTTTTGCTCAGTTTTGACACAAAACGAGCGTTTCGTGCATAGAATCGCCGCTTTTGCTCAGTTTTGGCACAAAACGTGCGTTTCGTGCATAGAATCGCCGCTTATGCTCAGTTTTGGCACAAAACGTGCGTTTCGTGCACAGAATCGTCGCTTTTGCTTAGTTTTGGCACAAATCCTGTGTTTCGTGCACAGAATCGCCGCTTTTGCCCAGTTTTGGCACAAAACGAGCGTTTCGTGCATAGAATCGCCGCTTTTGCTCAGTTTTGACACAAAACGAGCGTTTCGTGCATAGAATCGCCGCTTTTGCTCGGTTTTGGCACAAAACGTGCGTTTCGTGCACAGAAATCGCCGCTTTTGCTCAGTTTTGGCACAAAACGTGCGTTCCACGCACCGAATTGCTCCTCTTGGCATAAAACGTGCGTTTCGTGCATAGAATCGCCGCTTATGCTCAGTTTTGGCACAATACGTGCGTTTCGTCCACAGAATCGCCGCTTTTGCTCAGTTTTGGCACAAAACGTGCGGTTCGTGCACAGAATCGCCGCTTTTGCTCAGTTTTTGGCACAAAACGTGCGTTTCGTGCACAGAATCGCCGCTTTTGCTCAGTTTTGGCACAAAACGTGCGTTTCGTGCACAGAACCGCCGCTTTTGCTCAGTTTTGGATAAAAACCTGTGTTTCGTGCAGAGAATCGCCGCTTATGCTCAGTTTAGGCACAAAACGTGCTTTTCGTGCAAGGAATCGCCGCTTTTGCGCTGTTTTGGCACAAAACGTGCGTTTCGTGCACAGAATCGCCGCTTTTGCTCTGTTTTGGCACAAAACGTGCGTTTCGTGCACAGAACCGTCGCTTTTCTTATTTTTGCCAGAAATCCTGTGTTTCGTGCACAGAATCGCCGCTTTTGCTCAGTTTTTGCACAAAACGTGCGGTTCTTGCACAGAATCGCCTCTTTTGCTCTGTATTGGCACAAAACGTGCGTTTCGTGCACAGAATCGCCGCTTTTGCTCAGTTTTGGCACAAAACGTGCGTTCCACGCACCGAATTGCTCCTCTTGGCATAAAACGTGCGTTTCGTGCACAGAATCGCCGCTTTTACTCAGTTTTGGATAAAAACCTGCGTTTCGTGCAGAGAATCGCCGCTTATGATCAGTTTTGGAACAAAACGTGCTTTTCGTGCATAGAATCGCCGCTATTGCTCAGTTTTGGCACAAAACGTCCGTTTCGTGCACAGAATAGCCACTTTTGCTCAGTTTTGGCACAAAACGTACGTTTCGTGCACAGAATCGTCGCTTTTGCTTAGTTTTGGCACAAATCCTGTGTTTCGTGCACAGAATCGCCGCTTTTGCCCAGTTTTGGCACAAAACGAGCGTTTCGTGCATAGAATCGCCGCTTTAGCTCAGTTTTGACACAAAACGAGCGTTTCGTGCATAGAATCGCCGCTTTTGCTCAGTTTTGGCACAAAACGTGCGTTTCGTGCACAGAATCGCCGCTTTTGCTCAGTTTTGGCACAAAACGTGCGTGTTACGCTCCGAATTTCTCCTTTTGGCACATAACGTGCGTTTCGTGATCAGAATCGCCGCTTTTGCTCAGTTTTGGCACAAAACGTGCATTTCGAGCATAGAATCGACGCTATTGCTCAGTTTTGGCACAATACGTGCGTTTCGTGCACAGAATCGCCGCTTTTGCTCAGTTTTGCAACAAAACGTGCGTTTCGTACACAGAATCGCCGTTTTTGCTCAGTTTCGCAACAAAACGTGCGTTTCGTGCACAGAATCGCCACTTTTGCTGAGTTTTGGCACAAAACGAGCGATTCGTATATAGAATCGCCGCTTCCGCTCAGTTTTGGAACAAAACGTGCGTTTCGTGCTTAGAATCGCCGCTTTTGCTCAGTTTTGGCACAAAACGTGCGTTTCGTGCACAGAATCGCCGCTTTTGCACAGCTTTTTCACAAGACGTGCGTTCCACGCACCGAATTGCTGCTCTTGGCATAAAACGTGCCTTTCGTGCACAGAATCGCCGCTTTTGCTCAGTTTGGGCACAAAACGTGCGTTTCGTGCACAGAATCGCCGCTTTTGCTCTGTTTTGGCACAAAACGTGCGTTTCGTGCACAGAATCGCCGCTTTTGCTCAGTTTTGGCACAAAACGTGCGTGTTACGCTCCGAATTTCTCCTTTTGGCACATAACGTGCGTTTCGTGATCAGAATCGCCGCTTTTGCTCAGTTTTGCAACAAAACGTGCGTTTCGTACACAGAATCGCCGTTTTTGCTCAGTTTCGCAACAAAACGTGCGTTTCGTGCACAGAATCGCCACTTTTGCTCAGTTTTGGCACAAAACGAGCGATTCGTATATAGAATCGCCGCTTCCGCTCAGTTTTGGAACAGAACGTGCGTTTCGTGCTCAGAATCGCCGCTTTTGCTCAGTTTTGGCACAAAACGTGCGTTTCGTGCACAGAATCGCCGCTTTTGCACAGCTTTTTCACAAGACGTGCGTTCCACGCACCGAATTGCTGCTCTTGGCATAAAACGTGCCTTTCGTGCACAGAATCGCCGCTTTTGCTCAGTTTTGGATAAAAACCTGCGTTTCGTGCAGAGAATCGCCGCTTATGCTCAGTTTTGGCACAAAACGTGCTTTTCGTGCATAGAATCGCCGCTTATGCTCAGTTTTGGCACAAAACGTGCGTTTCGTGCACAGAATCGTCGCTTTTGCTTAGTTTTGGCACAAATCCTGTGTTTCGTGCACAGAATCGCCGCTTTTGCCCAGTTTTGGCACAAAACGTGCGTTTTACGCTCCGAATTTCTCCTTTTGGCACATAACGTGCGTTTCGTGTACAGAATCGCCGCTTTTGCTCAGTTTTGGATAAAAACCTGCGTTTCGTGCAGAGAATCGCCCCTTATGCTCAGTTTTGGCACAAAACGTGCGTTTCGTGCACAGAAATCGCCGCTTTTGCTCAGTTTTGGCACAAAACGTGCGTTCCACGCACCGAATTGCTCCTCTTGGCATAAAACGTGCGTTTCGTGCATAGAATCGCCGCTTATGCTCAGTTTTGGCACAATACGTGCGTTTCGTCCACAGAATCGCCGCTTTTGCTCAGTTTTGGCACAAAACGTGCGTGTCGTGCACAGAATCGTCGCTTTTGCTTAGTTTTGGCACAAATCCTGTGTTTCGTGCACAGAATCGCCGCTTTTGCCCAGTTTTGGCACAAAACGTGCGTTTTACGCTCCGAATTTCTCCTTTTGGCACATTACGTGCGCTTCGTGCACAGAATCGCCGCTTTTGCTCAGCTTTGGCACAATACGTGCGTTTCGTGCACAGAATCGCCGCTTTTGCTCAGTTTTGGCACAAAACGTGCGTTTCGTGCACAGAATCGCCGCTTTTGCTCAGTTTTGGCACGAAACGTGCGTTTCGTGCACAGAATCGTCGCTTTTGCATAGTTTGGCACAAATCCTGTGTTTCGTGCATAGAATCGCCGCTTTTGCCCAGTTTTGGCACAAAACGTGCGTTTTACGCTCCGAATTTCTCCTTTTGGCACATAACGTGCGCTTCGTGCACAGAATCGCCGCTTTTGCTCAGCTTTAGCACAATACGTGCGTTTCGTGCACAGAATCGCCGTTTTTGCTCAGTTTTGGCACAAAACGTGCGGTTCGTGCACAGAATCGCCGCTTTTGCTCAGTTTTTGGCACAAAACGTGCGTTTCGTGCACAGAATCGCCGCTTTTGCTCAGTTTTGGCACAAAACGTGCGTTTCGTGCACAGAACCGCCGCTTTTGCTCAGTTTTGGATAAAAACCTGTGTTTCGTGCAGAGAATCGCCGCTTATGCTCAGTTTAGGCACAAAACGTGCTTTTCGTGCAAGGAATCGCCGCTTTTGCGCTGTTTTGGCACAAAACGTGCGTTTCGTGCACAGAATCGCCGCTTTTGCTCTGTTTTGGCACAAAACGTGCGTTTCGTGCACAGAACCGTCGCTTTTCTTATTTTTGCCAGAAATCCTGTGTTTCGTGCACAGAATCGCCGCTTTTGCTCAGTTTTTGCACAAAACGTGCGGTTCTTGCACAGAATCGCCTCTTTTGCTCTGTATTGGCACAAAACGTGCGTTTCGTGCACAGAATCGCCGCTTTTGCTCAGTTTTGGCACAAAACGTGCGTTCCACGCACCGAATTGCTCCTCTTGGCATAAAACGTGCGTTTCGTGCACAGAATCGCCGCTTTTACTCAGTTTTGGATAAAAACCTGCGTTTCGTGCAGAGAATCGCCGCTTATGATCAGTTTTGGAACAAAACGTGCTTTTCGTGCATAGAATCGCCGCTATTGCTCAGTTTTGGCACAAAACGTCCGTTTCGTGCACAGAATAGCCACTTTTGCTCAGTTTTGGCACAAAACGTACGTTTCGTGCACAGAATCGTCGCTTTTGCTTAGTTTTGGCACAAATCCTGTGTTTCGTGCACAGAATCGCCGCTTTTGCCCAGTTTTGGCACAAAACGAGCGTTTCGTGCATAGAATCGCCGCTTTAGCTCAGTTTTGACACAAAACGAGCGTTTCGTGCATAGAATCGCCGCTTTTGCTCAGTTTTGGCACAAAACGTGCGTTTCGTGCACAGAATCGCCGCTTTTGCTCAGTTTTGGCACAAAACGTGCGTGTTACGCTCCGAATTTCTCCTTTTGGCACATAACGTGCGTTTCGTGATCAGAATCGCCGCTTTTGCTCAGTTTTGGCACAAAACGTGCATTTCGAGCATAGAATCGACGCTATTGCTCAGTTTTGGCACAATACGTGCGTTTCGTGCACAGAATCGCCGCTTTTGCTCAGTTTTGCAACAAAACGTGCGTTTCGTACACAGAATCGCCGTTTTTGCTCAGTTTCGCAACAAAACGTGCGTTTCGTGCACAGAATCGCCACTTTTGCTGAGTTTTGGCACAAAACGAGCGATTCGTATATAGAATCGCCGCTTCCGCTCAGTTTTGGAACAAAACGTGCGTTTCGTGCTTAGAATCGCCGCTTTTGCTCAGTTTTGGCACAAAACGTGCGTTTCGTGCACAGAATCGCCGCTTTTGCACAGCTTTTTCACAAGACGTGCGTTCCACGCACCGAATTGCTGCTCTTGGCATAAAACGTGCCTTTCGTGCACAGAATCGCCGCTTTTGCTCAGTTTGGGCACAAAACGTGCGTTTCGTGCACAGAATCGCCGCTTTTGCTCTGTTTTGGCACAAAACGTGCGTTTCGTGCACAGAATCGCCGCTTTTGCTCAGTTTTGGCACAAAACGTGCGTGTTACGCTCCGAATTTCTCCTTTTGGCACATAACGTGCGTTTCGTGATCAGAATCGCCGCTTTTGCTCAGTTTTGCAACAAAACGTGCGTTTCGTACACAGAATCGCCGTTTTTGCTCAGTTTCGCAACAAAACGTGCGTTTCGTGCACAGAATCGCCACTTTTGCTCAGTTTTGGCACAAAACGAGCGATTCGTATATAGAATCGCCGCTTCCGCTCAGTTTTGGAACAGAACGTGCGTTTCGTGCTCAGAATCGCCGCTTTTGCTCAGTTTTGGCACAAAACGTGCGTTTCGTGCACAGAATCGCCGCTTTTGCACAGCTTTTTCACAAGACGTGCGTTCCACGCACCGAATTGCTGCTCTTGGCATAAAACGTGCCTTTCGTGCACAGAATCGCCGCTTTTGCTCAGTTTTGGATAAAAACCTGCGTTTCGTGCAGAGAATCGCCGCTTATGCTCAGTTTTGGCACAAAACGTGCTTTTCGTGCATAGAATCGCCGCTTATGCTCAGTTTTGGCACAAAACGTGCGTTTCGTGCACAGAATCGTCGCTTTTGCTTAGTTTTGGCACAAATCCTGTGTTTCGTGCACAGAATCGCCGCTTTTGCCCAGTTTTGGCACAAAACGTGCGTTTTACGCTCCGAATTTCTCCTTTTGGCACATAACGTGCGTTTCGTGTACAGAATCGCCGCTTTTGCTCAGTTTTGGATAAAAACCTGCGTTTCGTGCAGAGAATCGCCCCTTATGCTCAGTTTTGGCACAAAACGTGCGTTTCGTGCACAGAAATCGCCGCTTTTGCTCAGTTTTGGCACAAAACGTGCGTTCCACGCACCGAATTGCTCCTCTTGGCATAAAACGTGCGTTTCGTGCATAGAATCGCCGCTTATGCTCAGTTTTGGCACAATACGTGCGTTTCGTCCACAGAATCGCCGCTTTTGCTCAGTTTTGGCACAAAACGTGCGTGTCGTGCACAGAATCGTCGCTTTTGCTTAGTTTTGGCACAAATCCTGTGTTTCGTGCACAGAATCGCCGCTTTTGCCCAGTTTTGGCACAAAACGTGCGTTTTACGCTCCGAATTTCTCCTTTTGGCACATTACGTGCGCTTCGTGCACAGAATCGCCGCTTTTGCTCAGCTTTGGCACAATACGTGCGTTTCGTGCACAGAATCGCCGCTTTTGCTCAGTTTTGGCACAAAACGTGCGTTTCGTGCACAGAATCGCCGCTTTTGCTCAGTTTTGGCACGAAACGTGCGTTTCGTGCACAGAATCGTCGCTTTTGCATAGTTTGGCACAAATCCTGTGTTTCGTGCATAGAATCGCCGCTTTTGCCCAGTTTTGGCACAAAACGTGCGTTTTACGCTCCGAATTTCTCCTTTTGGCACATAACGTGCGCTTCGTGCACAGAATCGCCGCTTTTGCTCAGCTTTAGCACAATACGTGCGTTTCGTGCACAGAATCGCCGTTTTTGCTCAGTTTTGCAACAAAACGTGCGTTTCGTGCACAGAATCGCCGCTTTTACTCAGTTTTGGCACTAAACGAGCGTTTCCTGCATTGAATCGCCGCTTTTGCTAAGTTTTGGCACAAAACGTGCGTTTCGTGCACAGAATCGCCGCTTTTGCTCAGTTTTGGCACAAAACGTGCGTTCCACGCACCGAATTGCTCCTCTTGGCATAAAACGTGCGTTTCGTGCACAGAATCGCCGCTTTTACTCAGTTTTGGATAAAAACCTGCGTTTCGTGCAGAGAATCGCCGCTTATGATCAGTTTTGGCACAAAACGTGCTTTTCGTGCATAGAATCGCCGCTTTTGCGCAGTTTTGGCACAAAACGTCCGTTTCGTGCACAGAATAGCCACTTTTGCTCAGTTTTGGCACAAAACGTACGTTTCGTGCACAGAATCGTCGCTTTTGCTCAGTTTTGGCACAAAACGTGCGTTTCGTGCACAGAATCGTCGCTTTTGCTTAGTTTTGGCACAAATCCTGTGTTTCGTGCACAGAATCGCCGCTTTTGCCCAGTTTTGGCACAAGACGTGCGTTCCACGCACCGAATTGCTACTCTTGGCATAAAACGTGCGTTTCGTGCACAGGATCGCCGCTTTTGCTCAGTTTTGGATAAAAACCTGCGTTTCGTGCAGAGAATCACCCCTTATGCTCAGTTTTGGCACAAAACGTGCGTTTCGTGCACAGAAATCGCCGCTTTTGCTCAGTTTTGGCACAAAACGTGCGTTCCACGCACCGAATTGCTCCTCCTGGCATAAAACGTGCGTTTCGTGCATAGAATCGCCGCTTATGCTCAGTTTTGGCACAATACGTGCGTTTCGTCCACAGAATCGCCGCTTTTGCTCAGTTTTGGCACAAAACGTGCGGTTCGTGCACAGAATCGCCGCTTTTGCTCAGTTTTTGGCACAAAACGTGCGTTTCGTGCACAGAATCGCCGCTTTTGCTCAGTTTTGGCACAATACGTGCGTTTCGTGCACAGAATCGCCGCTTTTGCTCAGTTTTGGCACAAAACGTGCGTTTCGTGCACAGAACCGCCGCTTTTGCTCAGTTTTGGATAAAAACCTGCGTTTCGTGCAGAGAATCGCCGCTTATGCTCAGTTTAGGCACAAAACGTGCTTTTCGTGCAAGGAATCGCCGCTTTTGCGTTGTTTTGGCACAAAACGTGCGTTTCGTGCACAGAATCGCCGCTTTTGCTCTGTTTTGGCACAAAACGTGCGTTTCGTGCACAGAACCGTCGCTTTTTCTTATTTTTGCCAGAAATCCTGTGTTTCGTGCACAGAATCGCCGCTTTTGCTCAGTTTTTGCACAAAACGTGCGGTTCTTGCACAGAATCGCCTCTTTTGCTCTGTTTTGGCACTAAACGTGCGTTTCGTGCACAGAATCGTCGCTTTTTCTTAGTTTTGGCAGAAATCCTGTGTTTCGTGCACAGAATCGCCGCTTTTGCTCAGTTTTGGCACAAAACATGCGTTTCGTGCACAGAATCGCCGCTTTTGCTCAGTTTTGGCACAAAACGTGCGTTCCACGCACCGAATTGCTACTCTTGGCATAAAACGTGCGTTACGTGCACAGAATCGCGGCTTTTGCTCAGTTTTGGCACAATACGTGCGCTTTGTGCACAGAATCGCCGCTTTTGCTCAGTTTTGGCACAAAACGTGCGTTTCGTGCACAGAACCGTCGCTTTTTCTTAGTTTTGGCAGAAATCCTGTGTTTCGTGCACAGAATCGCCGCTTTTGCTCAGTTTGGGCACAAAACGTGCGTTTCGTGCACAGAATCGCCGCTTTTGCTCAGTTTTGGCACTAAACGAGCGTTTCCTGCATTGAATCGCCGCTTTTGCTAAGTTTTGGCACAAAACGTGCGTTTCGTGCACAGAATCGCCGCTTTTGCTCAGTTTTGGCACAAAACGTGCGTTCCACGCACCGAATTGCTCCTCTTGGCATAAAACGTGCGTTTCGTGCACAGAATCGCCGCTTTTACTCAGTTTTGGATAAAAACCTGCGTTTCGTGCAGAGAATCGCCGCTTATGATCAGTTTTGGAACAAAACGTGCTTTTCGTGCATAGAATCGCCGCTTCTGCGCAGTTTTGGCACAAAACGTCCGTTTCGTGCACAGAATAGCCACTTTTGCTCAGTTTTGGCACAAAACGTACGTTTCGTGCACAGAATCGTCGCTTTTGCTTAGTTTTGGCACAAATCCTGTGTTTCGTGCACAGAATCGCCGCTTTTGCCCAGTTTTGGCACAAAACGAGCGTTTCGTGCATAGAATCGCCGCTTTTGCTCAGTTTTGACACAAAACGAGCGTTTCGTGCATAGAATCGCCGCTTTTGCTCAGTTTTGGCACAAAACGTGCGTTTCGTGCACAGAATCGCCGCTTTTGCTCAGTTTTGGCACAAAACGTGCGTGTTACGCTCCGAATTTCTCCTTTTGGCACATAACGTGCGTTTCGTGATCAGAATCGCCGCTTTTGCTCAGTTTTGGCACAAAACGTGCATTTCGAGCATAGAATCGCCGCTATTGCTCAGTTTTGGCACAATACGTGCGTTTCGTGCACAGAATAGCCGCTTTTGCTCAGTTTTGCTACAAAACGTGCGTTTCGTGCACAGAATCGCCGTTTTTACGCAGTTTTGCAACAAAACGTGCGTTTCGTGCACAGAATCGCCGCTTTTGCTCAGTTTTGGCACAAAACGAGCGTTTCGTGCATAGAATCGCCGCTTTTGCTCAGTTTTGGCACAAAACGTGCGTTTCGTGCACAGAATCGCCGTTTTTGCTCAGTTTTGGCACAAAACGTGCGTTCCACGCATCGAATTGCTCCTCTTTTCATAAAACGTGCGTTTCGTGCACAGAATCGAGGCTTTTGCTCAGTTTTGGCACGATACGTGCGTTTTGTGCACAGAATCGCCGCTTTTGCTCAGTTTTGGCACAAAACGTGCGTTTCGTGCACAGAATCGCCGCTTTTGTTCAGTTTTAGCGCAACACGTGCGTTTCGTGCACAGAATCGCCGCTTTTGCTCAGTTTTGGCACAAAACGTGCGCTGCGTGCACAGAATCGCCGCTTTTGCTCAGTTTTGGATAAAAACCTGCGTTTCGTGCAGAGAATCGCCGCTTATGCTCAGTTTTGGCACAAAACGTGCTTTTCGTGCATAGAATCGCCGCTTATGCTCAGTTTTGGCACAAAACGTGCGTTTCGTGCACAGAATCGTCGCTTTTTCTTAGTTTTGGCACAAATCCTGTGTTTCGTGCACAGAATCGCCGCTTTTGCCCAGTTTTGGCGCAAGACGTGCGTTCCACGCACCGAATTGCTACTCTTGGCATAAAACGTGCGTTACGTGCACAGAATCGCGGCTTTTGCTCAGTTTTGGCACAATACGTGCGCTTTGTGCACAGAATCGCCGCTTTTGCTCAGTTTTGGCACAAAACGTGCGTTTCGTGCACAGAACCGTCGCTTTTTCTTAGTTTTGGCAGAAATCCTGTGTTTCGTGCACAGAATCGCCGCTTTTGCTCAGTTTGGGCACAAAACGTGCGTTTCGTGCACAGAATCGCCGCTTTTGCTCAGTTTTGGCACTAAACGAGCGTTTCCTGCATTGAATCGCCGCTTTTGCTAAGTTTTGGCACAAAACGTGCGTTTCGTGCACAGAATCGCCGCTTTTGCTCAGTTTTGGCACAAAACGTGCGTTCCACGCACCGAATTGCTCCTCTTGGCATAAAACGTGCGTTTCGTGCACAGAATCGCCGCTTTTACTCAGTTTTGGATAAAAACCTGCGTTTCGTGCAGAGAATCGCCGCTTATGATCAGTTTTGGAACAAAACGTGCTTTTCGTGCATAGAATCGCCGCTTCTGCGCAGTTTTGGCACAAAACGTCCGTTTCGTGCACAGAATAGCCACTTTTGCTCAGTTTTGGCACAAAACGTACGTTTCGTGCACAGAATCGTCGCTTTTGCTTAGTTTTGGCACAAATCCTGTGTTTCGTGCACAGAATCGCCGCTTTTGCCCAGTTTTGGCACAAAACGAGCGTTTCGTGCATAGAATCGCCGCTTTTGCTCAGTTTTGACACAAAACGAGCGTTTCGTGCATAGAATCGCCGCTTTTGCTCAGTTTTGGCACAAAACGTGCGTTTCGTGCACAGAATCGCCGCTTTTGCTCAGTTTTGGCACAAAACGTGCGTGTTACGCTCCGAATTTCTCCTTTTGGCACATAACGTGCGTTTCGTGATCAGAATCGCCGCTTTTGCTCAGTTTTGGCACAAAACGTGCATTTCGAGCATAGAATCGCCGCTATTGCTCAGTTTTGGCACAATACGTGCGTTTCGTGCACAGAATAGCCGCTTTTGCTCAGTTTTGCTACAAAACGTGCGTTTCGTGCACAGAATCGCCGTTTTTACGCAGTTTTGCAACAAAACGTGCGTTTCGTGCACAGAATCGCCGCTTTTGCTCAGTTTTGGCACAAAACGAGCGTTTCGTGCATAGAATCGCCGCTTTTGCTCAGTTTTGGCACAAAACGTGCGTTTCGTGCACAGAATCGCCGTTTTTGCTCAGTTTTGGCACAAAACGTGCGTTCCACGCATCGAATTGCTCCTCTTTTCATAAAACGTGCGTTTCGTGCACAGAATCGAGGCTTTTGCTCAGTTTTGGCACGATACGTGCGTTTTGTGCACAGAATCGCCGCTTTTGCTCAGTTTTGGCACAAAACGTGCGTTTCGTGCACAGAATCGCCGTTTTTGCTCAGTTTTGGCACAAAACGTGCGTTCCACGCATCGAATTGCTCCTCTTTTCA
Organism: Stelis phaeoptera; assembly: GCA_943735885.1. Classification (NCBI taxonomy): domain Eukaryota; kingdom Metazoa; phylum Arthropoda; class Insecta; order Hymenoptera; family Megachilidae; genus Stelis; species Stelis phaeoptera. The sequence goes on from CALSEM010000130.1 coordinate 1,500,048, forward strand.
TAAAACGTGCGTTTCGTGCACAGAATCGAGGCTTTTGCTCAGTTTTGGCACGATACGTGCGTTTTGTGCACAGAATCGCCGCTTTTGCTCAGTTTTGGCACAAAACGTGCGTTTCGTGCACAGAATCGCCGCTTTTGTTCAGTTTTAGCGCAACACGTGCGTTTCGTGCACAGAATCGCCGCTTTTGCTCAGTTTTGGCACAAAACGTGCGCTGCGTGCACAGAATCGCCGCTTTTGCTCAGTTTTGGATAAAAACCTGCGTTTCGTGCAGAGAATCGCCGCTTATGCTCAGTTTTGGCACAAAACGTGCTTTTCGTGCATAGAATCGCCGCTTATGCTCAGTTTTGGCACAAAACGTGCGTTTCGTGCACAGAATCGTCGCTTTTTCTTAGTTTTGGCACAAATCCTGTGTTTCGTGCACAGAATCGCCGCTTTTGCCCAGTTTTGGCGCAAGACGTGCGTTCCACGCACCGAATTGCTACTCTTGGCATAAAACGTGCGTTTCGTGCACAGGATCGCCGCTTTTGCTCAGTTTTGGATAAAAACCTGCGTTTCGTGCAGAGAATCGCCCCTTATGCTCAGTTTTGGCACAAAACGTGCGTTTCGTGCACAGAAATCGCCGCTTTTGCTCAGTTTTGGCACAAAACGTGCGTTCCACGCACCGAATTGCTCCTCTTGGCATAAAACGTGCGTTTCGTGCATAGAATCGCCGCTTATGCTCAGTTTTGGCACAATACGTGCGTTTCGTCCACAGAATCGCCGCTTTTGCTCAGTTTTGGCACAAAACGTGCGGTTCGTGCACAGAATCGCCGCTTTTGCTCAGTTTTTGGCACAAAACGTGCGTTTCGTGCACAGAATCGCCGCTTTTGCTCAGTTTTGGCACAAAACGTGCGTGTCGTGCACAGAATCGTCGCTTTTGCTTAGTTTTGGCACAAATCCTGTGTTTCGTGCACAGAATCGCCGCTTTTGCCCAGTTTTGGCACAAAACGTGCGTTTTACGCTCCGAATTTCTCCTTTTGGCACATAACGTGCACTTCGTGCACAGAATCGCCGCTTTTGCTCAGCTTTGGCACAATACGTGCGTTTCGTGCACAGAATAGCCACTTTTGCTCAGTTTTGGCACAAAACGTACGTTTCGTGCACAGAATCGTCGCTTTTGCTTAGTTTTGGCACAAATCCTGTGTTTCGCGCACAGAATCGCCGCTTTTGCCCAGTTTTGGCACAAAACGAGCGTTTCGTGCATAGAATCGCCGCTTTTGCTCAGTTTTGACACAAAACGAGCGTTTCGTGCATAGAATCGCCGCTTTTGCTCAGTTTTGGCACAAAACGTGCGTTTCGTGCACAGAATCGCCGCTTTTGCTCAGTTTTGGCACAAAACGTGCGTGTTACGCTCCGAATTTCTCCTTTTGGCACATAACGTGCGTTTCGTGATCAGAATCGCCGCTTTTGCTCAGTTTTGGCACAATACGTGCGTTTCGTGCACAGAATAGCCGCTTTTGCTCAGTTTTGCTACAAAACGTGCGTTTCGTGCACAGAATCGCCGTTTTTACGCAGTTTTGCAACAAAACGTGCGTTTGGTGCACAGAATCGCCGCTTTTGCTCAGTTTTGGCACAAAACGAGCGTTTCGTGCATAGAATCGCCGCTTTTGCTCAGTTTTGGCACAAAACGAGCGTTTCGTGCATAGAATCGCCGCTTTTGCTCAGTTTTGTCACAAAACGTGCGTTTCGTGCACAGAATCGCCGTTTTTGCTCAGTTTTGGCACAAAACGTGCGTTCCACGCATCGAATTGCTCCTCTTTTCATAAAACGTGCGTTTCGTGCACAGAATCGAGGCTTTTGCTCAGTTTTGGCACGATACGTGCGTTTTGTGCACAGAATCGCCGCTTTTGCTCAGTTTTGGCACAAAACGTGCGTTTCGTGCACAGAATCGCCGCTTTTGTTCAGTTTTAGCGCAACACGTGCGTTTCGTGCACAGAATCGCCGCTTTTGCTCAGTTTTGGCACAAAACGTGCGCTGCGTGCACAGAATCGCCGCTTTTGCTCAGTTTTGGATAAAAACCTGCGTTTCGTGCAGAGAATCGCCGCTTATGCTCAGTTTTGGCACAAAACGTGCTTTTCGTGCATAGAATCGCCGCTTATGCTCAGTTTTGGCACAAAACATGCGTTTCGTGCACAGAATCGTCGCTTTTTCTTAGTTTTGGCACAAATCCTGTGTTTCGTGCACAGAATCGCCGCTTTTGCCCAGTTTTGGCGCAAGACGTGCGTTCCACGCACCGAATTGCTACTCTTGGCATAAAACGTGCGTTTCGTGCACAGGATCGCCGCTTTTGCTCAGTTTTGGATAAAAACCTGCGTTTCGTGCAGAGAATCGCCCCTTATGCTCAGTTTTGGCACAAAACGTGCGTTTCGTGCACAGAAATCGCCGCTTTTGCTCAGTTTTGGCACAAAACGTGCGTTCCACGCACCGAATTGCTCCTCTTGGCATAAAACGTGCGTTTCGTGCATAGAATCGCCGCTTATGCTCAGTTTTGGCACAATACGTGCGTTTCGTCCACAGAATCGCCGCTTTTGCTCAGTTTTGGCACAAAACGTGCGGTTCGTGCACAGAATCGCCGCTTTTGCTCAGTTTTTGGCACAAAACGTGCGTTTCGTGCACAGAATCGCCGCTTTTGCTCAGTTTTGGCACAAAACGTGCGTGTCGTGCACAGAATCGTCGCTTTTGCTTAGTTTTGGCACAAATCCTGTGTTTCGTGCACAGAATCGCCGCTTTTGCCCAGTTTTGGCACAAAACGTGCGTTTTACGCTCCGAATTACTCCTTTTGGCACATAACGTGCACTTCGTGCACAGAATCGCCGCTTTTGCTCAGCTTTGGCACAATACGTGCGTTTCGTGCACAGAATCGCCGCTTTTGCTCAGTTTTGGCACAAAACGTGCGTTTCGTGCACAGAATTGCCGCTTTTGCTCAGTTTTGGATAAAAACCTGCGTTTCGTGCAGAGAATCGCCGCTTTTGCTCAGTTTTGGATAAAAACCTGCGTTTCGTGCAGAGAATCGCCCCTTATGCTCAGTTTTGGCACAAAACGTGCGTTTCGTGCACAGAATCGCCGCTTTTACTCAGTTTTGGATAAAAACCTGCGTTTCGTGCAGAGAATCGCCGCTTATGATCAGTTTTGGAACAAAACGTGCTTTTCGTGCATAGAATCGCCGCTTCTGCGCAGTTTTGGCACAAAACGTCCGTTTCGTGCACAGAATAGCCACTTTTGCTCAGTTTTGGCACAAAACGTACGTTTCGTGCACAGAATCGTCGCTTTTGCTTAGTTTTGGCACAAATCCTGTGTTTCGCGCACAGAATCGCCGCTTTTGCCCAGTTTTGGCACAAAACGAGCGTTTCGTGCATAGAATCGCCGCTTTTGCTCAGTTTTGACACAAAACGAGCGTTTCGTGCATAGAATCGCCGCTTTTGCTCAGTTTTGGCACAAAACGTGCGTTTCGTGCACAGAATCGCCGCTTTTGCTCAGTTTTGGCACAAAACGTGCGTGTTACGCTCCGAATTTCTCCTTTTGGCACATAACGTGCGTTTCGTGATCAGAATCGCCGCTTTTGCTCAGTTTTGGCACAAAACGTGCATTTCGAGCATAGAATCGCCGCTATTGCTCAGTTTTGGCACAATACGTGCGTTTCGTGCACAGAATAGCCGCTTTTGCTCAGTTTTGCTACAAAACGTGCGTTTCGTGCACAGAATCGCCGTTTTTACGCAGTTTTGCAACAAAACGTGCGTTTCGTGCACAGAATCGCCGCTTTTGCTCAGTTTTGCAACAAAACGTGCGTTTCGTGCACAGAATCGCCGCTTTTGCTCAGTTTTGGCACAAAACGAGCGTTTCGTGCATAGAATCGCCGCTTTTGCTCAGTTTTGGCACAAAACGTGCGTTTCGTGCACAGAATCGCCGCTTTTGCTCAGTTTTGGCACAAAACGTGCGTTCCACGCATCGAATTGCTCCTCTTTTCATAAAACGTGCGTTTCGTGCACAGAATCGAGGCTTCTGCTCAGTTTTGGCACGATACGTGCGTTTTGTGCACAGAATCGCCGCTTTTGCTCAGTTTTGGCACAAAACGTGCGTTTCGTGCACAGAATCGCCGCTTTTGTTCAGTTTTAGCGCAACACGTGCGTTTCGTGCACAGAATCGCCGCTTTTGCTCAGTTTTGGCACAAAACGTGCGCTGCGTGCACAGAATCGCCGCTTTTGCTCAGTTTTGGATAAAAACCTGCGTTTCGTGCAGAGAATCGCCGCTTATGCTCAGTTTTGGCACAAAACGTGCTTTTCGTGCATAGAATCGCCGCTTATGCTCAGTTTTGGCACAAAACGTGCGTTTCGTGCACAGAATCGTCGCTTTTGCTTAGTTTTGGCACAAATCCTGTGTTTCGTGCACAGAATCGCCGCTTTTGCTCAGTTTTGGCACAAAACGTGCGTTCCACGCACCGAATTGCTCCTCTTGGCATAAAACGTGCGTTTCGTGCATAGAATCGCCGCTTATGCTCAGTTTTGGCACAATACGTGCGTTTCGTCCACAGAATCGCCGCTTTTGCTCAGTTTTGGCACAAAACGTGCGGTTCGTGCACAGAATCGCCGCTTTTGCTCAGTTTTTGGCACAAAACGTGCGTTTCGTGCACAGAATCGCCGCTTTTGCTCAGTTTTGGCACAAAACGTGCGTGTCGTGCACAGAATCGTCGCTTTTGCTTAGTTTTGGCACAAATCCTGTGTTTCGTGCATAGAATCGCCGCTTTTGCCCAGTTTTGGCACAAAACGTGCGTTTTACGCTCCGAATTTCTCCTTTTGGCACATAACGTGCGCTTCATGCACAGAATCGCCGCTTTTGCTCAGCTTTAGCACAATACGTGCGTTTCGTGCACAGAATCGCCGTTTTTGCTCAGTTTTGCAACAAAACGTGCGTTTCGTGCACAGAATCGCCGCTTTTACTCAGTTTTGGCACTAAACGAGCGTTTCCTGCATTGAATCGCCGCTTTTGCTAAGTTTTGGCACAAAACGTTCGTTTCGTGCACAGAATCGCCGCTTTTGCTCAGTTTTGGCACAAAACGTGCGTTCCACGCACCGAATTGCTCCTCTTGGCATAAAACGTGCGTTTCGTGCACAGAATCGCCGCTTTTACTCAGTTTTGGATAAAAACCTGCGTTTCGTGCAGAGAATCGCCGCTTATGATCAGTTTTGGCACAAAACGTGCTTTTCGTGCATAGAATCGCCGCTTTTGCGCAGTTTTGGCACAAAACGTCCGTTTCGTGCACAGAATAGCCACTTTTGCTCAGTTTTGGCACAAAACGTACGTTTCGTGCACAGAATCGTCGCTTTTGCTTAGTTTTGGCACAAATCCTGTGTTTCGTGCACAGAATCGCCGCTTTTGCCCAGTTTTGGCACAAAACGAGCGTTTCGTGCATAGAATCGCCGCTTTTGCTCAGTTTTGACACAAAACGAGCGTTTCGTGCATAGAATCGCCGCTTTTGCTCAGTTTTGGCACAAAACGTGCGTTTCGTGCATAGAATCGCCGCTTATGCTCAGTTTTGGCACAAAACGTGCGTTTCGTGCACAGAATCGTCGCTTTTGCTTAGTTTTGGCACAAATCCTGTGTTTCGTGCACAGAATCGCCGCTTTTGCCCAGTTTTGGCACAAGACGTGCGTTCCACGCACCGAATTGCTACTCTTGGCATAAAACGTGCGTTTCGTGCACAGGATCGCCGCTTTTGCTCAGTTTTGGATAAAAACCTGCGTTTCGTGCAGAGAATCACCCCTTATGCTCAGTTTTGGCACAAAACGTGCGTTTCGTGCACAGAAATCGCCGCTTTTGCTCAGTTTTGGCACAAAACGTGCGTTCCACGCACCGAATTGCTCCTCTTGGCATAAAACGTACGTTTCGTGCATAGAATCGCCGCTTATGCTCAGTTTTGGCACAATACGTGCGTTTCGTCCACAGAATCGCCGCTTTTGCTCAGTTTTGGCACAAAACGTGCGGTTCGTGCACAGAATCGCCGCTTTTGCGCAGTTTTTGGCACAAAACGTGCGTTTCGTGCACAGATTCACCGCTTTTGCTCAGTTTTGGCACAATACGTGCGTTTCGTGCACAGAATCGCCGCTTTTGCTCAGTTTTGGCACAAAACGTGCGTTTCGTGCACAGAACCGCCGCTTTTGCTCAGTTTTGGATAAAAACCTGCGTTTCGTGCAGAGAATCGCCGCTTATGCTCAGTTTAGGCACAAAACGTGCTTTTCGTGCAAGGAATCGCCGCTTTTGCGCTGTTTTGGCACAAAACGTGCGTTTCGTGCACAGAATCGCCGCTTTTGCTCTGTTTTGGCACAAAACGTGCGTTTCGTGCACAGAACCGTCACTTTTTCTTATTTTTGCCAGAAATCCTGTGTTTCGTGCACAGAATCGCCGCTTTTGCTCAGTTTTTGCACAAAACGTGCGGTTCTTGCACAGAATCGCCTCTTTTGCTCTGTTTTGGCACTAAACGTGCGTTTCGTGCACAGAATCGTCGCTTTTTCTTAGTTTTGGCAGAAATCCTGTGTTTCGTGCACAGAATCGCCGCTTTTGCTCAGTTTTGGCACAAAACATGCGTTTCGTGCACAGAATCGCCGCTTTTGCTCAGTTTTGGCACAAAACGTGCGTTCCACGCACCGAATTGCTACTCTTGGCATAATACGTGCGTTACGTGCACAGAATCGCGGCTTTTGCTCAGTTTTGGCACAATACGTGCGCTTTGTGCACAGAATCGCCGCTTTTGCTCAGTTTTGGCACAAAACGTGCGTTTCGTGCACAGAACCGTCGCTTTTTCTTAGTTTTGGCAGAAATCCTGTGTTTCGTGCACAGAATCGCCGCTTTTGCTCAGTTTGGGCACAAAACGTGCGTTTCGTGCACAGAATCGCCGCTTTTGCTCTGTTTTGGCACAAAACGTGCGTTTCGTGCACAGAATCGTCGCTTTTTCTTAGTTTTGGCAGAAATCCTGTGTTTCGTGCACAGAATCGCCGCTTTTGCTCAGTTTTGGCACAAAACATGCGTTTCGTGCACAGAATCGCCGCTTTTGCTCAGTTATGGCACAAAACGTGCGTTTTACGCTCCGAATTTCTCCTTTTGGCACATTACGTGCGCTTCGTGCACAGAATCGCCGCTTTTGTTCAGCTTTGGCACAATACGTGCGTTTCGTGCACAGAATCGCCGCTTTTGCTCAGTTTTGGCACAAAACGTGCGTTTCGTGCACAGAATCGCCGCTTTTGCTCAGTTTTGGCACAAAACGTGCGTGTTACGCTCCGAATTTCTCCTTTTGGCACATAACGTGCGTTTCGTGATCAGAATCGCCGCTTTTGCTCAGCTTTAGCACAATACGTGCGTTTCGTGCACAGAATCGCCGTTTTTGCTCAGTTTTGCAACAAAACGTGCGTTTCGTGCACAGAATCGCCGCTTTTGCTCAGTTTTGGCACTAAACGAGCGTTTCCTGCATTGAATCGCCGCTTTTGCTAAGTTTTGGCACAAAACGTGCGTTTCGTGCACAGAATCGCCGCTTTTGCTCAGTTTTGGCACAAAACGTGCGTTCCACGCACCGAATTGCTCCTCCTGGCATAAAACGTGCGTTTCGTGCACAGAATCGCCGCTTTTACTCAGTTTTGGATAAAAACCTGCGTTTCGTGCAGAGAATCGCCGCTTATGATCAGTTTTGGAACAAAACGAGCGTTTCGTGCATAGAATCGCCGCTTTTGCTCAGTTTTGACACAAAACGAGCGTTTCGTGCATAGAATCGCCGCTTTTGCTCAGTTTTGGCACAAAACGTGAGTTTCGTGCACAGAATCGCCGCTTTTGCTCAGTTTTGGCACAAAACGTGCGTGTTACGCTCCGAATTTCTCCTTTTGGCACATAACGTGCGTTTCGTGATCAGAATCGCCGCTTTTGCTCAGTTTTGCACAAAACGTGCATTTCGAGCATAGAATCGCCGCTATTGCTCAGTTTTGGCACAATACGTGCGTTTCGTGCACAGAATAGCCGCTTTTGCTCAGTTTTGCTACAAAACGTGCGTTTCGTGCACAGAATCGCCGTTTTTACGCAGTTTTGCAACAAAACGTGCGTTTCGTGCACAGAAACGCCGCTTTTGCTCAGTTTTGGCACAAAACGAGCGTTTCGTGCATAGAATCGCCGCTTTTGCTCAGTTTTGGCACAAAACGTGCGTTTCGTGCACAGAATCGCCGCTTTTGCTCAGTTTTGGCACAAAACGTGCGTTCCACGCATCGAATTGCTCCTCTTTTCATAAAACGTGCGTTTCGTGCACAGAATCGAGGCTTTTGCTCAGTTTTGGCACGATACGTGCGTTTTGCGCACAGAATCGCCGCTTTTGCTCAGTTTTGGCACAAAACGTGCGTTTCGTGCACAGAATCGTCGCTTTTGCTTAGTTTTGGCACAAATCCTGTGTTTCGTGCACAGAATCGCCGCTTTTGCCCAGTTTTGGTACAAAACGAGCGTTTCGTGCATAGAATCGCCGCTTTTGCTCAGTTTTGACACAAAACGAGCGTTTCGTGCATAGAATCGCCGCTTTTGCTCAGTTTTGGCACAAAACGTGCGTTTCGTGCATAGAATCGCCGCTTATGCTCAGTTTTGGCACAAAACGTGCGTTTCGTGCACAGAATCGTCGCTTTTGCTTAGTTTTGGCACAAATCCTGTGTTTCGTGCACAGAATCGCCGCTTTTGCCCAGTTTTGGCACAAGACGTGCGTTCCACGCACCGAATTGCTACTCTTGGCATAAAACGTGCGTTTCGTGCACAGGATCGCCGCTTTTGCTCAGTTTTGGATAAAAACCTGCGTTTCGTGCAGAGAATCACCCCTTATGCTCAGTTTTGGCACAAAACGTGCGTTTCGTGCACAGAAATCGCCGCTTTTGCTCAGTTTTGGCACAAAACGTGCGTTCCACGCACCGAATTGCTCCTCTTGGCATAAAACGTACGTTTCGTGCATAGAATCGCCGCTTATGCTCAGTTTTGGCACAATACGTGCGTTTCGTCCACAGAATCGCCGCTTTTGCTCAGTTTTGGCACAAAACGTGCGGTTCGTGCACAGAATCGCCGCTTTTGCGCAGTTTTTGGCACAAAACGTGCGTTTCGTGCACAGATTCACCGCTTTTGCTCAGTTTTGGCACAATACGTGCGTTTCGTGCACAGAATCGCCGCTTTTGCTCAGTTTTGGCACAAAACGTGCGTTTCGTGCACAGAACCGCCGCTTTTGCTCAGTTTTGGATAAAAACCTGCGTTTCGTGCAGAGAATCGCCGCTTATGCTCAGTTTAGGCACAAAACGTGCTTTTCGTGCAAGGAATCGCCGCTTTTGCGCTGTTTTGGCACAAAACGTGCGTTTCGTGCACAGAATCGCCGCTTTTGCTCTGTTTTGGCACAAAACGTGCGTTTCGTGCACAGAACCGTCACTTTTTCTTATTTTTGCCAGAAATCCTGTGTTTCGTGCACAGAATCGCCGCTTTTGCTCAGTTTTTGCACAAAACGTGCGGTTCTTGCACAGAATCGCCTCTTTTGCTCTGTTTTGGCACTAAACGTGCGTTTCGTGCACAGAATCGTCGCTTTTTCTTAGTTTTGGCAGAAATCCTGTGTTTCGTGCACAGAATCGCCGCTTTTGCTCAGTTTTGGCACAAAACATGCGTTTCGTGCACAGAATCGCCGCTTTTGCTCAGTTTTGGCACAAAACGTGCGTTCCACGCACCGAATTGCTACTCTTGGCATAATACGTGCGTTACGTGCACAGAATCGCGGCTTTTGCTCAGTTTTGGCACAATACGTGCGCTTTGTGCACAGAATCGCCGCTTTTGCTCAGTTTTGGCACAAAACGTGCGTTTCGTGCACAGAACCGTCGCTTTTTCTTAGTTTTGGCAGAAATCCTGTGTTTCGTGCACAGAATCGCCGCTTTTGCTCAGTTTGGGCACAAAACGTGCGTTTCGTGCACAGAATCGCCGCTTTTGCTCTGTTTTGGCACAAAACGTGCGTTTCGTGCACAGAATCGTCGCTTTTTCTTAGTTTTGGCAGAAATCCTGTGTTTCGTGCACAGAATCGCCGCTTTTGCTCAGTTTTGGCACAAAACATGCGTTTCGTGCACAGAATCGCCGCTTTTGCTCAGTTATGGCACAAAACGTGCGTTTTACGCTCCGAATTTCTCCTTTTGGCACATTACGTGCGCTTCGTGCACAGAATCGCCGCTTTTGTTCAGCTTTGGCACAATACGTGCGTTTCGTGCACAGAATCGCCGCTTTTGCTCAGTTTTGGCACAAAACGTGCGTTTCGTGCACAGAATCGCCGCTTTTGCTCAGTTTTGGCACAAAACGTGCGTGTTACGCTCCGAATTTCTCCTTTTGGCACATAACGTGCGTTTCGTGATCAGAATCGCCGCTTTTGCTCAGTTTTGGCACAAAGCGTGCATTTCGAGCATAGAATCGCCGCTTTTGCTCAGTTTTGGCACAAAACGAGCGTTTCGTGCATAGAATCGCCGCTTTTGCTCAGTTTTGCCACAAAACGTGCGTTTCGTGCACAGAATCGCCGCTTTTGCTCAGTTTTGGCACAAAACGTGCGTTCCACGCATCGAATTGCTCCTCTTTTCATAAAACGTGCGTTTCGTGCACAAAATCGCCGCATTTGCTCAGTTTTGGCACAAAACGTGCGTTTCGTGCACAGAATCGCTGCTTTTGTTCAGTTTTGGCGCAAAACGAGCGTTTCGTGCATAGAATCGCCGCTTTTGCTCAGTTTTGGCACAAAACGTGCGTTTCGTGCACAGAATCGTCGCTTTTGCTTAGTTTTGGCACAAATCCTGTGTTTCGTGCATAGAATCGCCGCTTTTGCCCAGTTTTGGCACAAAACGTGCGTTTTACGCTCCGAATTTCTCCTTTTGGCACATAACGTGCGCTTCGTGCACAGAATCGCCGCTTTTGCTCAGCTTTAGCACAATACGTGCGTTTCGTGCACAGAATCGCCGTTTTTGCTCAGTTTTGCAACAAAACGTGCGTTTCGTGCACAGAATCGCCGCTTTTGCTCAGTTTTGGCACTAAACGAGCGTTTCCTGCATTGAATCGCCGCTTTTGCTAAGTTTTGGCACAAAACGTGCGTTTCGTGCACAGAATCGCCGCTTTTGCTCAGTTTTGGCACAAAACGTGCGTTCCACGCACCGAATTGCTCCTCCTGGCATAAAACGTGCGTTTCGTGCACAGAATCGCCGCTTTTACTCAGTTTTGGATAAAAACCTGCGTTTCGTGCAGAGAATCGCCGCTTATGATCAGTTTTGGAACAAAACGAGCGTTTCGTGCATAGAATCGCCGCTTTTGCTCAGTTTTGACACAAAACGAGCGTTTCGTGCATAGAATCGCCGCTTTTGCTCAGTTTTGGCACAAAACGTGAGTTTCGTGCACAGAATCGCCGCTTTTGCTCAGTTTTGGCACAAAACGTGCGTGTTACGCTCCGAATTTCTCCTTTTGGCACATAACGTGCGTTTCGTGATCAGAATCGCCGCTTTTGCTCAGTTTTGCACAAAACGTGCATTTCGAGCATAGAATCGCCGCTATTGCTCAGTTTTGGCACAATACGTGCGTTTCGTGCACAGAATAGCCGCTTTTGCTCAGTTTTGCTACAAAACGTGCGTTTCGTGCACAGAATCGCCGTTTTTACGCAGTTTTGCAACAAAACGTGCGTTTCGTGCACAGAAACGCCGCTTTTGCTCAGTTTTGGCACAAAACGAGCGTTTCGTGCATAGAATCGCCGCTTTTGCTCAGTTTTGGCACAAAACGTGCGTTTCGTGCACAGAATCGCCGCTTTTGCTCAGTTTTGGCACAAAACGTGCGTTCCACGCATCGAATTGCTCCTCTTTTCATAAAACGTGCGTTTCGTGCACAGAATCGAGGCTTTTGCTCAGTTTTGGCACGATACGTGCGTTTTGCGCACAGAATCGCCGCTTTTGCTCAGTTTTGGCACAAAACGTGCGTTTCGTGCACAGAATCGCCGCTTTTGTTCAGTTTTAGCGCAACACGTGCGTTTCGTGCACAGAATCGCCGCTTTTGCTCAGTTTTGGCACAAAACGTGCGCTGCGTGCACAGAATCGCCGCTTTTGCTCAGTTTTGGCTCAAAACGTGCGTTTCGTGCACAGAATCGCCGCTTTTGCTCAGTTTTGGCACAAAACGTGCGTTTCGTGCACAGAATCGCCGCTTTTGTTCAGTTTTGGCGCAAAACGAGCGTTTCGTGCATAGAATCGCCGCTTTTGCTCAGTTTTGGCACAAAACGTGCGTTTCGTGCACAGAATCGCCGCTTTTGCTCAGTTTTGGCACAAAACGTGCGTTCGTTGCACAGAATCGCCGCTTTTGTTCAGTTTTAGCGCAACACGTGCGTTTCGTGCACAGAATCGCCGCTTTTGCTCAGTTTTGGCACAAAACGTGCGCTGCGTGCACAGAATCGCCGCTTTTGCTCAGTTTTGGCTCAAAACGTGCGTTTCGTGCACAGAATCGCCGCTTTTGCTCAGTTTTGGCACAAAACGTGCGTTTCGTGCACAGAATCGCCGCTTTTGTTCAGTTTTGGCGCAAAACGAGCGTATCGTGCATAGAATCGCCGCTTTGCTCAGTTTTGGCACAAAACGTGCGTTTCGTGCACAGAATCGCCGCTTTTGCTCAGTTTTGGCACAAAACGTGCGTTTCGTGCACAGAATCGCCGCTTTTGTTCAGTTTTAGCGCAACACGTGCGTTTCGTGCACAGAATCGCCGCTTTTGCTCAGTTTTGGCACAAAACGTGCGCTGCGTGCACAGAATCGCCGCTTTTGCTCAGTTTTGGCTCAAAACGTGCGTTTCGTGCACAGAATCGCCGCTTTTGCTCAGTTTTGGCACAAAACGTGCGTTTCGTGCACAGAATCGCCGCTTTTGTTCAGTTTTGGCACAAAACGTACGTTTCGTGCACAGAATCGTCGCTTTTGCTTAGTTTTGGCACAAATCCTGTGTTTCGTGCACAGAATCGCCGCTTTTGCCCAGTTTTGGCACAAAACGAGCGTTTCGTGCTTAGAATCGCCGCTTTTGCTCAGTTTTGGCACAAAACGTGCGTGTTACGCTCCGAATTTCTCCTTTTGCCACATAACGTGCGTTTCGTGATCAGAATCGCCGCTTTTGCTCAGTTTTGGCACAAAACGTGCATTTCGAGCATAGAATCGCCGCTATTGCTCAGTTTTGGCACAATACGTGCGTTTCGTGCACAGAATAGCCGCTTTTGCTCAGTTTTGCAACAAAACGTGCGTTTCGTGCACAGAATCGCCGTTTTTACGCAGTTTTGCAACAAAACGTGCGTTTCGTGCACAGAATCGCCGCTTTTGCTCAGTTTTGGCATAAAACGAGCGTTTCGTGCATAGAATCGCCGCTTTTGCTCAGTTTTGGCACAAAACGTGCGTTTCGTGCACAGAATCGCCGCTTTTGCTCAGTTTTGGCACAAAACGTGCGTTCCACGCATCGAATTGCTCCTCTTTTCATAAAACGTGCGTTTCGTGCACAGAATCGAGGCTTTTGCTCAGTTTTGGCACAAAACGAGCGTTTCGTGCATAGAATCGCCGCTTTTGCTCAGTTTTGGCACAAAACGTGCGTTTCGTGCACAGAATCGCCGCTTTTGCTCAGTTTTGGCACAAAACGTGCGTTCCACGCATCGAATTGCTCCTCTTTTCATAAAACGTGCGTTTCGTGCACAGAATCGCCGCTTTTACTCAGTTTTGGATAAAAACCTGCGTTTCGTGCAGAGAATCGCCGCTTATGATCAGTTTTGGAACAAAACGTGCTTTTCGTGCATAGAATCGCCGCTTCTGCGCAGTTTTGGCACAAAACGTCCGTTTCGTGCACAGAATAGCCACTTTTGCTCAGTTTTGACACAAAACGTACGTTTCGTGCACAGAATCGTCGCTTTTGCTTAGTTTTGGCACAAATCCTGTGTTTCGTGCACAGAATCGCCGCTTTTGCCCAGTTTTGGCACAAAACGAGCGTTTCGTGCATAGAATCGCCGCTTTTGCTCAGTTTTGACACAAAACGAGCGTTTCGTGCATAGAATCGCCGCTTTTGCTCAGTTTTGGCACAAAACGTGAGTTTCGTGCACAGAATCGCCGCTTTTGCTCAGTTTTGGCACAAAACGTGCGTGTTACGCTCCGAATTTCTCCTTTTGGCACATAACGTGCGTTTCGTGATCAGAATCGCCGTTTTTACGCAGTTTTGCAACAAAACGTGCGTTTCGTGCACAGAATCGCCGCTTTTGCTCAGTTTTGGCACAAAACGAGCGTTTCGTGCATAGAATCGCCGCTTTTGCTCAGTTTTGGCACAAAACGTGCGTTTCGTGCACAGAATCGCCGCTTTTGCTCAGTTTTGGCACAAAACGTGCGTTCTTCGCATCGAATTGCTCCTCTTTTCATAAAACGTGCGTTTCGTGCACAGAATCGAGGCTTTTGCTCAGTTTTGGCACGATACGTGCGTGTTGTGCACAGAATCGCCGCTTTTGTTCAGTTTTAGCGCAACACGTGCGTTTCGTGCACAGAATCGCCGCTTTTGCTCAGTTTTGGCACAAAACGTGCGCTGCGTGCACAGAATCGCCGCTTTTGCTCAGTTTTGGATAAAAACCTGCGTTTCGTGCAGAGAATCGCCGCTTATGCTCAGTTTTGGCACAAAACGTGCTTTTCGTGCATAGAATCGCCGCTTATGCTCAGTTTTGGCACAAAACGTGCGTTTCGTGCACAGAATCGTCGCTTTTGCTTAGTTTTGGCACAAATCCTGTGTTTCGTGCACAGAATCGCCGCTTTTGCTCAGTTTTGGCACAAAACGTGCGTTCCACGCACCGAATTGCTCCTCTTGGCATAAAACGTGCGTTTCGTGCATAGAATCGCCGCTTATGCTCAGTTTTGGCACAATACGTGCGTTTCGTCCACAGAATCGCCGCTTTTGCTCAGTTTTGGCACAAAACGTGCGGTTCGTGCACAGAATCGCCGCTTTTGCTCAGTTTTTGGCACAAAACGTGCGTTTCGTGCACAGAATCGCCGCTTTTGCTCAGTTTTGGCACAAAACGAGCGTTTCGTGCATAGAATCGCCGCTTTTGCTCAGTTTTGGCACAAAACGTGCGTTTCGTGCACAGAATCGCCGCTTTTGCTCAGTTTTGGCACAAAACGTGCGTTCTTCGCATCGAATTGCTCCTCTTTTCATAAAACGTGCGTTTCGTGCACAGAATCGAGGCTTTTGCTCAGTTTTGGCACGATACGTGCGTTTTGTGCACAGAATCGCCGCTTTTGTTCAGTTTTAGCGCAACACGTGCGTTTCGTGCACAGAATCGCCGCTTTTGCTCAGTTTTGGCACAAAACGTGCGCTGCGTGCACAGAATCGCCGCTTTTGCTCAGTTTTGGATAAAAACCTGCGTTTCGTGCAGAGAATCGCCGCTTATGCTCAGTTTTGGCACAAAACGTGCTTTTCGTGCATAGAATCGCCGCTTATGCTCAGTTTTGGCACAAAACGTGCGTTTCGTGCACAGAATCGTCGCTTTTGCTTAGTTTTGGCACAAATCCTGTGTTTCGTGCACAGAATCGCCGCTTTTGCTCAGTTTTGGCACAAAACGTGCGTTCCACGCACCGAATTGCTCCTCTTGGCATAAAACGTGCGTTTCGTGCATAGAATCGCCGCTTATGCTCAGTTTTGGCACAATACGTGCGTTTCGTCCACAGAATCGCCGCTTTTGCTCAGTTTTGGCACAAAACGTGCGGTTCGTGCACAGAATCGCCGCTTTTGCTCAGTTTTTGGCACAAAACGTGCGTTTCGTGCACAGAATCGCCGCTTTTGCTCAGTTTTGGCACAAAACGTGCGTGTCGTGCACAGAATCGTCGCTTTTGCTTAGTTTTGGCACAAATCCTGTGTTTCGTGCATAGAATCGCCGCTTTGCCCAGTTTTGGCACAAAACGTGCGTTTTACGCTCCGAATTTCTCCTTTTGGCACATAACGTGCGCTTCGTGCACAGAATCGCCGCTTTTGCTCAGCTTTAGCACAATACGTGCGTTTCGTGCACAGAATCGCCGTTTTTGCTCAGTTTTGCAACAAAACGTGCGTTTCGTGCACAGAATCGCCGCTTTTACTCAGTTTTGGCACTAAACGAGCGTTTCCTGCATTGAATCGCCGCTTTTGCTAAGTTTTGGCACAAATCCTGTGTTTCGTGCACAGAATCGCCGCTTTTGCCCAGTTTTGGCACAAAACGAGCGTTTCGTGCATAGAATCGCCGCTTTTGCTCAGTTTTGACACAAAACGAGCGTTTCGTGCATAGAATCGCCGCTTTTGCTCAGTTTGGGCACAAAACGTGCGTTTCGTGCACAGAATCGCCGCTTTTGCTCAGTTTTGGCACAAAACGTGCGCTGCGTGCACAGAATCGCCGCTTTTGCTCAGTTTTGGCTCAAAACGTGCGTTTCGTGCACAGAATCGCCGCTTTTGCTCAGTTTTGGCACAAAACGTGCGTTTCGTGCACAGAATCGCCGCTTTTGTTCAGTTTTGGCACAAAACGTACGTTTCGTGCACAGAATCGTCGCTTTTGCTTAGTTTTGGCACAAATCCTGTGTTTCGTGCACAGAATCGCCGCTTTTGCCCAGTTTTGGCACAAAACGAGCGTTTCGTGCTTAGAATCGCCGCTTTTGCTCAGTTTTGGCACAAAACGTGCGTGTTACGCTCCGAATTTCTCCTTTTGCCACATAACGTGCGTTTCGTGATCAGAATCGCCGCTTTTGCTCAGTTTTGGCACAAAACGTGCATTTCGAGCATAGAATCGCCGCTATTGCTCAGTTTTGGCACAATACGTGCGTTTCGTGCACAGAATAGCCGCTTTTGCTCAGTTTTGCAACAAAACGTGCGTTTCGTGCACAGAATCGCCGTTTTTACGCAGTTTTGCAACAAAACGTGCGTTTCGTGCACAGAATCGCCGCTTTTGCTCAGTTTTGGCATAAAACGAGCGTTTCGTGCATAGAATCGCCGCTTTTGCTCAGTTTTGGCACAAAACGTGCGTTTCGTGCACAGAATCGCCGCTTTTGCTCAGTTTTGGCACAAAACGTGCGTTCCACGCATCGAATTGCTCCTCTTTTCATAAAACGTGCGTTTCGTGCACAGAATCGAGGCTTTTGCTCAGTTTTGGCACAAAACGAGCGTTTCGTGCATAGAATCGCCGCTTTTGCTCAGTTTTGGCACAAAACGTGCGTTTCGTGCACAGAATCGCCGCTTTTGCTCAGTTTTGGCACAAAACGTGCGTTCCACGCATCGAATTGCTCCTCTTTTCATAAAACGTGCGTTTCGTGCACAGAATCGCCGCTTTTACTCAGTTTTGGATAAAAACCTGCGTTTCGTGCAGAGAATCGCCGCTTATGATCAGTTTTGGAACAAAACGTGCTTTTCGTGCATAGAATCGCCGCTTCTGCGCAGTTTTGGCACAAAACGTCCGTTTCGTGCACAGAATAGCCACTTTTGCTCAGTTTTGACACAAAACGTACGTTTCGTGCACAGAATCGTCGCTTTTGCTTAGTTTTGGCACAAATCCTGTGTTTCGTGCACAGAATCGCCGCTTTTGCCCAGTTTTGGCACAAAACGAGCGTTTCGTGCATAGAATCGCCGCTTTTGCTCAGTTTTGACACAAAACGAGCGTTTCGTGCATAGAATCGCCGCTTTTGCTCAGTTTTGGCACAAAACGTGAGTTTCGTGCACAGAATCGCCGCTTTTGCTCAGTTTTGGCACAAAACGTGCGTGTTACGCTCCGAATTTCTCCTTTTGGCACATAACGTGCGTTTCGTGATCAGAATCGCCGTTTTTACGCAGTTTTGCAACAAAACGTGCGTTTCGTGCACAGAATCGCCGCTTTTGCTCAGTTTTGGCACAAAACGAGCGTTTCGTGCATAGAATCGCCGCTTTTGCTCAGTTTTGGCACAAAACGTGCGTTTCGTGCACAGAATCGCCGCTTTTGCTCAGTTTTGGCACAAAACGTGCGTTCCACGCATCGAATTGCTCCTCTTTTCATAAAACGTGCGTTTCGTGCACAGAATCGAGGCTTTTGCTCAGTTTTGGCACGATACGTGCGTTTTGTGCACAGAATCGCCGCTTTTGTTCAGTTTTAGCGCAACACGTGCGTTTCGTGCACAGAATCGCCGCTTTTGCTCAGTTTTGGCACAAAACGTGCGCTGCGTGCACAGAATCGCCGCTTTTGCTCAGTTTTGGATAAAAACCTGCGTTTCGTGCAGAGAATCGCCGCTTATGCTCAGTTTTGGCACAAAACGTGCTTTTCGTGCATAGAATCGCCGCTTATGCTCAGTTTTGGCACAAAACGTGCGTTTCGTGCACAGAATCGTCGCTTTTGCTTAGTTTTGGCACAAATCCTGTGTTTCGTGCACAGAATCGCCGCTTTTGCTCAGTTTTGGCACAAAACGTGCGTTCCACGCACCGAATTGCTCCTCTTGGCATAAAACGTGCGTTTCGTGCATAGAATCGCCGCTTATGCTCAGTTTTGGCACAATACGTGCGTTTCGTCCACAGAATCGCCGCTTTTGCTCAGTTTTGGCACAAAACGTGCGGTTCGTGCACAGAATCGCCGCTTTTGCTCAGTTTTTGGCACAAAACGTGCGTTTCGTGCACAGAATCGCCGCTTTTGCTCAGTTTTGGCACAAAACGTGCGTGTCGTGCACAGAATCGTCGCTTTTGCTTAGTTTTGGCACAAATCCTGTGTTTCGTGCATAGAATCGCCGCTTTGCCCAGTTTTGGCACAAAACGTGCGTTTTACGCTCCGAATTTCTCCTTTTGGCACATAACGTGCGCTTCGTGCACAGAATCGCCGCTTTTGCTCAGCTTTAGCACAATACGTGCGTTTCGTGCACAGAATCGCCGTTTTTGCTCAGTTTTGCAACAAAACGTGCGTTTCGTGCACAGAATCGCCGCTTTTACTCAGTTTTGGCACTAAACGAGCGTTTCCTGCATTGAATCGCCGCTTTTGCTAAGTTTTGGCACAAATCCTGTGTTTCGTGCACAGAATCGCCGCTTTTGCCCAGTTTTGGCACAAAACGAGCGTTTCGTGCATAGAATCGCCGCTTTTGCTCAGTTTTGACACAAAACGAGCGTTTCGTGCATAGAATCGCCGCTTTTGCTCAGTTTGGGCACAAAACGTGCGTTTCGTGCACAGAATCGCCGCTTTTGCTCAGTTTTGGCACAAAACGTGCGCTGCGTGCACAGAATCGCCGCTTTTGCTCAGTTTTGGCTCAAAACGTGCGTTTCGTGCACAGAATCGCCGCTTTTGCTCAGTTTTGGCACAAAACGTGCGTTTCGTGCACAGAATCGCCGCTTTTGTTCAGTTTTGGCACAAAACGTACGTTTCGTGCACAGAATCGTCGCTTTTGCTTAGTTTTGGCACAAATCCTGTGTTTCGTGCACAGAATCGCCGCTTTTGCCCAGTTTTGGCACAAAACGAGCGTTTCGTGCTTAGAATCGCCGCTTTTGCTCAGTTTTGGCACAAAACGTGCGTGTTACGCTCCGAATTTCTCCTTTTGCCACATAACGTGCGTTTCGTGATCAGAATCGCCGCTTTTGCTCAGTTTTGGCACAAAACGTGCATTTCGAGCATAGAATCGCCGCTATTGCTCAGTTTTGGCACAATACGTGCGTTTCGTGCACAGAATAGCCGCTTTTGCTCAGTTTTGCAACAAAACGTGCGTTTCGTGCACAGAATCGCCGTTTTTACGCAGTTTTGCAACAAAACGTGCGTTTCGTGCACAGAATCGCCGCTTTTGCTCAGTTTTGGCATAAAACGAGCGTTTCGTGCATAGAATCGCCGCTTTTGCTCAGTTTTGGCACAAAACGTGCGTTTCGTGCACAGAATCGCCGCTTTTGCTCAGTTTTGGCACAAAACGTGCGTTCCACGCATCGAATTGCTCCTCTTTTCATAAAACGTGCGTTTCGTGCACAGAATCGAGGCTTTTGCTCAGTTTTGGCACAAAACGAGCGTTTCGTGCATAGAATCGCCGCTTTTGCTCAGTTTTGGCACAAAACGTGCGTTTCGTGCACAGAATCGCCGCTTTTGCTCAGTTTTGGCACAAAACGTGCGTTCCACGCATCGAATTGCTCCTCTTTTCATAAAACGTGCGTTTCGTGCACAGAATCGCCGCTTTTACTCAGTTTTGGATAAAAACCTGCGTTTCGTGCAGAGAATCGCCGCTTATGATCAGTTTTGGAACAAAACGTGCTTTTCGTGCATAGAATCGCCGCTTCTGCGCAGTTTTGGCACAAAACGTCCGTTTCGTGCACAGAATAGCCACTTTTGCTCAGTTTTGACACAAAACGTACGTTTCGTGCACAGAATCGTCGCTTTTGCTTAGTTTTGGCACAAATCCTGTGTTTCGTGCACAGAATCGCCGCTTTTGCCCAGTTTTGGCACAAAACGAGCGTTTCGTGCATAGAATCGCCGCTTTTGCTCAGTTTTGACACAAAACGAGCGTTTCGTGCATAGAATCGCCGCTTTTGCTCAGTTTTGGCACAAAACGTGAGTTTCGTGCACAGAATCGCCGCTTTTGCTCAGTTTTGGCACAAAACGTGCGTGTTACGCTCCGAATTTCTCCTTTTGGCACATAACGTGCGTTTCGTGATCAGAATCGCCGTTTTTACGCAGTTTTGCAACAAAACGTGCGTTTCGTGCACAGAATCGCCGCTTTTGCTCAGTTTTGGCACAAAACGAGCGTTTCGTGCATAGAATCGCCGCTTTTGCTCAGTTTTGGCACAAAACGTGCGTTTCGTGCACAGAATCGCCGCTTTTGCTCAGTTTTGGCACAAAACGTGCGTTCCACGCATCGAATTGCTCCTCTTTTCATAAAACGTGCGTTTCGTGCACAGAATCGAGGCTTTTGCTCAGTTTTGGCACGATACGTGCGTTTTGTGCACAGAATCGCCGCTTTTGTTCAGTTTTAGCGCAACACGTGCGTTTCGTGCACAGAATCGCCGCTTTTGCTCAGTTTTGGCACAAAACGTGCGCTGCGTGCACAGAATCGCCGCTTTTGCTCAGTTTTGGATAAAAACCTGCGTTTCGTGCAGAGAATCGCCGCTTATGCTCAGTTTTGGCACAAAACGTGCTTTTCGTGCATAGAATCGCCGCTTATGCTCAGTTTTGGCACAAAACGTGCGTTTCGTGCACAGAATCGTCGCTTTTGCTTAGTTTTGGCACAAATCCTGTGTTTCGTGCACAGAATCGCCGCTTTTGCTCAGTTTTGGCACAAAACGTGCGTTTCGTGCACAGAATCGCCGCTTTTGCTCAGTTTTGGCACAAAACGTGCGTGTCGTGCACAGAATCGTCGCTTTTGCTTAGTTTTGGCACAAATCCTGTGTTTCGTGCATAGAATCGCCGCTTTGCCCAGTTTTGGCACAAAACGTGCGTTTTACGCTCCGAATTTCTCCTTTTGGCACATAACGTGCGCTTCGTGCACAGAATCGCCGCTTTTGCTCAGCTTTAGCACAATACGTGCGTTTCGTGCACAGAATCGCCGTTTTTGCTCAGTTTTGCAACAAAACGTGCGTTTCGTGCACAGAATCGCCGCTTTTACTCAGTTTTGGCACTAAACGAGCGTTTCCTGCATTGAATCGCCGCTTTTGCTAAGTTTTGGCACAAATCCTGTGTTTCGTGCACAGAATCGCCGCTTTTGCCCAGTTTTGGCACAAAACGAGCGTTTCGTGCATAGAATCGCCGCTTTTGCTCAGTTTTGACACAAAACGAGCGTTTCGTGCATAGAATCGCCGCTTTTGCTCAGTTTTGGCACAAAACGTGCGTTTCGTGCATAGAATCGCCGCTTATGCTCAGTTTTGGCACAAAACGTGCGTTTCGTGCACAGAATCGTCGCTTTTGCTTAGTTTTGGCACAAAACATGCGTTTCGTGCACAGAATCGCCGCTTTTGCTCAGTTTTGGCACAAAACGTGCGTTTCGTGCACAGAATCGCCGCTTTTGCTCAGTTATGGCACAAAACGTGCGTTTCGTGCACAGAACCGTCGCTTTTTCTTAGTTTTGGCAGAAATCCTGTGTTTCGTGCACAGAATCGCCGCTTTTGCTCAGTTTGGGCACAAAACGTGCGTTTCGTGCACAGAATCGCCGCTTTTGCTCTGTTTTGGCACAAAACGTGCGTTTCGTGCACAGAATCGTCGCTTTTTCTTAGTTTTGGCAGAAATCCTGTGTTTCGTGCACAGAATCGCCGCTTTTGCTCAGTTTTGGCACAAAACATGCGTTTCGTGCACAGAATCGCCGCTTTTGCTCAGTTATGGCACAAAACGTGCGTTTTACGCTCCGAATTTCTCCTTTTGGCACATTACGTGCGCTTCGTGCACAGAATCGCCGCTTTTGTTCAGCTT
Organism: Stelis phaeoptera; assembly: GCA_943735885.1. NCBI lineage: Eukaryota > Metazoa > Arthropoda > Insecta > Hymenoptera > Megachilidae > Stelis > Stelis phaeoptera. Next base: position 1,522,459 of record CALSEM010000130.1, read on the forward strand.
TGGCACAATACGTGCGTTTCGTGCACAGAATCGCCGCTTTTGCTCAGTTTTGGCACAAAACGTGCGTTTCGTGCACAGAATCGCCGCTTTTGCTCAGTTTTGGCACAAAACGTGCGTGTTACGCTCCGAATTTCTCCTTTTGGCACATAACGTGCGTTTCGTGATCAGAATCGCCGCTTTTGCTCAGTTTTGGCACAAAACGTGCATTTCGAGCATAGAATCGCCGCTTTTGCTCAGTTTTGGCACAGAACGAGCGTTTCGTGCATAGAATCGCCGCTTTTGCTCAGTTTTGCCACAAAACGTGCGTTTCGTGCACAGAATCGCCGCTTTTGCTCAGTTTTGGCAGAAAACGTGCATTTCGAGCATAGAATCGCCGCTTTTGCTCAGTTTTGGCACAATACGTGAGTTTCGTGCACTGAATAGCCGCTTTTGCTCAGTTTTGGCACAAAACGAGCGTTTCGTGCATAGAATCGCCGCTTTTGCTCAGTTTTGTCACAAAACGTGCATTTCGAGCATAGAATCGCCACTTTTGCTCAGTTTTGGCACAAAACGTGCGTTTCGTGATCAGAATCGCCGCTTTTGCTCAGTTTTGGCACAAAACGTGCATTTCGAGCATAGAATCGGCGCTTTTGCTCAGTTATGGCACAATACGTGCGTTTCGTGCACAGAATAGCCACTTTTGCTCAGTTTTGGCACAAAACGTACGTTTCGTGCACAGAATCGTCGCTTTTGCTTAGTTTTGGCACAAATCCTGTGTTTCGTGCACAGAATCGCCGCTTTTGCCCAGTTTTGGCACAAAACGAGCGTTTCGTGCTTAGAATCGCCGCTTTTGCTCAGTTTTGGCACAAAACGTGCGTGTTACGCTCCGAATTTCTCCTTTTGCCACATAACGTGCGTTTCGTGATCAGAATCGCCGCTTTTGCTCAGTTTTGGCACAAAACGTGCATTTCGAGCATAGAATCGCCGCTATTGCTCAGTTTTGGCACAATACGTGCGTTTCGTGCACAGAATAGCCGCTTTTGCTCAGTTTTGCAACAAAACGTGCGTTTCGTGCACAGAATCGCCGTTTTTACGCAGTTTTGCAACAAAACGTGCGTTTCATGCACAGAATCGCCGCTTTTGCTCAGTTTTGGCACAAAACGAGCGTTTCGTGCATAGAATCGCCGCTTTTGCTCAGTTTTGGCACAAAACGTGCGTTTCGTGCACAGAATCGCCGCTTTTGCTCAGTTTTGGCACAAAACGTGCGTTCCACGCATCGAATTGCTCCTCTTTTCATAAAACGTGCGTTTCGTGCACAGAATCGAGGCTTTTGCTCAGTTTTGGCACAAAACGAGCGTTTCGTGCATAGAATCGCCGCTTTTGCTCAGTTTTGGCACAAAACGTGCGTTTCGTGCACAGAATCGCCGCTTTTGCTCAGTTTTGGCACAAAACGTGCGTTCCACGCATCGAATTGCTCCTCTTTTCATAAAACGTGCGTTTCGTGCACAGAATCGCCGCTTTTACTCAGTTTTGGATAAAAACCTGCGTTTCGTGCAGAGAATCGCCGCTTATGATCAGTTTTGGAACAAAACGTGCTTTTCGTGCATAGAATCGCCGCTTCTGCGCAGTTTTGGCACAAAACGTCCGTTTCGTGCATAGAATCGCCGCTTTTGCTCAGTTTTGGCACAAAACGTGAGTTTCGTGCACAGAATCGCCGCTTTTGCTCAGTTTTGGCACAAAACGTGCGTGTTACGCTCCGAATTTCTCCTTTTGGCACATAACGTGCGTTTCGTGATCAGAATCGCCGTTTTTACGCAGTTTTGCAACAAAACGTGCGTTTCGTGCACAGAATCGCCGCTTTTGCTCAGTTTTGGCACAAAACGAGCGTTTCGTGCATAGAATCGCCGCTTTTGCTCAGTTTTGGCACAAAACGTGCGTTTCGTGCACAGAATCGCCGCTTTTGCTCAGTTTTGGCACAAAACGTGCGTTCCACGCATCGAATTGCTCCTCTTTTCATAAAACGTGCGTTTCGTGCACAGAATCGAGGCTTTTGCTCAGTTTTGGCACGATACGTGCGTTTTGTGCACAGAATCGCCGCTTTTGCTCAGTTTTGGCACAAAACGTGCGTTTCGTGCACAGAATCGCCGCTTTTGTTCAGTTTTGGCACAAAACGTGCGTGTTACGCTCCGAATTTCTCCTTTTGGCACATAACGTGCGTTTCGTGATCAGAATCGCCGTTTTTACGCAGTTTTGCAACAAAACGTGCGTTTCGTGCACAGAATCGCCGCTTTTGCTCAGTTTTGGCACAAAACGAGCGTTTCGTGCATAGAATCGCCGCTTTTGCTCAGTTTTGGCACAAAACGTGCGTTTCGTGCACAGAATCGCCGCTTTTGCTCAGTTTTGGCACAAAACGTGCGTTCCACGCATCGAATTGCTCCTCTTTTCATAAAACGTGCGTTTCGTGCACAGAATCGAGGCTTTTGCTCAGTTTTGGCACGATACGTGCGTTTTGTGCACAGAATCGCCGCTTTTGCTCAGTTTTGGCACAAAACGTGCGTTTCGTGCACAGAATCGCCGCTTTTGTTCAGTTTTAGCGCAACACGTGCGTTTCGTGCACAGAATCGCCGCTTTTGCTCAGTTTTGGCACAAAACGTGCGCTGCGTGCACAGAATCGCCGCTTTTGCTCAGTTTTGGCTCAAAACGTGCGTTTCGTGCACAGAATCGCCGCTTTTGCTCAGTTTTGGCACAAAACGTGCGTTTCGTGCACAGAATCGCCGCTTTTGTTCAGTTTTGGCGCAACACGTGCGTTTCGTGCACAGAATCGCCGCTTTTGCTCAGTTTTGGCACAAAACGTGCATTTCGAGCATTGAATCGCCGCTTTTGCTCAGTTTTATCACAATACGTGAGTTTCGTGCACTGAATAGCCGCTTTTGCTCAGTTTTGGCACAAAACGAGCGTTTCGTGCATAGAATCGCCGCTTTTGCTCAGTTTTGTCACAAAACGTGCATTTCGAGCATAGAATCGGCGCTTTTGCTCAGTTATGGCACAATACGTGCGTTTCGTGCACAGAATAGCCACTTTTGCTCAGTTTTGGCACAAAACGTACGTTTCGTGCACAGAATCGTCGCTTTTGCTTAGTTTTGGCACAAATCCTGTGTTTCGCGCACAGAATCGCCGCTTTTGCCCAGTTTTGGCACAAAACGAGCGTTTCGTGCTTAGAATCGCCGCTTTTGCTCAGTTTTGGCACAAAACGTGCGTGTTACGCTCCGAATTTCTCCTTTTGGCACATAACGTGCGTTTCGTGATCAGAATCGCCGCTTTTGCTCAGTTTTGGCACAAAACGAGCGTTTCGTGCATAGAATCGCCGCTTTTGCTCAGTTTTGGCACAAAACGTGCGTTTCGTGCACAGAATCGCCGCTTTTGCTCAGTTTTGGCACAAAACGTGCGTTCCACGCATCGAATTGCTCCTCTTTTCATAAAACGTGCGTTTCGTGCACAGAATCGAGGCTTTTGCTCAGTTTTGGCACAAAACGAGCGTTTCGTGCATAGAATCGCCGCTTTTGCTCAGTTTTGGCACAAAACGTGCGTTTCGTGCACAGAATCGCCGCTTTTGCTCAGTTTTGGCACAAAACGTGCGTTCCACGCATCGAATTGCTCCTCTTTTCATAAAACGTGCGTTTCGTGCACAGAATCGCCGCTTTTACTCAGTTTTGGATAAAAACCTGCGTTTCGTGCAGAGAATCGCCGCTTATGATCAGTTTTGGAACAAAACGTGCTTTTCGTGCATAGAATCGCCGCTTCTGCGCAGTTTTGGCACAAAACGTCCGTTTCGTGCACAGAATAGCCACTTTTGCTCATTTTTGACACAAAACGTACGTTTCGTGCACAGAATCGTCGCTTTTGCTTAGTTTTGGCACAAATCCTGTGTTTCGTGCACAGAATCGCCGCTTTTGCCCAGTTTTGGCACAAAACGAGCGTTTCGTGCATAGAATCGCCGCTTTTGCTCAGTTTTGACACAAAACGAGCGTTTCGTGCATAGAATCGCCGCTTTTGCTCAGTTTTGGCACAAAACGTGAGTTTCGTGCACAGAATCGCCGCTTTTGCTCAGTTTTGGCACAAAACGTGCGTGTTACGCTCCGAATTTCTCCTTTTGGCACATAACATGCGTTTCGTGATCAGAATCGCCGTTTTTACGCAGTTTTGCAACAAAACGTGCGTTTCGTGCACAGAATCGCCGCTTTTGCTCAGTTTTGGCACAAAACGAGCGTTTCGTGCATAGAATCGCCGCTTTTGCTCAGTTTTGGCACAAAACGTGCGTTTCGTGCACAGAATCGCCGCTTTTGCTCAGTTTTGGCACAAAACGTGCGTTCCACGCATCGAATTGCTCCTCTTTTCATAAAACGTGCGTTTCGTGCACAGAATCGAGGCTTTTGCTCAGTTTTGGCACGATACGTGCGTTTTGTGCACAGAATCGCCGCTTTTGCTCAGTTTTGGCACAAAACGTGCGTTTCGTGCACAGAATCGCCGCTTTTGTTCAGTTTTAGCGCAACACGTGCGTTTCGTGCACAGAATCGCCGCTTTTGCTCAGTTTTGGCACAAAACGTGCGCTGCGTGCACAGAATCGCCGCTTTTGCTCAGTTTTGGCTCAAAACGTGCGTTTCGTGCACAGAATCGCCGCTTTTGCTCAGTTTTGGCACAAAACGTGCGTTTCGTGCACAGAATCGCCGCTTTTGTTCAGTTTTGGCGCAACACGTGCGTTTCGTGCACAGAATCGCCGCTTTTGCTCAGTTTTGGCACAAAACGTGCATTTCGAGCATTGAATCGCCGCTTTTGCTCAGTTTTATCACAATACGTGAGTTTCGTGCACTGAATAGCCGCTTTTGCTCAGTTTTGGCACAAAACGAGCGTTTCGTGCATAGAATCGCCGCTTTTGCTCAGTTTTGTCACAAAACGTGCATTTCGAGCATAGAATCGGCGCTTTTGCTCAGTTATGGCACAATACGTGCGTTTCGTGCACAGAATAGCCACTTTTGCTCAGTTTTGGCACAAAACGTACGTTTCGTGCACAGAATCGTCGCTTTTGCTTAGTTTTGGCACAAATCCTGTGTTTCGCGCACAGAATCGCCGCTTTTGCCCAGTTTTGGCACAAAACGAGCGTTTCGTGCTTAGAATCGCCGCTTTTGCTCAGTTTTGGCACAAAACGTGCGTGTTACGCTCCGAATTTCTCCTTTTGGCACATAACGTGCGTTTCGTGATCAGAATCGCCGCTTTTGCTCAGTTTTGGCACAAAACGTGCATTTCGAGCATAGAATCGCCGCTATTGCTCAGTTTTGGCACAATACGTGCGTTTTGTGCACAGAATAGCCGCTTTTGCTCAGTTTTGCAACAAAACGTGCGTTTCGTGCACAGAATCGCCGTTTTTACGCAGTTTTGCAACAAAACGTGCGTTTCGTGCACAGAATCGCCGCTTTTGCTCAGTTTTGGCACAAAACGAGCGTTTCGTGCATAGAATCGCCGCTTTTGCTCAGTTTTGGCACAAAACCTGCGTTTCGTGCACAGAATCGCCGCTTTTGCTCAGTTTTGGCACAAAACGTGCGTTCCACGCATCGAATTGCTCCTCTTTTTATAAAACGTGCGTTTCGTGCACAGAATCGAGGCTTTTGCTCAGTTTTGGCACGATACGTGCGTTTTGTGCACAGAATCGCCGCTTTTGCTCAGTTTTGGCACAAAACGTGCGTTTCGTGCACAGAATCGCCGCTTTTGTTCAGTTTTAGCGCAACACGTGCGTTTCGTGCACAGAATCGCCGCTTTTGCTCAGTTTTGGCACAAAACGTGCGCTGCGTGCACAGAATCGCCGCTTTTGCTCAGTTTTGGCTCAAAACGTGCGTTTCGTGCACAGAATCGGCGCTTTTGCTCAGTTATGGCACAATACGTGCGTTTCGTGCACAGAATAGCCACTTTTGCTCAGTTTTGGCACAAAACGTACGTTTCGTGCACAGAATCGTCGCTTTTGCTTAGTTTTGGCGCAAATCCTGTGTTTCGTGCACAGAATCGCCGCTTTTGCCCAGTTTTGGCACAAAACGAGCGTTTCGTGCTTAGAATCGCCGCTTTTGCTCAGTTTTGGCACAAAACGTGCGTGTTACGCTCCGAATTTCTCCTTTTGCCACATAACGTGCGTTTCGTGATCAGAATCGCCGCTTTTGCTCAGTTTTGGCACAAAACGTGCATTTCGAGCATAGAATCGCCGCAATTGCTCAGTTTTGGCACAATACGTGCGTTTCGTGCACAGAATAGCCGCTTTTGCTCAGTTTTGCAACAAAACGTGCGTTTCGTGCACAGAATCGCCGTTTTTACGCAGTTTTGCAACAAAACGTGCGTTTCGTGCACAGAATCGCCGCTTTTGCTCAGTTTTGGCACAAAACGAGCGTTTCGTGCATAGAATCGCCGCTTTTGCTCAGTTTTGGCACAAAACGTGCGTTTCGTGCACAGAATCGCCGCTTTTGCTCAGTTTTGGCACAAAACGTGCGTTCCACGCATCGAATTGCTCCTCTTTTCATAAAACGTGCGTTTCGTGCACAGAATCGAGGCTTTTGCTCAGTTTTGGCACAAAACGAGCGTTTCGTGCATAGAATCGCCGCTTTTGCTCAGTTTTGGCACAAAACGAGCGTTTCGTGCATAGAATCGCCGCTTTTGCTCAGTTTTGTCACAAAACGTGCATTTCGAGCATAGAATCGGCGCTTTTGCTCAGTTATGGCACAATACGTGCGTTTCGTGCACAGAATAGCCACTTTTGCTCAGTTTTGGCACAAAACGTACGTTTCGTGCACAGAATCGTCGCTTTTGCTTAGTTTTGGCACAAATCCTGTGTTTCGCGCACAGAATCGCCGCTTTTGCCCAGTTTTGGCACAAAACGAGCGTTTCGTGCTTAGAATCGCCGCTTTTGCTCAGTTTTGGCACAAAACGTGCGTGTTACGCTCCGAATTTCTCCTTTTGGCACATAACGTGCGTTTCGTGATCAGAATCGCCGCTTTTGCTCAGTTTTGGCACAAAACGTGCATTTCGAGCATAGAATCGCCGCTATTGCTCAGTTTTGGCACAATACGTGCGTTTTGTGCACAGAATAGCCGCTTTTGCTCAGTTTTGCAACAAAACGTTCGTTTCGTGCACAGAATCGCCGTTTTTACGCAGTTTTGCAACAAAACGTGCGTTTCGTGCACAGAATCGCCGCTTTTGCTCAGTTTTGGCACAAAACGAGCGTTTCGTGCATAGAATCGCCGCTTTTGCTCAGTTTTGGCACAAAACGTGCGTTTCGTGCACAGAATCGCCGCTTTTGCTCAGTTTTGGCACAAAACGTGCGTTCCACGCATCGAATTGCTCCTCTTTTCATAAAACGTGCGTTTCGTGCACAGAATCGAGGCTTTTGCTCAGTTTTGGCACAAAACGAGCGTTTCGTGCATAGAATCGCCGCTTTTGCTCAGTTTTGGCACAAAACGAGCGTTTCGTGCATAGAATCGCCGCTTTTGCTCAGTTTTGTCACAAAACGTGCATTTCGAGCATAGAATCGGCGCTTTTGCTCAGTTATGGCACAATACGTGCGTTTCGTGCACAGAATAGCCACTTTTGCTCAGTTTTGGCACAAAACGTACGTTTCGTGCACAGAATCGTCGCTTTTGCTTAGTTTTGGCACAAATCCTGTGTTTCGCGCACAGAATCGCCGCTTTTGCCCAGTTTTGGCACAAAACGAGCGTTTCGTGCTTAGAATCGCCGCTTTTGCTCAGTTTTGGCACAAAACGTGCGTGTTACGCTCCGAATTTCTCCTTTTGGCACATAACGTGCGTTTCGTGATCAGAATCGCCGCTTTTGCTCAGTTTTGGCACAAAACGTGCATTTCGAGCATAGAATCGCCGCTATTGCTCAGTTTTGGCACAATACGTGCGTTTTGTGCACAGAATAGCCGCTTTTGCTCAGTTTTGCAACAAAACGTTCGTTTCGTGCACAGAATCGCCGTTTTTACGCAGTTTTGCAACAAAACGTGCGTTTCGTGCACAGAATCGCCGCTTTTGCTCAGTTTTGGCACAAAACGAGCGTTTCGTGCATAGAATCGCCGCTTTTGCTCAGTTTTGGCACAAAACGTGCGTTTCGTGCACAGAATCGCCGCTTTTGCTCAGTTTTGGCACAAAACGTGCGTTCCACGCATCGAATTGCTCCTCTTTTCATAAAACGTGCGTTTCGTGCACAGAATCGAGGCTTTTGCTCAGTTTTGGCACGATACGTGCGTTTTGTGCATAGAATCGCCGCTTTTGCTCAGTTTTGGCACAAAACGTGCGTTTCGTGCACAGAATCGCCGCTTTTGTTCAGTTTTAGCGCAACACGTGCGTTTCGTGCACAGAATCGCCGCTTTTGCACAGTTTTGGCACAAAACGTGCATTTCGAGCATAGAATCGCCGCTTTTGCTCAGTTTTGGCACAATACGTGCGTTTCGTACACAGAATCGCCCCTTTTGCTCAGTTTTGGCTCAAAACGTGCATTTCGAGCATAGAATCGCCGCTTTTGCTCAGTTTTGGCACAATACGTGCGTTTCGTGCACAGAATCGCCGCTTTTGCTCAGTTTTGGCACAAAACGTGCGCTGCGTGCACAGAATCGCCGCTTTTGCTCAGTTTTGGCACAAAACGTGCGTTTCGTGCACAGAATCGCCGCTTTTGCTCAGTTTTGGCACAAAACGTGCGTTTCGTGCACAGAATCGCCGCTTTTGTTCAGTTTTGGCGCAACACGTGCGTTTCGTGCACAGAATCGCCGCTTTTGCTCAGTTTTGGCACAAAACGTACATTTCGAGCATTGAATCGCCGCTTTTGCTCAGTTTTGGCACAATACGTGCGTTTCGTGCACAGAATCGCCGCTTTTGCTCAGTTTTGGCACAATACGTGCGTTTCGTGCACAGAATCGCCGCTTTTGTTTAGTTTTGGCGCAACACGTGCGTTTCGTGCACAGAATCTCCGCTTTTGCTCAGTTTTGGCACAAAACGTGCATTTCGAGCATAGAATCGCCGCTTTTGCTCAGTTTTGGCACAATACGTGAGTTTCGTGCACTGAATAGCCGCTTTTGCTCAGTTTTGGCACAAAACGAGCGTTTCGTGCATAGAAGCGCCGCTTTTGCTCAGTTTTGTCACAAAACGTGCATTTCGAGCATAGAATCGCTACTTTTGCTCAGTTTTGGCACAAAACGTGCGTTTCGTGATCAGAATCGCCGCTTTTGCTCAGTTTTGGCACAAAACGTGCATTTCGAGCATAGAATCGGCGCTTTTGCTCAGTTATGGCACAATACGTGCGTTTCGTGCACAGAATAGCCGCTTCTGGTCAGTTTTGGCACAAAACGTGCGTTTCGTGCACAGAATCGCCGCTTTTGCTCAGTTTTGGCACAAAACGGGCGTTCCACGCACCGAATTGCTCCTCTTGGCATAATACGTGCGTTTCGTGCACAGAATCGCCGCTTTTGCTCAGTTTTGGATAAAAACCTGCGTTTCGTGCAGAGAATCGCCGCTTATGCTCAGTTTTGGCACAAAACGTGCTTTTCGTGCATAGAATCGCCGCTTTTGCTCAGTTTTGGCACAAAACGTGCGTTTCGTGTATAGAATCGCCGCTTTAATTCACTTTTGGCACAAAACGTGCATGTTACGCTCCGAATTTCTCCTTTTGGCACATAACGTGCGTTTCGTGCACAGAATCGCCGCTTTTGCACAGTTTTGGCACAAAACGAGCGTTTCGTGCATAGAATCGTCGCTTTTACTCAGTTTTGGCACAAAACGTGCGTGTTTCGCTCCGAATTTCTCCTTTTGGCACATAACGTGCGTTTCGTGATCAGAATCGCCGCTTTTGCTCAGTTTTGGCACAAAACGTGCATTTCGAGCATAGAATCGCCGCTATTGCTCAGTTTTGGCACAATACGTGCGTTTCGTGCACAGAATAGCCGCTTTTGCTCAGTTTTGCATCAAAACGTGCGTTTCGTGCACAGAATCGCCGTTTTTACGCAGTTTTGCAACAAAACGTGCGTTTCGTGCACAGAATCGCCGCTTTTGCTCAGTTTTGGCACAAAACGAGCGTTTCGTGCATAGAATCGCCGCTTTTGCTCAGTTTTGGCACAAAACGTGCGTTTCGTGCACAGAATCGCCGCTTTTGCTCAGTTTTGGCACAAAACGTGCGTTCCACGCATCGAATTGCTCCTCTTTTTATAAAACGTGCGTTTCGTGCACAGAATCGAGGCTTTTGCTCAGTTTTGGCACGATACGTGCGTTTTGTGCACAGAATCGCCGCTTTTGCTCAGTTTTGGCACAAAACGTGCGTTTCGTGCACAGAATCGCCGCTTTTGTTCAGTTTTAGCGCAACACGTGCGTTTCGTGCACAGAATCGCCGCTTTTGCTCAGTTTTGGCACAAAACGTGCGCTGCGTGCACAGAATCGCCGCTTTTGCTCAGTTTTGGCTCAAAACGTGCGTTTCGTGCACAGAATCGGCGCTTTTGCTCAGTTATGGCACAATACGTGCGTTTCGTGCACAGAATAGCCACTTTTGCTCAGTTTTGGCACAAAACGTACGTTTCGTGCACAGAATCGTCGCTTTTGCTTAGTTTTGGCGCAAATCCTGTGTTTCGTGCACAGAATCGCCGCTTTTGCCCAGTTTTGGCACAAAACGAGCGTTTCGTGCTTAGAATCGCCGCTTTTGCTCAGTTTTGGCACAAAACGTGCGTGTTACGCTCCGAATTTCTCCTTTTGCCACATAACGTGCGTTTCGTGATCAGAATCGCCGCTTTTGCTCAGTTTTGGCACAAAACGTGCATTTCGAGCATAGAATCGCCGCAATTGCTCAGTTTTGGCACAATACGTGCGTTTCGTGCACAGAATAGCCGCTTTTGCTCAGTTTTGCAACAAAACGTGCGTTTCGTGCACAGAATCGCCGTTTTTACGCAGTTTTGCAACAAAACGTGCGTTTCGTGCACAGAATCGCCGCTTTTGCTCAGTTTTGGCACAAAACGAGCGTTTCGTGCATAGAATCGCCGCTTTTGCTCAGTTTTGGCACAAAACGTGCGTTTCGTGCACAGAATCGCCGCTTTTGCTCAGTTTTGGCACAAAACGTGCGTTCCACGCATCGAATTGCTCCTCTTTTCATAAAACGTGCGTTTCGTGCACAGAATCGAGGCTTTTGCTCAGTTTTGGCACAAAACGAGCGTTTCGTGCATAGAATCGCCGCTTTTGCTCAGTTTTGGCACAAAACGTGCGTTTCGTGCACAGAATCGCCGCTTTTGCTCAGTTTTGGCACAAAACGTGCGTTCCACGCATCGAATTGCTCCTCTTTTCATAAAACGTGCGTTTCGTGCACAGAATCGCCGCTTTTACTCAGTTTTGGATAAAAACCTGCGTTTCGTGCAGAGAATCGCCGCTTATGATCAGTTTTGGAACAAAACGTGCTTTTCGTGCATAGAATCGCCGCTTCTGCGCAGTTTTGGCACAAAACGTCCGTTTCGTGCACAGAATAGCCACTTTTGCTCAGTTTTGACACAAAACGTACGTTTCGTGCACAGAATCGTCGCTTTTGCTTAGTTTTGGCACAAATCCTGTGTTTCGTGCACAGAATCGCCGCTTTTGCCCAGTTTTGGCACAAAACGAGCGTTTCGTGCATAGAATCGCCGCTTTTGCTCAGTTTTGACACAAAACGAGCGTTTCGTGCATAGAATCGCCGCTTTTGCTCAGTTTTGGCACAAAACGTGAGTTTCGTGCACAGAATCGCCGCTTTTGCTCAGTTTTGGCACAAAACGTGCGTGTTACGCTCCGAATTTCTCCTTTTGGCACATAACGTGCGTTTCGTGATCAGAATCGCCGTTTTTACGCAGTTTTGCAACAAAACGTGCGTTTCGTGCACAGAATCGCCGCTTTTGCTCAGTTTTGGCACAAAACGAGCGTTTCGTGCATAGAATCGCCGCTTTTGCTCAGTTTTGGCACAAAACGTGCGTTTCGTGCACAGAATCGCCGCTTTTGCTCAGTTTTGGCACAAAACGTGCGTTCCACGCATCGAATTGCTCCTCTTTTCATAAAACGTGCGTTTCGTGCACAGAATCGAGGCTTTTGCTCAGTTTTGGCACGATACGTGCGTTTTGTGCACAGAATCGCCGCTTTTGCTCAGTTTTGGCACAAAACGTGCGCTGCGTGCACAGAATCGCCGCTTTTGCTCAGTTTTGGCTCAAAACGTGCGTTTTGTGCACAGAATGGCCGCTTTTGCTCAGTTTTGGCACAAAACGTGCGTTTCGTGCACAGAATCGCCGCTTTTGTTCAGTTTTGGAGCAACACGTGCGTTTCGTGCACAGAATCGCCGCTTTTGCTCAGTTTTGGCACAAAACGTGCATTTCGAGCATTGAATCGCCGCTTTTGCTCAGTTTTATCACAATACGTGAGTTTCGTGCACTGAATAGCCGCTTTTGCTCAGTTTTGGCACAAAACGAGCGTTTCGTGCATAGAATCGCCGCTTTTGCTCAGTTTTGTCACAAAACGTGCATTTCGAGCATAGAATCGGCGCTTTTGCTCAGTTATGGCACAATACGTGCGTTTCGTGCACAGAATAGCCACTTTTGCTCAGTTTTGGCACAAAACGTACGTTTCGTGCACAGAATCGCCGCTTTTGTTTAGTTTTGGCGCAACACGTGCGTTTCGTGCACAGAATCTCCGCTTTTGCTCAGTTTTGGCACAAAACGTGCATTTCGAGCATAGAATCGCCGCTTTTGCTCAGTTTTGGCACAATACGTGAGTTTCGTGCACTGAATAGCCGCTTTTGCTCAGTTTTGGCACAAAACGAGCGTTTCGTGCATAGAAGCGCCGCTTTTGCTCAGTTTTGTCACAAAACGTGCATTTCGAGCATAGAATCGCTACTTTTGCTCAGTTTTGGCACAAAACGTGCGTTTCGTGATCAGAATCGCCGCTTTTGCTCAGTTTTGGCACAAAACGTGCATTTCGAGCATAGAATCGGCGCTTTTGCTCAGTTATGGCACAATACGTGCGTTTCGTGCACAGAATAGCCGCTTCTGCTCAGTTTTGGCACAAAACGTGCGTTTCGTGCACAGAATCGCCGCTTTTGCTCAGTTTTGGCACAAAACGGGCGTTCCACGCACCGAATTGCTCCTCTTGGCATAATACGTGCGTTTCGTGCACAGAATCGCCGCTTTTGCTCAGTTTTGGATAAAAACCTGCGTTTCGTGCAGAGAATCGCCGCTTATGCTCAGTTTTGGCACAAAACGTGCTTTTCGTGCATAGAATCGCCGCTTTTGCTCAGTTTTGGCACAAAACGTGCGTTTCGTGTATAGAATCGCCGCTTTAATTCACTTTTGGCACAAAACGTGCATGTTACGCTCCGAATTTCTCCTTTTGGCACATAACGTGCGTTTCGTGCACAGAATCGCCGCTTTTGCACAGTTTTGGCACAAAACGAGCGTTTCGTGCATAGAATCGTCGCTTTTACTCAGTTTTGGCACAAAACGTGCGTGTTTCGCTCCGAATTTCTCCTTTTGGCACATAACGTGCGTTTCGTGATCAGAATCGCCGCTTTTGCTCAGTTTTGGCACAAAACGTGCATTTCGAGCATAGAATCGCCGCTATTGCTCAGTTTTGGCACAATACGTGCGTTTCGTGCACAGAATAGCCCCTTTTGCTCAGTTTTGCATCAAAACGTGCGTTTCGTGCACAGAATCGCCGTTTTTACGCAGTTTTGCAACAAAACGTGCGTTTCGTGCACAGAATCGCCGCTTTTGCTCAGTTTTGGCACAAAACGAGCGTTTCGTGCATAGAATCGCCGCTTTTGCTCAGTTTTGGCACAAAACGTGCGTTTCGTGCACAGAATCGCCGCTTTTGCTCAGTTTTGGCACAAAACGTGCGTTCCACGCATCGAATTGCTCCTCTTTTCATAAAACGTGCGTTTCGTGCACAGAATCGAGGCTTTTGCTCAGTTTTGGCACGATACGTGCGTTTTGTGCACAGAATCGCCGCTTTTGCTCAGTTTTGGCACAAAACGTGCGTTTCGTGCACAGAATCGCCGCTTTTGTTCAGTTTTAGCGCAACACGTGCGTTTCGTGCACAGAATCGCCGCTTTTGCTCAGTTTTGGCACAAAACGTGCATTTCGAGCATAGAATCGCCGCTTTTGCTCAGTTTTGGCACAATACGTGCGTTTCGTACACAGAATCGCCCCTTTTGCTCAGTTTTGGCTCAAAACGTGCATTTCGAGCATAGAATCGCCGCTTTTGCTCAGTTTTGGCACAATACGTGCGTTTCGTGCACAGAATCGCCGCTTTTGCTCAGTTTTGGCACAAAACGTGCGCTGCGTGCACAGAATCGCCGCTTTTGCTCAGTTTTGGCACAAAACGTGCGTTTCGTGCACAGAATCGCCGCTTTTGCTCAGTTTTGGCACAAAACGTGCGTTTCGTGCACTGAATCGCCGCTTTTGTTCAGTTTTGGCGCAACACGTGCGTTTCGTGCACAGAATCGCCGCTTTTGCTCAGTTTTGGCACAAAACGTACATTTCGAGCATTGAATCGCCGCTTTTGCTCAGTTTTGGCACAATACGTGCGTTTCGTGCACAGAATCGCCGCTTTTGCTCAGTTTTGGCACAATACGTGCGTTTCGTGCACAGAATCGCCGCTTTTGTTTAGTTTTGGCGCAACACGTGCGTTTCGTGCACAGAATCTCCGCTTTTGCTCAGTTTTGGCACAAAACGTGCATTTCGAGCATAGAATCGCCGCTTTTGCTCAGTTTTGGCACAATACGTGAGTTTCGTGCACTGAATAGCCGCTTTTGCTCAGTTTTGGCACAAAACGAGCGTTTCGTGCATAGAAGCGCCGCTTTTGCTCAGTTTTGTCACAAAACGTGCATTTCGAGCATAGAATCGCTACTTTTGCTCAGTTTTGGCACAAAACGTGCGTTTCGTGATCAGAATCGCCGCTTTTGCTCAGTTTTGGCACAAAACGTGCATTTCGAGCATAGAATCGGCGCTTTTGCTCAGTTATGGCACAATACGTGCGTTTCGTGCACAGAATAGCCGCTTCTGCTCAGTTTTGGCACAAAACGTGCGTTTCGTGCACAGAATCGCCGCTTTTGCTCAGTTTTGGCACAAAACGGGCGTTCCACGCACCGAATTGCTCCTCTTGGCATAATACGTGCGTTTCGTGCACAGAATCGCCGCTTTTGCTCAGTTTTGGATAAAAATCTGCGTTTCGTGCAGAGAATCGCCGCTTATGCTCAGTTTTGGCACAAAACGTGCTTTTCGTGCATAGAATCGCCGCTTTTGCTCAGTTTTGGCACAAAACGTGCGTTTCGTGTATAGAATCGCCGCTTTAATTCACTTTTGGCACAAAACGTGCATGTTACGCTCCGAATTTCTCCTTTTGGCACATAACGTGCGTTTGGTGCACAGAATCGCCGCTTTTGCACAGTTTTGGCACTAAACGAGCGTTTCGTGCATAGAATCGTCGCTTTTACTCAGTTTTGGCACAAAACGTGCGTGTTTCGCTCCGAATTTCTCCTTTTGGCACATAACGTGCGTTTCGTGATCAGAATCGCCGCTTTTGCTCAGTTTTGGCACAAAACGAGCGTTTCGTGCATAGAATCGCCGCTTTTGCTCAGTTTTGGCACAAAACGTGCGTTTCGTGCACAGAATCGCCGCTTTTGCTCAGTTTTGGCACAAAACGTGCGTTCCACGCATCGAATTGCTCCTCTTTTCATAAAACGTGCGTTTCGTGCACAGAATCGAGGCTTTTGCTCAGTTTTGGCACGATACGTGCGTTTTGTGCACAGAATCGCCGCTTTTGCTCAGTTTTGGCACAAAACGTGCGTTTCGTGCACAGAATCGCCGCTTTTGTTCAGTTTTAGCGCAACACGTGCGTTTCGTGCACAGAATCGCCGCTTTTGCTCAGTTTTGGCACAAAACGTGCATTTCGAGCATAGAATCGCCGCTTTTGCTCAGTTTTGGCACAATACGTGCGTTTCGTACACAGAATCGCCCCTTTTGCTCAGTTTTGGCTCAAAACGTGCATTTCGAGCATAGAATCGCCGCTTTTGCTCAGTTTTGGCACAATACGTGCGTTTCGTGCACAGAATCGCCGCTTTTGCTCAGTTTTGGCACAAAACGTGCGCTGCGTGCACAGAATCGCCGCTTTTGCTCAGTTTTGGCACAAAACGTGCGTTTCGTGCACAGAATCGCCGCTTTTGCTCAGTTTTGGCACAAAACGTGCGTTTCGTGCACAGAATCGCCGCTTTTGTTCAGTTTTGGCGCAACACGTGCGTTTCGTGCACAGAATCGCCGCTTTTGCTCAGTTTTGGCACAAAACGTACATTTCGAGCATTGAATCGCCGCTTTTGCTCAGTTTTGGCACAATACGTGCGTTTCGTGCACAGAATCGCCCCTTTTGCTCAGTTTTGGCACAAAACGTGCATTTCGAGCATAGAATTGCCGCTTTTGCTCAGTTTTGGCACAATACGTGCGTTTCGTGCACAGAATCGCCGCTTTTGCTCAGTTTTGGCACAATACGTGCGTTTCGTGCACAGAATCGCCGCTTTTGTTTAGTTTTGGCGCAACACGTGCGTTTCGTGCACAGAATCTCCGCTTTTGCTCAGTTTTGGCACAAAACGTGCATTTCGAGCATAGAATCGCCGCTTTTGCTCAGTTTTGGCACAATACGTGAGTTTCGTGCACTGAATAGCCGCTTTTGCTCAGTTTTGGCACAAAACGAGCGTTTCGTGCATAGAATCGCCGCTTTTGCTCAGTTTTGTCACAAAACGTGCATTTCGAGCATAGAATCGCTACTTTTGCTCAGTTTTGGCACAAAACGTGCGTTTCGTGATCAGAATCGCCGCTTTTGCTCAGTTTTGGCACAAAACGTGCGCTGCGTGCACAGAATCGCCGCTTTTGCTCAGTTTTGGCACAAAACGTGCGTTTCGTGCACAGAATCGCCGCTTTTGCTCAGTTTTGGCACAAAACGTGCGTTTCGTGCACAGAATCGCCGCTTTTGTTCAGTTTTGGCGCAACACGTGCGTTTCGTGCACAGAATCGCCGCTTTTGCTCAGTTTTGGCACAAAACGTACATTTCGAGCATTGAATCGCCGCTTTTGCTCAGTTTTGGCACAATACGTGCGTTTCGTGCACAGAATCGCCGCTTTTGCTCAGTTTTGGCACAATACGTGCGTTTCGTGCACAGAATCGCCGCTTTTGTTTAGTTTTGGCGCAACACGTGCGTTTCGAGCATAGAATCGCTACTTTTGCTCAGTTTTGGCACAAAACGTGCGTTTCGTGCACAGAATCGCCGCTTTTGCTCAGTTTTGGCACAATACGTGCGTTTCGTGCACAGAATCGCCGCTTTTGTTTAGTTTTGGCGCAACACGTGCGTTTCGTGCACAGAATCTCCGCTTTTGCTCAGTTTTGGCACAAAACGTGCATTTCGAGCATAGAATCGCCGCTTTTGCTCAGTTTTGGCACAATACGTGAGTTTCGTGCACTGAATAGCCGCTTTTGCTCAGTTTTGGCACAAAACGAGCGTTTCGTGCATAGAAGCGCCGCTTTTGCTCAGTTTTGTCACAAAACGTGCATTTCGAGCATAGAATCGCTACTTTTGCTCAGTTTTGGCACAAAACGTGCGTTTCGTGATCAGAATCGCCGCTTTTGCTCAGTTTTGGCACAAAACGTGCATTTCGAGCATAGAATCGGCGCTTTTGCTCAGTTATGGCACAATACGTGCGTTTCGTGCACAGAATAGCCGCTTCTGCTCAGTTTTGGCACAAAACGTGCGTTTCGTGCACAGAATCGCCGCTTTTGCTCAGTTTTGGCACAAAACGGGCGTTCCACGCACCGAATTGCTCCTCTTGGCATAATACGTGCGTTTCGTGCACAGAATCGCCGCTTTTGCTCAGTTTTGGATAAAAACCTGCGTTTCGTGCAGAGAATCGCCGCTTATGCTCAGTTTTGGCACAAAACGTGCTTTTCGTGCATAGAATCGCCGCTTTTGCTCAGGTTTGGCACAAAACGTGCGTTTCGTGTATAGAATCGCCGCTTTAATTCACTTTTGGCACAAAACGTGCATGTTACGCTCCGAATTTCTCCTTTTGGCACATAACGTGCGTTTCGTGCACAGAATCGCCGCTTTTGCACAGTTTTGGCACAAAACGAGCGTTTCGTGCATAGAATCGTCGCTTTTACTCAGTTTTGGCACAAAACGTGCGTGTTTCGCTCCGAATTTCTCCTTTTGGCACATAACGTGCGTTTCGTGATCAGAATCGCCGCTTTTGCTCAGTTTTGGCACAAAACGTGCATTTCGAGCATAGAATCGCCGCTATTGCTCAGTTTTGGCACAATACGTGCGTTTCGTGCACAGAATAGCCGCTTTTGCTCAGTTTTGCAACAAAACGTGCGTTTCGTGCACAGAATCGCCGTTTTTACGCAGTTTTGCAACAAAACGTGCGTTTCGTGCACAGAATCGCCGCTTTTGCTCAGTTTTGGCACAAAACGAGCGTTTCGTGCATAGAATCGCCGCTTTTGCTCAGTTTTGGCACAAAACGTGCGTTTCGTGCACAGAATCGCCGCTTTTGCTCAGTTTTGGCACAAAACGTGCGTTCCACGCATCGAATTGCTCCTCTTTTCATAAAACGTGCGTTTCGTGCACAGAATCGAGGCTTTTGCTCAGTTTTGGCACGATACGTGCGTTTTGTGCACAGAATCGCCGCTTTTGCTCAGTTTTGGCACAAAACGTGCGTTTCGTGCACAGAATCGCCGCTTTTGTTCAGTTTTAGCGCAACACGTGCGTTTCGTGCACAGAATCGCCGCTTTTGCTCAGTTTTGGCACAAAACGTGCATTTCGAGCATAGAATCGCCGCTTTTGCTCAGTTTTGGCACAATACGTGCGTTTCGTACACAGAATCGCCCCTTTTGCTCAGTTTTGGCTCAAAACGTGCATTTCGAGCATAGAATCGCCGCTTTTGCTCAGTTTTGGCACAATACGTGCGTTTCGTGCACAGAATCGCCGCTTTTGCTCAGTTTTGGCACAAAACGTGCGCTGCGTGCACAGAATCGCCGCTTTTGCTCAGTTTTGGCACAAAACGTGCGTTTCGTGCACAGAATCGCCGCTTTTGCTCAGTTTTGGCACAAAACGTGCGTTTCGTGCACAGAATCGCCGCTTTTGTTCAGTTTTGGCGCAACACGTGCGTTTCGTGCACAGAATCGCCGCTTTTGCTCAGTTTTGGCACAAAACGTACATTTCGAGCATTGAATCGCCGCTTTTGCTCAGTTTTGGCACAATACGTGCGTTTCGTGCACAGAATCGCCGCTTTTGCTCAGTTTTGGCACAATACGTGCGTTTCGTGCACAGAATCGCCGCTTTTGTTTAGTTTTGGCGCAACACGTGCGTTTCGTGCACAGAATCTCCGCTTTTGCTCAGTTTTGGCACAAAACGTGCATTTCGAGCATAGAATCGCCGCTTTTGCTCAGTTTTGGCACAATACGTGAGTTTCGTGCACTGAATAGCCGCTTTTGCTCAGTTTTGGCACAAAACGAGCGTTTCGTGCATAGAAGCGCCGCTTTTGCTCAGTTTTGTCACAAAACGTGCATTTCGAGCATAGAATCGCTACTTTTGCTCAGTTTTGGCACAAAACGTGCGTTTCGTGATCAGAATCGCCGCTTTTGCTCAGTTTTGGCACAAAACGTGCTTTTCGTGCATAGAATCGCCGCTTTTGCTCAGTTTTGGCACAAAACGTGCGTTTCGTGTATAGAATCGCCGCTTTAATTCACTTTTCGCACAAAACGTGCATGTTACGCTCCGAATTTCTCCTTTTGGCACATAACGTGCGTTTCGTGCACAGAATCGCCGCTTTTGCACAGTTTTGGCACAAAACGAGCGTTTCGTGCATAGAATCGTCGCTTTTACTCAGTTTTGGCACAAAACGTGCGTGTTTCGCTCCGAATTTCTCCTTTTGGCACATAACGTGCGTTTCGTGATCAGAATCGCCGCTTTTGCTCAGTTTTGGCACAAAACGTGCATTTCGAGCATAGAATCGCCGCTATTGCTCAGTTTTGGCACAATACGTGCGTTTCGTGCACAGAATAGCCGCTTTTGCTCAGTTTTGCAACAAAACGTGCGTTTCGTGCACAGAATCGCCGTTTTTACGCAGTTTTGCAACAAAACGTGCGTTTCGTGCACAGAATCGCCGCTTTTGCTCAGTTTTGGCACAAAACGAGCGTTTCGTGCATAGAATCGCCGCTTTTGCTCAGTTTTGGCACAAAACGTGCGTTTCGTGCACAGAATCGCCGCTTTTGCTCAGTTTTGGCACAAAACGTGCGTTCCACGCATCGAATTGCTCCTCTTTTCATAAAACGTGCGTTTCGTGCACAGAATCGAGGCTTTTGCTCAGTTTTGGCACGATACGTGCGTTTTGTGCACAGAATCGCCGCTTTTGCTCAGTTTTGGCACAAAACGTGCGTTTCGTGCACAGAATCGCCGCTTTTGTTCAGTTTTAGCGCAACACGTGCGTTTCGTGCACAGAATCGCCGCTTTTGCTCAGTTTTGGCACAAAACGTGCATCTCGAGCATAGAATCGCCGCTTTTGCTCAGTTTTGGCACAATACGTGCGTTTCGTGCACAGAATCGCCCCTTTTGCTCAGTTTTGGCACAAAACGTGCATTTCGAGCATAGAATTGCCGCTTTTGCTCAGTTTTGGCACAATACGTGCGTTTCGTGCACAGAATCGCCGCTTTTGCTCAGTTTTGGCACAATACGTGCGTTTCGTGCACAGAATCGCCGCTTTTGTTTAGTTTTGGCGCAACACGTGCGTTTCGTGCACAGAATCTCCGCTTTTGCTCAGTTTTGGCACAAAACGTGCATTTCGAGCATAGAATCGCCGCTTTTGCTCAGTTTTGGCACAATACGTGAGTTTCGTGCACTGAATAGCCGCTTTTGCTCAGTTTTGGCACAAAACGAGCGTTTCGTGCATAGAATCGCCGCTTTTGCTCAGTTTTGTCACAAAACGTGCATTTCGAGCATAGAATCGCTACTTTTGCTCAGTTTTGGCACAAAACGTGCGTTTCGTGATCAGAATCGCCGCTTTTGCTCAGTTTTGGCACAAAACGTGCATTTTGAGCATAGAATCGGCGCTTTTGCTCAGTTATGGCACAATACGTGCGTTTCGTGCACAGAATAGCCACTTCTGCTCAGTTTTGGCACAAAACGTGCGTTTCGTGCACAGAATCGCCGCTTTTGCTCAGTTTTGGCTCAAAACGGGCGTTCCACGCACCGAATTGCTCCTCTTGGCATAATACGTGCGTTTCGTGCACAGAATCGCCGCTTTAATTCACTTTTGGCACAAAACGTGCATGTTACGCTCCGAATTTCTCCTTTTGGCACATAACGTGCGTTTCGTGCACAGAATCGCCGCTTTTGCACAGTTTTGGCACAAAACGAGCGTTTCGTGCATAGAATCGTCGCTTTTACTCAGTTTTGGCACAAAACGTGCGTGTTTCGCTCCGAATTTCTCCTTTTGGCACATAACGTGCGTTTCGTGATCAGAGTCGCCACTTTTGCTCAGTTTTGGCACAAAACGTGCATTTCGAGCAAAGAATCGCCGCTTTTGCTCAGTTTTGTCACAATACGTGCGTTTCGTGCACAGAATAGCCGCTTTTGCTCAGTTTTGGCACAAAACGAGCGTTTCGTGCATAGAATCGCCGCTTTTTCTCAGTTTTGGGACAAAACGCGCGTTTCGTGCACAGAATCGCCGCTTTTGCTCAGTTTTGGCACAAAACGTGCGTTCCACGCATCGAATTGCTCCTCTTGGCATAATACGTGCGTTTCGTGCACAGAATCGCCGCTTTTGCTCAGTTTTGGATAAAAACCTGCGTTTCGTGCAGAGAATCGCCGCTTATGCTCAGTTTTGGCACAAAACGTGCATTTCGAGCATGGAATCGCCGCTTTTGCTCAGTTTTGGCACAATACGTGCGTTTCGTGCACAGAATAGCCGCTTTTGCTCAGTTTTGCAACAAAACGTGCGTTTCGTGCACAGAATCGCCGTTTTTGCTCAGTTTTGCAACAAAACGTGCGTTTCGTGCACAGAATCGCCGGTTTTGCTCAGTTTTGGCACAAAACGTGCGTTCCACGCACCGAATTGCTCCTCTTTTCATAAAACGTGCGTTTCGTGCTCAGAATCGCGGCTTTTGCTCAGTTTTGGCACAATACGTGCGTTTTGTGCACAGAATCGCCGCTTTTGCTCAGTTTTGGCACAAAACGTGCGTTTCGTGCACAGAATCGCCGCTTTTGCTCAGTTTTGTATAAAAACCTGCGCTTCGTGCAGGGAATCGCCGCTTATGCTCAGTTTTGGCACAAAACGTGCTTTTCGTGCAAAGAATCGCCGCTTTTGCTCAGTTTTGGCACAAAACGTGCGTTTCGTGCACAGAATCGTCGCTTTTGCTTAGTTTTGGCACAAATCCTGTGTTTCGTGCACAGAATCGCCGCTTTTGCCCAGTTTTGGCACAAAACGTGCGTTTTACGCTCCGAATTTCTCCTTTTGGCACATAACGTACGCTTCCTGCACAGAATCGCCGCTTTTGCTCAGTTTTGGCACAATACGTGCGTTTCGTGCACATAATCGCCGCTTTTGCTCAGTTTTGCAACAAAACGTGCGTTTCGTGCACAGAATCGCCGTTTTTGCTCAGTTTTGCAACAAAACGTGCGTTTCGTGCACAGAATCGCCGCTTTTGCTCAGTTTTGGCACAAAACGTGCATTTCGAACATAGAATCGCCGCTTTTGCTCAGTTTTGGCACAATACGTGCGTTTCGTGCACAGAAAAGCCGCTTTTGCTCAGTTTTGCAACAAAACGTGCGTTTCGTGCACACAATCGCCGCTTTTGCTCAGTTTTGGCACAAAACATGCATTTCGTGCACAGAATCGTCGCTTTTGCTCAGCTTTGGCACAAAACGTGCGCTTCGTGCACAGAATCGTCGCTTTTGCTCAGTTTTGGCACAAAACGCGCGTTCCACGCACCGAATTGCTCCTCTTGGCATAAAACGTGCGTTTCGTGCATAAAATCGCCGATTTTACTCAGTTTTGGCCCAAAACGTGCGTGTTCCGGTCCGAAATTCTCCTTTTTCCACATGACGTGCGTTTCGTGAACAGAATCGCCGCTTTTGATCAGTTTTGGCACAAAACGTGCATTTCGAACATAGAATCGCCGCTTTTGCTCAGTTTTGGCACAATACGTGCGATTCGTGCACAGAAAAGCCGCTTTTGCTCAGTTTTGCAACAAAACGTGCGTTTCGTGCACAGAATCGCCGTTTTTGCTCAGTTTTGCAACAAAACGTGCGTTTCGTGCACAGAATCGCCGCTTTTGCTGAGTTTTATCACAAAACGGGCTTTTCGTCCATAGAATCGCCGCTTTTGCTCAGTTTTGGCACAAAACGTGCGTTCCACGCACCGATTTGCTCCTCTTGGCATAATACGTGCGTTTCGTGCACAGAATCGCCGCTTTTGCTCAGTTTTGGCACAAAACGTGCTTTTCGTGCATAGAATCGCCGCTTTTGCTCAGTTTTTGCACAAAACGTGCGTTTCGTGCACAGAATCGCCGCTTTTGCTCAGTTTTGGCACAAAACGGGCGTTTCGTACATAGAATCGCCGCTTATGCTCAGTTTTGGCACAAAACGTGCTTTTCGTGCAAAGAATCGCCGCTTTTGCTCAGTTTTGGCACAAAACGTGCGTTTCGTGCACAGAATCGTCGCTTTTGCTTAGTTTTGGCACAAATCCTGTGTTTCGTGCACAGAATCGCCGCTTTTGCCCAGTTTTGGCACAAAACGTGCGTTTTACGCTCCGAATTTCTCCTTTTGGCACATAACGTACGCTTCGTGCACAGAATCGCCGCTTTTGCTCAGTTTTGGCACAATACGTGCGTTTCGTGCACAGAATCGCCGCTTTTGCTCAGTTTTGCAACAAAACGTGCGTTTCGTGCACAGAATCGCCGTTTTTGCTCAGTTTTGCAACAAAACGTGCGTTTCGTGCACAGAATCGCCGCTTTTGCTCAGTTTTGGCACAAAACGTGCATTTCGAACGTAGAATCGCCGCTTTTGCTCAGTTTTGGCACAATACGTGCGTTTCGTGCACAGAAAAGCCGCTTTTGCTCAGTTTTGCAACAAAACGTGCGTTTCGTGCACAGAATCGCCGTTTTTGCTCAGTTTTGCAACAAAACGTGCGTTTCGTGCACAGAATCGTCGCTTTTGCTTAGTTTTGGCACAAATCCTGTGTTTCGTGCAAAGAATCGCCGCTTTTGCTCAGTTTTGGCACAAAACGTGCGTTTCGTGCACAGAATCGTCGCTTTTGCTTAGTTTTGGCACAAATCCTGTGTTTCGTGCACAGAATCGCCGCTTTTGCCCAGTTTTGGCACAAAACGTGCGTTTTACGCTCCGAATTTCTCCTTTTGGCACATAACGTACGCTTCGTGCACAGAATCGCCGCTTTTGCTCAGTTTTGGCACAATACGTGCGTTTCGTGCACAGAATCGCCGCTTTTGCTCAGTTTTGCAACAAAACGTGCGTTTCGTGCACAGAATCGCCGTTTTTGCTCAGTTTTGCAACAAAACGTGCGTTTCGTGCACAGAATCGCCGCTTTTGCTCAGTTTTGGCACAAAACGTGCATTTCGAACATAGAATCGCCGCTTTTGCTCAGTTTTGGCACAATACGTGCGTTTCGTGCACAGAAAAGCCGCTTTTGCTCAGTTTTGCAACAAAACGTGCGTTTCGAGCACAGAATCGCCGTTTTTGCTCAGTTTTGCAACAAAACGTGCGTTTCGTGCACAGAATCGCCGCTTTTGCTGAGTTTTATCACAAAACGGGCTTTTCGTCCATGGAATCGCCGCTTTTGCTCAGTTTTGGCACAAGACGTGCTTTTCGTGCATAGAATCGCCGCTTTTGCTCAGTTTTGGCACAAAACGTGCGGTTCGTGCACAGAATCGCCGCTTTTGCTCAGTTTTGGCACAAAACGTGCGTTTCGTGCACGGAATCGCCGCTTTTGCTCAGTTTTGGCACAAAACGTGCATTTCGAGCATAGAATCGCCGTTTTTGCTCAGCTTTGGCACAAAACGTGCGCTTCGTGCACAGAATCGTCGCTTTTGCTCAGTTTTGGCACAAAACGCGCGTTCCACGCACCGAATTGCTCCTCTTGGCATAAAACGTGCGTTTCGTGCATAAAATCGCCGATTTTACTCAGTTTTGGCCCAAAACGTGCGTGTTCCGGTCCGAAATTCTCCTTTTTCCACATGACGTGCGTTTCGTGAACAGAATCGCCGCTTTTGCTCAGTTTTGGCACAAAACGTGCATTTCGAACATAGAATCGCCGCTTTTGCTCAGTTTTGGCACAATACGTGCGATTCGTGCACAGAAAAGCCGCTTTTGCTCAGTTTTGCAACAAAACGTGCGTTTCGAGCACAGAATCGCCGTTTTTGCTCAGTTTTGCAACAAAACGTGCGTTTCGTGCACAGAATCGCCGCTTTTGCTGAGTTTTATCACAAAACGGGCTTTTCGTCCATAGAATCGCCGCTTTTGCTCAGTTTTGGCACAAAACGTGCTTTTCGTGCATAGAATCGCCGCTTTTGCTCAGTTTTGGCACAAAACGTGCGGTTCGTGCACAGAATCGCCGCTTTTGCTCAGTTTTGGCACAAAACGTGCGTTTCGTGCACGGAATCGCCGCTTTGCTCAGTTTTGGCACAAAACGTGCATTTCGAGCATAGAATCGCCGTTTTTGCTCAGCTTTGGCTCAAAACGTGCGCTTCGTGCACAGAATCGTCGCTTTTGCTCAGTTTTGGTACAAAACGCGCGTTCCACGCACCGAATTGCTCCTCTTGGCATAAAACGTGCGTTTCGTGCATAAAATCGCCGATTTTACTCAGTTTTGGCCCAAAACGTGCGTGTTCCGGTCCGAAATTCTCCTTTTTCCACATGACGTGCGTTTCGTGAACAGAATCGCCGCTTTTGCTCAGTTTTGGCACAAAACGTGCATTTCGAACATAGAATCGCCGCTTTTGCTCAGTTTTGGCACAATACGTGCGATTCGTGCACAGAAAAGCCGCTTTTGCTCAGTTTTGCAACAAAACGTGCGTTTCGAGCTCAGAATCGCCGTTTTTGCTCAGTTTTGCAACAAAACGTGCGGTTCGTGCACAGAATCGCCGCTTTTGCTCAGTTTTGGCACAAAACGTGCGTTTCGTGCACGGAATCGCCGCTTTGCTCAGTTTTGGCACAAAACGTGCATTTCGAGCATAGAATCGCCGTTTTTGCTCAGCTTTGGCACAAAACGTGCTTTTCGTGCATAGAATCGCCGCTTTTGCTCAGTTTTGGCACAAAACGTGCGGTTCGTGCACAGAATCGCCGCTTTTGCTCAGTTTTGGCACAAAACGTGCATTTCGTGCACAGAACCGCCGCTTTTGCTTAGTTTTGGCACAAATATTGTGTTTCGTGCACAGAATCGCAGCTTTTGCCCAGTTTTGGCACAAAACGT
The DNA here is from genome assembly GCA_943735885.1 of Stelis phaeoptera. Lineage (NCBI taxonomy): Eukaryota > Metazoa > Arthropoda > Insecta > Hymenoptera > Megachilidae > Stelis > Stelis phaeoptera. The sequence continues at coordinate 1,548,970 of CALSEM010000130.1, forward strand.
GCGTTTTACGCTCCGAATTTCTCCTTTTGGCACATAACGTGCGCTTCGTTGCACAGAATCGTCGCTTTTGCTCAGCTTTGGCACAAAACGTGCTTTTCGTGCATAGAATCGCCGCTTTTGCTCAGTTTTTGCACAAAACGTGCGTTTCGTGCACAGAATCGCCGCTTTTGCTCAGTTTTGGCACAAAACGGGCGTTTCGTACATAGAATCGCCGCTTATGCTCAGTTTTGGCACAAAACGTGCTTTTCGTGCATAGAATCGCCGCTTTTGCTCAGTTTTGGCACAAAACGTGTGTTTCGTGCACAGAATCGCCGCTTTTGCTCAGTTTTGGCACAAGACGTGCGTTCCACGCGCCGAATTGCTCCTCTTGGCATAAAACGTGCGTTTCGTGCACAGAATCGCCGCTTTTGCTCAGTTTTGGCACAAAACGTGCGTTTCGTGCACAGAATCGCCGCTTTTGCTCAGTTTTGTATAAAAACCTGCGCTTCGTGCAGGGAATCGCCGCTTATGCTCAGTTTTGGCACAAAACGTGCTTTTCGTGCAAAGAATCGCCGCTTTTGCTCAGTTTTGGCACCAAACGTGCGTTTCGTGCACAGAATCGTCGCTTTTGCTTAGTTTTGGCACAAATCCTGTGTTTCGTGCACAGAATCGCCGCTTTTGCCCAGTTTTGGCACAAAACGTGCGTTTTACGCTCCGAATTTCTCCTTTTGGCACATAACGTACGCTTCGTGCACAGAATCGCCGCTTTTGCTCAGTTTTGGCACAATACGTGCGTTTCGTGCACAGAATCGCCGCTTTTGCTCAGTTTTGCAACAAAACGTGCGTTTCGTGCACAGAATCGCCGTTTTTGCTCAGTTTTGCAACAAAACGTGCGTTTCGTGCACAGAATCGCCGCTTTTGCTCAGTTTTGGCACAAAACGTGCATTTCGAACATAGAATCGCCGCTTTTGCTCAGTTTTGGCACAATACGTGCGTTTCGTGCACAGAAAAGCCGCTTTTGCTCAGTTTTGCAACAAAACGTGCGTTTCGTGCACAGAATCGCCGTTTTTGCTCAGTTTTGCAACAAAACGTGCGTTTCGTGCACAGAATCGCCGCTTTTGCTGAGTTTTATCACAAAACGGACTTTTCGTCCATAGAATCGCCGCTTTTGCTCAGTTTTGGCACAAAACGTGCTTTTCGTGCATAGAATCGCCGCTTTTGCTCAGTTTTGGCACAAAACGTGCGGTTCGTGCACAGAATCGCCGCTTTTGCTCAGTTTTGGCACAAAACGTGCATTTCGTGCACAGAACCGCCGCTTTTGCTCAGTTTTGGCACAAAACGTGCGTTTCGTGCACAGAATCGTCGCTTTTGCTTAGTTTTGGCACAAATATTGTGTTTCGTGCACAGAATCGCAGCTTTTGCCCAGTTTTGGCACAAAACGTGCGTTTTACGCTCCGAATTTCTCCTTTTGGCACATAACGTGCGCTTCGTTGCACAGAATCGTCGCTTTTGCTCAGCTTTGGCACAAAACGTGCGCTTCGTGCACAGAATCGTGGCTTTTGCTCAGTTTTGGCACAAAACGCGCGTTCTACGCACCGAATTGCTCCTCTTGGCATAAAACGTGCGTTTCGTGCATAAAATCGCCGATTTTACTCAGTTTTGGCCCAAAACGTGCGTGTTCCGGTCCGAAATTCTCCTTTTTCCACATGACGTGCGTTTCGTGAACAGAATCGCCGCTTTTGCTCAGTTTTGGCACAAAACGTGCATTTCGAACATAGAATCGCCGCTTTTGCTCAGTTTTGGCACAATACGTGCGATTCGTGCACAGAAAAGCCGCTTTTGCTCAGTTTTGCAACAAAACGTGCGTTTCGTGCACAGAATCGCCGTTTTTGCTCAGTTTTGCAACAAAACGTGCGTTTCGTGCACAGAATCGCCGCTTTTGCTGAGTTTTATCACAAAACGTGCGTTTCGTGCACAGAATCGCCGCTTTTGCTCAGTTTTGGCACAAAACGTGCGTTTCGTGCACAGAATCGCCGCTTTTGCTTAGTTTTGGCACAAATCCTGTGTTTCGTGCACAGAATCGCCGCTTTTGCCCAGTTTTGGCACAAAACGTGCGTTTTACGCTCCGAATTTCTCCTTTTGGCACATAACGTACGCTTCGTGCACAGAATCGCCGCTTTTGCTCAGTTTTGGCACAATACGTGCGTTTCGTGCACAGAATCGCCGCTTTTGCTCAGTTTTGCAACAAAACGTGCGTTTCGTGCACAGAATCGCCGTTTTTGCTCAGTTTTGCAACAAAACGTGCGTTTCGTGCACAGAATCGCCGCTTTTGCTCAGTTTTGGCACAAAACGTGCATTTCGAACATAGAATCGCCGCTTTTGCTCAGTTTTGGCACAAAACGTGCGTTTCGTGCACAGAATCGTCGCTTTTGCTTAGTTTTGGCACAAATATTGTGTTTCGTGCACAGAATCGCAGCTTTTGCCCAGTTTTGGCACAAAACGTTTGTTTTACGCTCCGAATTTCTCCTTTTGGCACATAACGTGCGCTTCGTTGCACAGAATCGTCGCTTTTGCTCAGCTTTGGCACAAAACGTGCGCTTCGTGCACAGAATCGTGGCTTTTGCTCAGTTTTGGCACAAAACGCGCGTTCCACGCACCGAATTGCTCCTCTTGGCATAAAACGTGCGTTTCGTGCATAAAATCGCCGATTTTACTCAGTTTTGGCCCAAAACGTGCGTGTTCCGGTCCGAAATTCTCCTTTTTCCACATGACGTGCGTTTCGTGAACAGAATCGCCGCTTTTGCTCAGTTTTGGCACAAAACGTGCATTTCGAACATAGAATCGCCGCTTTTGCTTAGTTTTGGCACAATACGTGCGATTCGTACACAGAAAAGCCGCTTTTGCTCAGTTTTGCAACAAAACGTGCGTTTCGTGCACAGAATCGCCGCTTTTGCTGAGTTTTATCACAAAACGGGCTTTTCGTCCATAGAATCGCCTCTTTTGCTCAGTTTTGGCACAAGACGTGCGTTCCACGCACCGATTTGCTCCTCTTGGCATAATACGTGCGTTTCGTGCACAGAATCGCCGCTTTTGCTCAGTTTTGGCACAAAACGTGCTTTTCGTGCATAGAATCGCCGCTTTTGCTCAGTTTTTGCACAAAACGTGCGTTTCGTGCACAGAATCGCCGCTTTTGCTCAGTTTTGGCACAAAACGGGCGTTTCGTACATAGAATCGCCGCTTATGCTCAGTTTTGGCACAAAACGTGCTTTTCGTGCATAGAATCGCCGCTTTTGCTCAGTTTTGGCACAAAACGTGTGTTTCGTGCACAGAATCGCCGCTTTTGCTCAGTTTTGGCACAAGACGTGCGTTCCACGCGCCGAATTGCTCCTCTTGGCATAAAACGTGCGTTTCGTGCACAGAATCGCCGCTTTTGCTCAGTTTTGGCACAAAACGTGCGTTTCGTGCACAGAATCGCCGCTTTTGCTCAGTTTTGTATAAAAACCTGCGCTTCGTGCAGGGAATCGCCGCTTATGCTCAGTTTTGGCACAAAACGTGCTTTTCGTGCAAAGAATCGCCCCTTTTGCTCAGTTTTGGCACAAAACGTGCGTTTCGTGCACAGAATCGTCGCTTTTGCTTAGTTTTGGCACAAATCCTGTGTTTCGTGCACAGAATCGCCGCTTTTGACCAGTTTTGGCACAAAACGTGCGTTTTACGCTCCGAATTTCTCCTTTTGGCACATAACGTACGCTTCGTGCACAGAATCGCCGCTTTTGCTCAGTTTTGGCACAATACGTGCGTTTCGTGCACAGAATCGCCGCTTTTGCTCAGTTTTGCAACAAAACGTGCGTTTCGTGCACAGAATCGCCGTTTTTGCTCAGTTTTGCAACAAAACGTGCGTTTCGTGCACAGAACCGCCGCTTTTGCTCAGTTTTGGCACAAAACGTGCATTTCGAACATAGAATCGCCGCTTTTGCTCAGTTTTGGCACAATACGTGCGTTTCGTGCACAGAAAAGCCGCTTTTGCTCAGTTTTGCAACAAAACGTGCGTTTCGTGCACAGAATCGCCGCTTTTGCTCAGTTTTGGCACAAAACGTGCATTTCGTGCACAGAATCGCCGCTTTTGCTCAGTTTTGGCACAAAACGCGCGTTCCACGCACCGAATTGCTCCTCTTGGCATAAAACGTGCGTTTCGTGCATAAAATCGCCGATTTTACTCAGTTTTGGCCCAAAACGTGCGTGTTCCGGTCCGAAATTCTCCTTTTTCCACATGACGTGCGTTTCGTGAACAGAATCGCCGCTTATGCTCAGTTTTGGCACAAAACGTGCATTTCGAACATAGAATCGCCGCTTTTGCTCAGTTTTGGCACAATACGTGCGATTCGTGCACAGAAAAGCCGCTTTTGCTCAGTTTTGCAACAAAACGTGCGTTTCGTGCACAGAATCGCCGTTTTTGCTCAGTTTTGCAACAAAACGTGCGTTTCGTGCACAGAATCGCCGCTTTTGCTGAGTTTTATCACAAAACGGGCTTTTCGTCCATAGAATCGCCGCTTTTGCTCAGTTTTGGCACAAAACGTGCGTTCCACGCACCGATTTGCTCCTCTTGGCATAAAACGTGCGTTTCGTGCACAGAATCGCCGCTTTTGCTCAGTTTTGGCACAAAACGTGCGTTTCGTGCACAGAATCGCCGCTTTTGCTCAGTTTTGTATAAAAACCTGCGCTTCGTGCAGGGAATCGCCGCTTATGCTCAGTTTTGGCACAAAACGTGCTTTTCGTGCAAAGAATCGCCGCTTTTGCTCAGTTTTGGCACAAAACGTGCGTTTCGTGTACAGAATCGTCGCTTTTGCTTAGTTTTGGCACAAATCCTGTGTTTCGTGCACAGAATCGCCGCTTTTGCCCAGTTTTGGCACAAAACGTGCGTTTTACGCTCCGAATTTCTCCTTTTGGTACATAACGTACGCTTCGTGCACAGAATCGCCGCTTTTGCTCAGTTTTGGCACAATACGTGCGTTTCGTGCACAGAATCGCCGCTTTTGCTCAGTTTTGCAACAAAACGTGCGTTTCGTGCACAGAATCGCCGTTTTTGCTCAGTTTTGCAACAAAACGTGCGTTTCGTGCACAGAACCGCCGCTTTTGCTCAGTTTTGGCACAAAACGTGCATTTCGAACATAGAATCGCCGCTTTTGCTCAGTTTTGGCACAATACGTGCGTTTCGTGCACAGAAAAGCCGCTTTTGCTCAGTTTTGCAACAAAACGTGCGTTTCGTGCACAGAATCGCCGCTTTTGCTCAGTTTTGGCACAAAACGTGCATTTCGTGCACAGAATCGCCGCTTTTGCTCAGTTTTGGCACAAAACGCGCGTTCCACGCACCGAATTGCTCCTCTTGGCATAAAACGTGCGTTTCGTGCATAAAATCGCCGATTTTACTCAGTTTTGGCCCAAAACGTGCGTGTTCCGGTCCGAAATTCTCCTTTTTCCACATGACGTGCGTTTCGTGAACAGAATCGCCGCTTATGCTCAGTTTTGGCACAAAACGTGCATTTCGAACATAGAATCGCCGCTTTTGCTCAGTTTTGGCACAATACGTGCGATTCGTGCACAGAAAAGCCGCTTTTGCTCAGTTTTGCAACAAAACGTGCGTTTCGTGCACAGAATCGCCGTTTTTGCTCAGTTTTGCAACAAAACGTGCGTTTCGTGCACAGAATCGCCGCTTTTGCTGAGTTTTATCACAAAACGGGCTTTTCGTCCATAGAATCGCCGCTTTTGCTCAGTTTTGGCACAAAACGTGCGTTCCACGCACCGATTTGCTCCTCTTGGCATAAAACGTGCGTTTCGTGCACAGAATCGCCGCTTTTGCTCAGTTTTGGCACAAAACGTGCGTTTCGTGCACAGAATCGCCGCTTTTGCTCAGTTTTGTATAAAAACCTGCGCTTCGTGCAGGGAATCGCCGCTTATGCTCAGTTTTGGCACAAAACGTGCTTTTCGTGCAAAGAATCGCCGCTTTTGCTCAGTTTTGGCACAAAACGTGCGTTTCGTGCACAGAATCGTCGCTTTTGCTTAGTTTTGGCACAAATCCTGTGTTTCGTGCACAGAATCGCCGCTTTTGCCCAGTTTTGGCACAAAACGTGCGTTTTACGCTCCGAATTTCTCCTTTTGGTACATAACGTACGCTTCGTGCACAGAATCGCCGCTTTTGCTCAGTTTTGGCACAATACGTGCGTTTCGTGCACAGAATCGCCGCTTTTGCTCAGTTTTGCAACAAAACGTGCGTTTCGTGCACAGAATCGCCGTTTTTGCTCAGTTTTGCAACAAAACGTGCGTTTCGTGCACAGAACCGCCGCTTTTGCTCAGTTTTGGCACAAAACGTGCATTTCGAACATAGAATCGCCGCTTTTGCTCAGTTTTGGCACAATACGTGCGTTTCTTGCACAGAAAAGCCGCTTTTGCTCAGTTTTGCAACAAAACGTGCGTTTCGTGCACAGAATCGCCGCTTTTGCTCAGTTTTGGCACAAAACGTGCTTTTCGTGCATAGAATCGCCGCTTTTGCTCAGTTTTTGCCCAAAACGTGCGTTTCGTGCACAGAATCGCCGCTTTTGCTCAGTTTTGGCACAAAACGGGCGTTTCGTACATAGAATCGCCGCTTATGCTCAGTTTTGGCACAAAACGTGCTTTTCGTGCATAGAATCGCCGCTTTTGCTCAGTTTTGGCACAAAACGTGTGTTTCGTGCACAGAATCGCCGCTTTTGCTCAGTTTTGGCACAAGACGTGCGTTCCACGCGCCGAATTGCTCCTCTTGGCATAAAACGTGCGTTTCGTGCACAGAATCGCCGCTTTTGCTTAGTTTTGGCACAAATCCTGTGTTTCGTGCACAGAATCGCAGCTTTTGCCCAGTTTTGGCACAAAACGTGCGTTTTACGCTCCGAATTTCTCCTTTTGGCACATAACGTGCGCTTCGTTGCACAGAATCGTCGCTTTTGCTCAGCTTTGGCACAAAACGTGCGCTTCGTGCACAGAATCGTTGCTTTTGCTCAGTTTTGGCACAAAACGTGCGGTTCGTGCACAGAGTCGCCGCCTTTGCTCAGTTTTGGCACAAAACGTGCGTTTCGTGCACAGAATCGCCGCTTTTGCTCAGTTTTGGCACAAAACGTGCGTTTCGTGCACGGAATCGCCGCTTTTGCTCAGTTTTGGCACAAAACGTGCATTTCGAGCATAGAATCGCCGTTTTTGCTCAGTTTTGGCACAATACGTGCGTTTCGTGCACAGAATCGCCGCTTTTGTTCAGTTTTGGCGCAACACGTGCGTTTCGTGCACAAAATCGCTGCTTTTGCTCAGTTTTGCACAAAACGTGCATTTCGAACATAGAATCGCCGCTTTTGCTCAGTTTTGGCACAATACGTGCGTTTCGTGCACAGAAAAGCCGCTTTTGCTCAGTTTTGCAACAAAACGTGCGTTTCGTGCACAGAATCGCCGCTTTTGCTCAGTTTTGGCACAAAACGTGCATTTCGTGCACAGAATCGCCGCTTTTGCTCAGTTTTGGCACAAAACGCGCGTTCCACGCACCGAATTGCTCCTCTTGGCATAAAACGTGCGTTTCGTGCATAAAATCGCCGATTTTACTCAGTTTTGGCCCAAAACGTGCGTGTTCCGGTCCGAAATTCTCCTTTTTCCACATGACGTGCGTTTCGTGAACAGAATCGCCGCTTATGCTCAGTTTTGGCACAAAACGTGCATTTCGAACATAGAATCGCCGCTTTTGCTCAGTTTTGGCACAATACGTGCGATTCGTGCACAGAAAAGCCGCTTTTGCTCAGTTTTGCAACAAAACGTGCGTTTCGTGCACAGAATCGCCGTTTTTGCTCAGTTTTGCAACAAAACGTGCGTTTCGTGCACAGAATCGCCGCTTTTGCTGAGTTTTATCACAAAACGGGCTTTTCGTCCATAGAATCGCCGCTTTTGCTCAGTTTTGGCACAAAACGTGCGTTCCACGCACCGATTTGCTCCTCTTGGCATAAAACGTGCGTTTCGTGCACAGAATCGCCGCTTTTGCTCAGTTTTGGCACAAAACGTGCGTTTCGTGCACAGAATCGCCGCTTTTGCTCAGTTTTGTATAAAAACCTGCGCTTCGTGCAGGGAATCGCCGCTTATGCTCAGTTTTGGCACAAAACGTGCTTTTCGTGCAAAGAATCGCCGCTTTTGCTCAGTTTTGGCACAAAACGTGCGTTTCGTGCACAGAATCGTCGCTTTTGCTTAGTTTTGGCACAAATCCTGTGTTTCGTGCACAGAATCGCCGCTTTTGCTCAGTTTTGGCACAATACGTGCGTTTCGTGCACAGAATCGCCGCTTTTGCTCAGTTTTGCAACAAAACGTGCGTTTCGTGCACAGAATCGCCGTTTTTGCTCAGTTTTGCAACAAAACGTGCGTTTCGTGCACAGAACCGCCGCTTTTGCTCAGTTTTGGCACAAAACGTGCATTTCGAACATAGAATCGCCGCTTTTGCTCAGTTTTGGCACAATACGTGCGTTTCGTGCACAGAAAAGCCGCTTTTGCTCAGTTTTGCAACAAAACGTGCGTTTCGTGCACAGAATCGCCGCTTTTGCTCAGTTTTGGCACAAAACGTGCTTTTCGTGCATAGAATCGCCGCTTTTGCTCAGTTTTTGCCCAAAACGTGCGTTTCGTGCACAGAATCGCCGCTTTTGCTCAGTTTTGGCACAAAACGGGCGTTTCGTACATAGAATCGCCGCTTATGCTCAGTTTTGGCACAAAACGTGCTTTTCGTGCATAGAATCGCCGCTTTTGCTCAGTTTTGGCACAAAACGTGTGTTTCGTGCACAGAATCGCCGCTTTTGCTCAGTTTTGGCACAAGACGTGCGTTCCACGCGCCGAATTGCTCCTCTTGGCATAAAACGTGCGTTTCGTGCACAGAATCGCCGCTTTTGCTTAGTTTTGGCACAAATCCTGTGTTTCGTGCACAGAATCGCAGCTTTTGCCCAGTTTTGGCACAAAACGTGCGTTTTACGCTCCGAATTTCTCCTTTTGGCACATAACGTGCGCTTCGTTGCACAGAATCGTCGCTTTTGCTCAGCTTTGGCACAAAACGTGCGCTTCGTGCACAGAATCGTTGCTTTTGCTCAGTTTTGGCACAAAACGTGCGGTTCGTGCACAGAGTCGCCGCCTTTGCTCAGTTTTGGCACAAAACGTGCGTTTCGTGCACAGAATCGCCGCTTTTGCTCAGTTTTGGCACAAAACGTGCGTTTCGTGCACGGAATCGCCGCTTTTGCTCAGTTTTGGCACAAAACGTGCATTTCGAGCATAGAATCGCCGTTTTTGCTCAGTTTTGGCACAATACGTGCGTTTCGTGCACAGAATCGCCGCTTTTGTTCAGTTTTGGCGCAACACGTGCGTTTCGTGCACAAAATCGCTGCTTTTGCTCAGTTTTGCACAAAACGTGCATTTCGAGCAAAGAATCGCCGCTTTTGCTCAGTTTTTTCTCAATACGTGCGTTTCGTGCACAGAATCGCCGCTTGTGCTCAGTTTTGGTTCAAAACGAGCGTTTCGTGCATAGAATCGCCGATTTACCCTGTTTTGGCACAAAACGTGCGTGGTACGCTCCGAATTTCTCCTTTTGTCACATAACGTGCGTTTCGTGATCAGAATCGCCGCTTTTGCTCAGTTTTGGCACAAAACGTGCATTTCGAGCATAGAATCGCCGCTTTTCCTCATTTTTGGCACAATACGTGCGTTTCGTGCACAGAACAGCCGCTTTTGCTCAGTTTTGCAACAAAACGTGCGTTTCGTGCACAGAATCGCCGTTTTTGCTCAGTTTTGCAACAAAACATGCGTTTCGTGCACAGAATCGCCGCTTTTGCTCAGTTTTGGCACAAAACGTGCGTTTCGTGCATAGAATCGCCGCTTTTGCTCAGTTTTGGCACAAAACGTGCGGTTCGTGCACAGAATCGCCGCTTTTGCTCAGTTTTTTCACAAAACGTGCATTTCGTGCACAGAACCGCCGCTTTTGCTCAGTTTTGGCACAAAACGTGCGTTTCGTGCACAGAATCGTCGCTTTTGCTTAGTTTTGGCACAAATCCTGTGTTTCGTGCACAGAATCGCAGCTTTTGCCCAGTTTTGGCACAAAACGTGCGTTTTACGCTCCGAATTTCTCCTTTTGGCACATAACGTGCGCTTCGTTGCACAGAATCGTCGCTTTTGCTCAGCTTTGGCACAAAACGTGCGCTTCGTGCACAGAATCGTCGCTTTTGCTCAGTTTTGGCACAAAACGCGCGTTCCACGCACCGAATTGCTCCTCTTGGCATAAAACGTGCGTTTCGTGCATAAAATCGCCGATTTTACTCAGTTTTGGCCCAAAACGTGCGTGTTCCGGTCCGAAATTCTCCTTTTTCCACATGACGTGCGTTTCGTGAACAGAATCGCCGCTTTTGCTCAGTTTTGGCAAAAACGTGCATTTCGAACATAGAATCGCCGCTTTTGCTCAGTTTTGGCACAATACGTGCGATTCGTGCACAGAAAAGCCGCTTTTGCTCACTTTTGCAACAAAACGTGCGTTTCGTGCACAGAATCGCCGTTTTTGCTCAGTTTTGCAACAAAACGTGCGTTTCGTGCACAGAATCGCCGCTTTTGCTGAGTTTTATCACAAAACGGGCTTTTCGTCCATAGAATCGCCGCTTTTGCTCAGTTTTGGCACAAAACGTGCGTTCCACGCACCGATTTGCTCCTCTTGGCATAATACGTGCGTTTCGTGCACAGAATCGCCGCTTTTGCTCAGTTTTGGCACAAAACGTGCTTTTCGTGCATAGAATCGCCGCTTTTGCTCAGTTTTTGCACAAAACGTGCGTTTCGTGCACAGAATCGCCGCTTTTGCTCAGTTTTGGCACAAAACGGGCGTTTCGTACATAGAATCGCCGCTTATGCTCAGTTTTGGCACAAAACGTGCTTTTCGTGCATAGAATCGCCGCTTTTGCTCAGTTTTGGCACAAAACGTGTGTTTCGTGCACAGAATCGCCGCTTTTGCTCAGTTTTGGCACAAAACGTGCGGTTCGTGCACAGAATCGCCGCTTTTGCCCAGTTTTGGCACAAAACGCGCGTTTCGTGCATAGAATCGCCGCTTTTACTCAGTTTTGGCACAAAACGTGCGTTTCGTGTATAGAATCTCCGCTTTTACTCTGTTTTGGCACAAAACGTGCGTTCCACGCACCGGATTGCTCCTCTTGGCATAAAACGTGCGTTTCGTGCATAAAATCGCCGCTTTTACTCAGTTTTGGCCCAAAACGTGCGTGTTCCGGTCCGAAATTCTCGTTTTTCCACATGACGTGCGTTTCGTGAACAGAATCGCCGCTTTTGCTCAGTTTTGGCACAAAACGTGCTTTTCGTGCACAGAATCGTCGCTTTTGCTCAGCTTTGGCACAAAACGTGCGCTTCGTGCACAGAATCGCCGCTTTTGCTCAGTTTTGGCACAAAACGCGCGTTTCGTGCATAGAATCGCCGCTTTAACTCAGTTTTGGCACAAAACGTGCGTTTCGTGTATAGAATCTCCGCTTTTACTCTGTTTTGGCACAAAACGTGCGTTCCACGCACCGAATTGCTCCTCTTGGCATAAAACGTGCGTTTCGTGCATAAAATCGCCGCTTTTACTCAGTTTTGGCCCAAAACGAGCGTGTTCCGGTCCGAAATTCTCCTTTTTCCACATGACGTGCGTTTTGTGAACAGAATCGCCGCTTTTGCTCAGTTTTGGCACAAAACGTGCTTTTCGTGCATAGAATCGCCGCTTTTGCTCAGTTTTGGCACAAAACGTGCTTTTCGTGCATAGAATCGCCGCTTTTGCTCAGTTTTGGCACAAAACGTGCGGTTCGTGCACAGAATCGCCGCTTTTGCTCAGGTTTGGCACAAAACGTGCGTTTCGTGCACAGAATCGCCGCTTTTGCTCAGTTTTGGCACAAAACGTGCGTTTCGTGCACAGAATCGCCGCTTTTGCTCAGTTTTGGCACAAAACGTGCGTTCCACGCACCGAATTGCTCCTCTTGCCATAAAACGTGCGTTTCGTGCACAGAATCGCCGCTTTTGCTCAGTTTTGGATAAAAACCTGCGTTTCGTGCAGAGAATCGCCGCTTATGCTCAGTTTTGGCACAAAACGTGCATTTCGAGCATAGAATCGCCGTTTTTGCTCAGTTTTGGCACAATACGTGCGTTTCGTTCACAGAATCGCCGCATTTGCTCAGTTTTGGCACAAAACGTGCGTTCCACGCACCGAATTGCTCCTCTTGCCATAAAACGTGCGTTTCGTGCACAGAATCGCCGCTTTTGCTCAGTTTTGGATAAAAACCTGCGTTTCGTGCAGAGAATCGCCGCTTATGCTCAGTTTTGGCACAAAACGTGCGCTTCGTGCACAGAATCGCCGCTTTTGCTCAGTTTTGGCACAAAATGCGCGTTTCGTGCATAGATTCGCCGCTTTTACTCAGTTTTGGCACAATACGTGCGTTTCGTGTATAGAGTCGCCGCTTTTACTCTGTTTTGGCACAAAACGTGCGTTCCACGCACCGAATTGCTCCTCTTGGCATAAAACGTGCGTTTCGTGCATAAAATCGCCGCTTTTACTCAGTTTTGGCCCAAAACGTGCGTGTTCCGGTCCGAAATTCTCCTTTTTCCACATGACGTGCGTTTCGTGAACAGAATCGCCGCTTTTGCTCAGTTTTCGCACAAAACGTGCTTTTCGTGCATAGAATCGCCGCTTTTGCTCAGTTTTGGCACAAAACGTGCTTTTCGTGCATAGAATCGCCGCTTTGCTCAGTTTTGGCACAAAACGTGCGGTTCGTGCGCAGAATCGCCGCTTTTGCTCAGTTTTGGCACAAAACGTGCGTTTCGTGCACAGAATCGCCGCTTTTGCTCAGTTCTGGCACAAAACGTGCGTTCCACGCACCGAATTGCTCCTCTTGCCATAAAACGTGCGTTTCGTGCACAGAATCGCCGCTTTTGCTCAGTTTTGGATAAAAACCTGCGTTCCGTGCAGAGAATCGCCGGTTATGCTCAGTTTTGGCACAAAACGTGCGTTTCGTGCACAGAATCGTCGCTTTTGCTTAGTTTTGGCACAAATCCTGTGTTTCGTGCACAGAATCGCAGCTTTTGCCCAGTTTTGGCACAAAACGTGCGTTTTACGCTCCGAATTTCTCCTTTTGGCACATAACGTGCGCTTCGAGCATAGAATCGCCGCTTTTGCTCAGTTTTGGCACAAAACGTGCGTTTCGTGCTCAGAATCGCCGCTTTTGCTCAGTTTTGGCACAAAACGTGCGTTTCGTGCACAGAATCGTCGCTTTTGCTTAGTTTTGGCACAAATCATGTGTTTCGTGCACAGAATCGCCGCTTTTGCCCAGTTTTGGCACAAAACGTGCGTTTTACGCTCCGAATTTCTCCTTTTGGCACATAACGTGCGCTTCGTTGCACAGAATCGTCGCTTTTGCTCAGCTTTGGCACAAAACGTGCGCTTCGTGCACAGAATCGCCGCTTTTGCTCAGTTTTGGCACAAAACGCGCGTTTCGTGCATAGAATCGCCGCTTTTACTCAGTTTTGGCACAAAACGTGCGTTTCGTGCACAGAATCGCCGCTTTTGTTAAGTTTTGGCGCATCACGTGCGATTCGTGCACAGAATCGCCGCTTTTGCTCAGTTTTGGCACAAAACGTGCATTTCGAGCATAGAATCGCCGCTTTTGCCCAGTTTTGGCACAATACTTGCGTTTCGTGCACAGAATCGCCGCATTTGCTCAGTTTTGCAACAAAACGTGCGTTTCGTGCACAGAATCGCCGCTTTTGCTGAGTTTTATCACAAAACGGGCTTTTCGTCCATAGAATCGCCGCTTTTGCTCAGTTTTGGCACAAAACGTGCGTTTCGTGCACAGAATCGCCGTTTTTGCTCAGTTTTGCAACAAAACGTGCGTTTCGTGCACAGAATCGCCGCTTTTGTTCAGTTTTGGATAAAACCCTGCGTTTCGTGCAGAGAATCGCCGCTTATGCTCAGTTTTGGCACAAAACGTGCTTTTCGTGCATAGAATCGCCGCTTTTGCTCAGTTTTGGCAGAAAACGTGCGGTTCGTGCACAGAATCGCCGCTTTTGCTCTGTTTTGGCACAAAACGTGCGTTTCGTGCACAGAATCGCCGCTTTTGCTCAGTTTTGGATAAAAACCTGCGTTTCGTGCAGAGAATCGCCGCTTATGCTCTGTTTTGGCACAAAACGTGCTTTTCGTGCATAGAATCGCCGCTTTTGCTCAGTTTTGGCACAAAAGGTGCGTTTCGTGCACGGAATCGCCGCTTTTGCTCAGTTTTGGCACAAAACGTGCGTTCCAGGCACCGAATTGCTCCTCTTGCCATAAAACGTGCGTTTCGTGCACAGAATCGCCGCTTTTGCTCAGTTTTGGATAAAAACCTGCGTTTCGTGCAGAGAAACGCCGCTTATGCTCACTTTTGGCACAAAACGTGCATTTCGAGCATAGAATCGCCGTTTTTGCTCAATTTTGGCACAATACGTGCGTTTCGTGCACAGAATCGCCGCTTTTGTTCAGTTTTGGCGCAACACGTGCGTTTCGTGCACAAAATCGCTGCTTTTGCTCAGTTTTGCACAAAACGTGCATTTCGAGCAAAGAATCGCCGCTTTTGCTCAGTTTTTTCTCAATACGTGCGTTTCGTGCACAGAATCGCCGCTTGTGCTCAGTTTTGGTTCAAAACGAGCGTTTCGTGCATAGAATCGCCGATTTACTCTGTTTTGGCACAAAACGTGCGTGGTACGCTCCGAATTTCTCCTTTTGTCACATAACGTGCGTTTCGTGATCAGAATCGCCGCTTTTGCTCAGTTTTGGCACAAAACGTGCATTTCGTGCATAGAATCGCCGCTTTTCCTCAGTTTTGGCACAATACGTGCGTTTCGTGCACAGAATAGCCGCTTTTGCTCAGTTTTGCAACAAAACGTGCGTTTCCTGCACAGAATCGCCGTTTTTGCTCAGTTTTGCAACAAAACATGCGTTTCGTGCACAGAATCGCCGCTTTTGCTCAGTTTTGGCACAAAACGTGCGTTTCGTGCACAGAATCGCCGCTTTTGCTCAGTTTTGGCACAGAACGTGCGTTTCGTGCACACAATCGCCGCTTTTGCTCAGTTTTGCAACAAAACGTGCGTTTCGTGCACAGAATCGCCGCTTTTGCT